>PYSS01000162.1:0-29341 GCA_003049465.1 Magnaporthiopsis rhizophila
GGAAAAGGGGTCTCTCTCTCTATATCTCTCCCTCCCTCCCACACACAAAGTTCACTGTTTCTCAGAATCGGCGGACGGCATAGCGATCTAGAACAAACGAGAGCGGCCGGCCCGTTCCTGCGGCGGACGTGTTTCCCCCGCGACCGATCAGGGGCGGCAAGGCTCCATCACATAATCCCGGGCATTCCCAGGGGACACGGTACGTACGGCATTCAGGAGAGCATCAAGGGGGTATGTATGCAAAAGAGGGGATGGGGAGGACAAAAAAAAAGGTTGAACGCTGACCAGATCAAATGAAAAGAGGCAAGCTTACCCGTACTCGTTCGTCTTCCCGGGCCACTGCACATCCACGGCGCCGCCGCGCCTGCCGAGCCGGGCGGCCGTGGCGAGCGCCTCCATGTGCTGGACCTGGAGGCGGCCGATGAGCTTGGCCAGGTCGGCGGCCTCGGCGGAGCCCCGCGCCGCACCGCGCAGCCGACCCGTCAGGTCCTCGCGCCGGCGGTCAAAGTCGTCGTTGATGCTGGCCGCGCTGTAGGCCGAGTGGCACCAGGCGCACGTGTCCTGCAGCCGCCGCCGGGGGCCCGAGGTCGGCTCGGCGCAGCCGAGCCCGCACCGCGACGAGAAGTGCACCAGCTTGTGCTCGCAGAGGAGCGTCGTGACTGTGCCTTGGCACATGGTTGGTGGCTCGCGGGAGGAGGGTGGTCCGTTTGCTCTGCTTTCCTCGCTTGTGTTCGCCTAAGGAGGCCGTTTTTTTCTACTCGCCCCGTCGACACAGTCCGCAGATGGATTATAGGGAAAGGAAGCCTCAAAAGATGGCTTCACACTTCTGACGATGATGAGAAACAAATTGATCAAGCAGTGCTTGGAGGACTAAGGTAGTAGCTGCCAGCTGCCTTCGACTAATCGCTATTTAACCGCGATTTGCGACTCAGCTCAGCGAGAGAAAAAAAAAATCCAGCCCTTGAACAGCGCCCCTTGTAAGCTTGAATTTCTTTGTCTCGGGTCTGGGGAGCGAAACAAGCACCACATTCCAAGGGACAACCCAGGCTGTTGTTTCGCTTTCCCCTTGTGTTTGTTTGTTTGTGTGTCCCAACAATAAACCTAGAACCGACCAGCGAGAACTCTGAAAAGAGGTGGCCTGGGTAACAAGACCATCTCTTCTGCCGGTTAGGCATCCTGCTTTCTCGTTCCAAGTGAAATCGCCAGGCCTGGGCCACACAGTCTGGCCGGCAGTCCATGATGACAATGGATCTGGGTCGTGGATGGGTCGAAACAGCCTGATGGAGCACCCCACTTTGGCTGTGGGGATGGGAACCAGATCAAAAGGCAGGCGCCACGAGTCACCAGCAGTTCGACGAATTACATAACATGAAGACTCCAAATACGTCGAAAGCACATGGGGTTTCTGGCACATGGGGTTTCTGGCAAGTGGCAGTTGACTTTCTGTCATTGCCTGTGGGTACAGGCTCCGGATGGGAAGCGGACATCTCTTCATAAAATGCCTCCCAATATGGGGTCCATGCTTCCTTCCCATCAACTCCGTGAACAAGACGTCATTCGTCCTATAACCGCACGCCAGCCGTTGACATGAAACTAAATGATTCAAGCAGCCGGCGTAGTATGAGGGATCCGTCCGGATCGCATCCCGCTATAAGTACACAATATATAATAAAGCCCTGCCCAAGAGACGCCAGTTTCATCCCAAGTGTTCACGAAAAAGACCGGATGATCCGCATTTCCCAAAATAGTCCTAGGGCTCTCCCTCTCGCAACGGCTAGAAACCAAAGGCAACGAGGGATCAAACCCGGTCGGTGTGCTGTTTTCCCCGTCAAATATCCAATAGAGCAAACTGGTTGAATAGCAAGCTGTCGCCTCACACGTCCTCCCGGAATATCGACCTTCTCTCAGCCCTCTCTGTCGGGCTCCCGTCGCCATGCCCCAACTTTTGTCCACCACCTCCAGGGGCCGCAGTGCTGATGGGTCGTGGACTGACCCCGCGCAGGCTAGCATTGCTCGCCGAGTCGGTCACGTTGTCGTCAAACGGGTTCGCACCGCCAGCACGCGTCCTGAAGCTAGCCGGAGCCGCGGCGGCCGCGGCTGCGGGTGCTCGACCCCTCCCCTCGTGTTCGTAACCGCTGTCGTCTCCGAACGGGTTGGTGGCGGCGCTGGTCCTGTTCTGCGCCGTCGACGTCGACGTCGAGGACGGGCCGGGGCCAAGCTCCGTCGCCAGGTTCATCTGGTAGGTGCCGTCGCCGTGCTGCGGGTGCAGACCCAGCTCCTGGTCCTCGTACTCGTAGTAGCCGTCGGCCTCGTTGCCGACGCGCGTGTCCCAGGCCTCGTCCGGGTCCAGGGCCCCGCCCCCGCCGCGTATCCGCCCGCCACCGCCGCCTGCCGGGACGCCGGCCGCGCCCTCGTAGGCGCCGGCTGCGGTGCGCGTGTTGCGCCCGTTGCGGAGCGAGCGCAGCTTGTCGTTGATCCAGCCCGTCACCCCGCCGCCGCCGCCCGGCGCCGAGCGCTGCGGGCCGTCGTACAGGGACGGCTGGGATTTGCGGAAGGGGTTGAAGGATGTGATCGTCGGTGGTGGGAGCTATGTGAGGAGGAAGATGAGTGGCGTCGTCAGCTATTTGCGACTTCGATCGAAGCAAAACAGGTCCAGCCGGTCGGTCCATAGCTGGCGCTGAGTGATGGGCGCAAAGGCGTGCGCGCGTCGCACCAGCACAGAACTCAACTTACACCCAGTTTTTGCGCGCGCCAGCGGACGTAAAGCAGCCAGCCTACCCCGCCAACTATCACAAGCACCACTAGAACGATGAAAATGATGCCGACGGGATGCATCGTGGGCCGTCGACGGGTTTTGGTCGAGTCAAATAATCTTTTTGCTGGGGAATCCTGGGTGCCGGCCGTCGGTCGCTGTGATGATGCTGGTTCGGCTTTCGCGCGTCGCAGCGGGGTCGATCCTGGACGATCGCTGGCGCGACCGCGCAAGGGTCCGTCAACTCTGGTGCTTCTGGTCAATCGGCCGCAGTGGTTGCATGCGCTTTTTTGGTATTGTCAGAAAACCGTGGTTATTGTGTTTTTACTGCTGGTCCGATGTTGCGGTTCAAAAGGCCCGTGGCCTGGCGACAGGATATGGGCAGCCGCGCCTTGCCCGGGTGTGTTGGGAGTTGGTTCACGGAACTTCACATGGGGTGGATTGAAGCTCTCCACATGCATTGATCTCGCTTGCGGGCCTCGTCAGGCTGAATCCGAACCAACGCGACGGGCCTGCACCAGCTGCCGCGGGCCCATCCATTACGTATGTAAACCTACCTATCGTTAAAGGGCCGGGCTGTGCTCAGCAGGGGTGCGTACATCAACATTTACGGCGGCAAAACACCATTTGATTGTGTAAAGTGCCAGAGCCAAGATGCTCTACAAATTTAACGCCATGTTAAAAAAAAAAAAAAAAAAAAAAAAAAAAAAAAAAAACATAACGGACTTGCTTGCTACCTAGAATCACATGAAAGAAAAAGAGGTAGGGGGAGAAAGGAAGAGAAGAAATTGCAATCCAAAACAAGGGTATGAATGTACCAGGCCCTNGCCCTCCACCGCGCGCAAAGCTCAAGCTGTTGACGAACTTGTTCAGCTCGCACCGGCCCAGCTTGTCGGCGCCGCAGTTCTGCAGCGGTATGACCCTGTCGTTCACCAGGATCCTCACCAGCTCCTTGTTCTGTCCCGCCGTTGCGCCGCACTTCATCTTCTCGACGTACATGCGTGCCGAGAAAGGCACGGCCCAGCTGGCCGCGAAGCCCGCCAGTTCGCGCGGCTCGCGGCGGCCCGAGACGGGCAGCGGCTTGGTCGCGTTGTAGAGGCCGATGGCGTTGTAAATGGCGAGCATGTCGTTGTCGTGGCTGAAGTCGGCGTACAGTTTCTTGCCGAGCGGGAACGTGGCCGGGCTCGAGGTGAGCGTCCGGTTGGTGCTGGTGCGGTCCGATACCGGCTTCCCCGTCAGGCGCGCCAGCAGCTCGTTGGTGAAGCCGACCCCCTGCGTGGGGCCCAGCGCGCTGCCCTGCCCGTAGCTGTAGTACTTGTCCAGCGACGCCATGTAGTCGTACGACCGCCACTCCTCCTTGGTGAAGAGGCCGCAGAACTCGGACAGTTTGCCGTCGGTGCGCGCCACCGACTCGAAGGGGCAGAGGTCCATCAAGTGCACGAGCTCGTCCAGGGTGATTTTGGCGCCCGGCAAGCCCTTGTTGAGCCGGTCCTGGATGGGACCGCCGAATGAGGCCAGGAACTTGGTGAACACCCTTTCGCTGGCCATGTCCCTCTTCTCAAAGGCGGTGCAGAGCCCGTGGTCAAGCGTGTTGTTGGACCCTTTCGCCTCCGAGATCAGGACCTTCGGATAAGGGAAGCCGTCATTCCCGGCGCCCACGCCGTCGGCCACACGGGCCTGGTGGAAGCCCTGGGCCCACTTGTCCCCCGACTCGATGACGCGCTGCTGGCCCGAGGCGCGGATGAAAGGCGTGGCGGTGCGGGCGAGGGCACGGTAGCGCCCGTAAAAGTGGATGCCCGAGTTCAGCATCTGGTTGCGGCCAAAGTCGCTGAGCTGGTCCGCCCCGAACTTGTACTTGTAGTCCTTGAGGAAGGTGAAGCCGTCACCGTACTTTGTGACGCTGCTCTGGATGCGGGCTATGGTGGCTTTGTAGGCCTGGCTCTTCTTGGCCGTGGGATCCCTCGCGCCGTGCCGGGACAGGACCTGGGCAAACGTGATTTCGCATCCGGCCGGCAGCGAGGCGTCGATCTCGGACGGAACGGAGAACCAGGGCGAGGTCTGGCCCCAGAACCGGGCGATGTCGGGGTGGCACTGGAAGCCGCGGGTGGGCGAGTCGCATGGTTTGTCTGCCGCGGCGGCGCCATAGCCGAGGGCGCTTGAACAAGCGTAGAAAGGGTTAGCTGGCAATACTTCTTTGTTGGAGACAACCGGGCGGGTAGGGTAAAACCTACAAAAGGGCGACGACCGCTGTGAGAACAACCATGATGAACGCTCCCAACAAGGCGATCCTGAAGCTGCGTCTGCCGCCGGTCTGTAAAGAGCGTGAGGCTGCAGGGTCGCTGCTGCCGGTCTGTAAAGAGTGTGCGGATGCAGGAACGCTTGTGGTGCGTGCCAGCCCCTCGTCATCTAAAGATGCCGGGAGGAGGCGGTACTTATACCGCTGGCGGTGGGGATCGCGAAGCCGATCCATCCCTGTGACGAGGGGCCGATACCCGGGGGGACGGTGCCAGACAGATTAGGGGGTCTGGTGTGTTGCGCTGCCGCGGAGAGCGTCGCCACTCTTGGCAGTCGGCTGAAGCATATGCGTTCCCGACTTCGAGCAACAGGCCCTCGATGATGGAACCTTCATTATTCTCCGAGGGGACGGGGGTTCGGCCGGCGCGTGTGGCCCAGGGTCGGTCCCTAACCGCTTCCCGTCTTCGCGAGCCCGCTGTCGATGTGGCGCGATATGGAGGTGGGTCAACCACGACCATATCCAGGCGAACGTGTTTTCCTGCTCGAGCTCGTCGCATCCGAGAACCTATATCGTCTCGCAATCGATCTTCTCAGGAATCCAGCCAGGCTGGGAGCGAGCCGACACGGAGGAGGCGAACAGAGACTCTGCAGGAGCGGTGGGAACATTTGCAGACACCTTTCCTAACTGGATGTGTGATGTGGGGCTCACTGCCCGAAGGGTGGGTTCCAGGGACAGCTTCCAGAACGATTCGGGATTTATCGCCCTTGTTTCAAGCCCAAGGTCCCTCTGCCTCCTGCACGACATTCAACTTCGCGAGCCGGATTATCTGGCCTCGCCTCGTCTTGTATCGTTTAAAGTTTGGCATTTTGATGGCTGTCATTATCCCATCAAGGCTGAGCCTCAATGCAGTGCTCAATGCCGACGCTAGACCCGCCGTCTCGCAACCTTGAAATCAGATTTTCAGAGCCACATCTAACGCAATAACTGCCAAAAATAAGTATAGATGTTGGTAGGAGTTTGTACTCCTGTTTGACGGCTCGGAGAGCTCCAAAAATGATGAACAAAGATCTCTGTGATCTGGGGAAAAGTCCCATTATTGTGCATTCTTGTGTTGAGCATAAGGAAGAACCTCTGGCCCCGAGGGAGTGCCAGAGGTAGGGTTTATATACAGGGGTTGGGGGCCGTGCCCTGGGGCTTGGCCCAAGGGCCAAGCCATGCGCACAAGCCACAGGCTATGCCTTGGGGCCTGGCCCTGGGGCCAAGCCACAAGGCCAATCCCTAGCCCCTGGGGCTGATCCTTAGCCCCTGAGGCTGATCCCTAGCCTTTGGCCCTGCAGGTTCTTCCTTTGGCCCAAAACAAGTGAATCCTGTCCCAATTGCATGCGCCGGATAAATGCCGGAAAAAGGCCGGAATATTATTCCGACAATAGACGAGATTCAGCCCCCAGGAACCACCGAAAAGGAGTCCTGAGCGCCAACTATAATTACGAGTTTGTAGGCCGCCGTTGGGGGTGGGTATCTAACAAAGTAAACCAAGCTTGTATGTAATACATTGTATGTATAATCCAAGGCATAAGAGCCGCCCACATTCCGGGTCCCCAGGGCACGTAGCAGGCGTGCGGCCGTTGAATGCAAGCACTCGCCACAGCCCCTATATCCAACAACTTTATTTCTCCACCAGGGATAACCCGTGTGATGCCATGCCACAATTCACCCCCGCCCATCTGCCTTGGACTCGGTCCATCGAGCATCTGGGCGCCTGCTTCATCGTTCCTGTGCGATAAAGATGAGGGAATCATGGCAACACCACGGTATTACCGCCTCTTGCATGGGCTTGCCTATGCAGGCGGGTGTGAAGAACATGACGTGAAGTGCGAAAAGTTTCTGCGTGTTTCAGACGTTGATGGCGATCAAAAGGCAACACCCACGCTCTGCGGTCGGTGCTGCCTTGACTCGTAGCTGTAAGTTCGACCGAAGGTGGCCGTACGGTTCAGCCGCGGTGTCCCCGTCGGCGTTGTCACCCTCGCCTCCTTGGCAGAAGGGCTGTCGGTGATGGACATGGTCGTTGGCTGCGTCCGTTCCTCGGTCTGGGTGTCCCAGGAGCACGAGGTCGAGATTGTCTCGAAGCTGGTGCGGCGAGCCGGCGCCACGCACATGTAGAAGCCATCTCTGTCCGTGGTGGGTAGCGGGGCGTTGGTGACGGAGTCGAAACTCATGCCGCGCTGGTGCTGCACCGGGTCTTCCGCAGGGAAGAGCCAATTCGAGACCCGCGAGAACGACCTCTTCTTCCTGAGAGGTGGCCGCAGCACGAGCGGGAGTGGTGGTGCCAGCTGCCTCTGTGGCATCGTCTCGGTCGATGGGGTGATGTAGCGCGGCTGCATCGGCATCTGCGGAATATGAAGCACATCGGGTACTTCATAGATGGGACCCTCCATGCCGGCACCCTGCACAAAGTTATTGGGAGGAGCCGTCCGAGGCCGCTCAGTGCTGACTTGCTCGATACTGAGCCGCTCAACGAAAGATGGCCGCCCGGCAGCAGGCAGTGCGGGTATTTCAGGCATGGGTTCGAGGTCTGCACATGCGTTAGCGTCAACCAGTCAGCGTTGCAGATGGGGGAGTTACAAATAAAGCTCACTTACTTTGCATGTCATAGGCAGTTGACGGGCGACTGCTCATGTAGATACTATGCCGCTCGACGATCGATTCTATCTCTGCCTGTAGCCTATCCCTCTCCAGCATGGCGCTGGCAACCCGTGCAACCATCCTATCAACCTGTTCCGGCGATGAGCGCGCCCGCATGCGGGACCTCGGAGGTATCCTTGGCGGAGTCTCCGGATCCTCCGAGTCCTGGGTGGAGGGCGAGCCGGCCTGCCGAGGCACGGGCCTCCGTTGTACGTGGAAAGACATGGAGGAGAGAGTCCTCTGATGGGTCAGGGTTGATCCGTTGGAATCGAAGCTGCTGCTGTGCATGTGAGCTGGCGCGGGTGGGGAGACGTCGCTCTGCTCCGAGACGAAATGCGGGAGGATGGGAGATAGGTGGTCGTCGACATATATGCTGAGCTCGAGTGGGCGGAACGAGCGGGGACGGCGACCCGGTCGGGAAGCCGGTGGGAACTGGAACGACTCGGAGTGGATGTGGCGGAAGTTGGATGGGGCTGATATTTTGGGTCTGCGCGATGACGACGATCCATGTGACCAGAACCTCTTGGCTACCGTGAAGCCCCGTCTTCCCCTGCCTTTGCCTCTACGGGCAGAAGCCGGTCGCTGCCCCATGAGCGCCTCACCCCTTGCTGTTGTGCCCGTTAAGGGACCAAGCGTGGGCGGCGGCGTGAGGGCGGGCTGATCACGAAGGACTAGGAACTCATCCTTTTCCCGCACTGCTTGGAGGCTCAGCACTTGGCTGCCCGGGTTCTCACAGGATCCGTGATCCGTTAACGGACAATGACACAACTCACGTTGATGGGAGGGGTCCTTGTTGCGGCCGTTGAGACAGGGACTTATGGTCGCATAGCAAGAGGAAAGCGAGTCGAGCCAGGCGTTGTAGGCTTCTGCAAGGGCTCCGCTGAAGACAGTCATACTACCGACAGTCTCACCTCATGCCTATCTATACTGAGAGATAGACCACTGTGAGTGCAAGGCGAGAGAGACAGAGAGAACGGCGACCAGCGACGAAGGTTGGATTAGGGGAGGAGGGTGAGAGGGCGAGGAAGGTGGCCGAAGGAGGGCAGAAAACGCATCGAACCCAGACCTCAAATTAAAAACAAGAAAAAAAAAAAAAGGCAAGAACGAAACGAGCGCAACAGACAGAACTTTGTCTGAACGTCGGGACAAAACCGAGACAGGCCTGGGAAGGGCGACTGGCCGTTTTCTTTGTCCTCGTGTCAGGGGAAAGGATATCTTTATCCCATCTCGTCATTTCCCACGGGCCTCGCCCGGGCCGGCCGAATCTGGGAGCCTGACATTTGACAGCCAAAGACGGGCGCGCGCCAGCTGATGGTAGGCAAAGGGAGCAAGGTGGGTGTGTGTGGCAGCGGGTGCGCGTTGTTGTGTGTGAGAGCGTGTGTATGTGAGGGCCGGGTAGGCCGCTGAGACTAGCAGAGGCGTGGGAGAGGGCGCGGAAGAGGTGCGGTTGCAAAGGCGCGGATTTGATAGGCCAGCAGCAGCTTGACGTGAACCAGTGGGCGCTTACGGGGCCGGGGTGTGGTGACGATTCGGATGGCTGGCGCTACACACCAGATTGACGGACCCACCATTGTAAGATCAGAATGTAAGATGAACTCCGCCGTAGAGCGAGTCCATGTCTTAGAATTCCTTGGTCACTAGGCCGCCGTCGTCCACTGCCCCAAGAGGGGGGTCTCGTGGGCCGTCGAGATTGGCCCGTCCATTCGCGCAGCTGTTTCTCTTGACTCTGGAATGACGGAGCCTGGGGACGCGCTTCGTCCACTGAAGACATGAGAAAAAGGGGGGCGGGGCGGGGCTAGGGAGGCAGAGCAGCGAGCCTGATGGCGAATTCGCCAGCAACACGAACAAACAAAGAAGAAAAGAAGACAAGGAAAACAAACAAACAAATCCGGTGTCGGGCAGACCCGCCCCTGTCGTATTTGGAAGGCTGCAGGCGGCTTTCTTGTGAAACGGGCGTTTGGGGCCGTCGCCAGCGGCCAAATCAGAATTGAGCGCAAAGTTTGTGCCCAATAGTCAAGAACTGCCCGCTGTTTCTGGAGGCCGCGGCAGATGCATTCCAGACGACGCGCCCTATTCTGGCACGCCATTAAACCTGCATTCCGCCGCCCCTTTTGCCTCCGGCCCCCTCCCTCCATTTCAAAGGCGGTGGCTGGCGTCGCGTTAGTGTCTGCCTCTTGCTCTGGATGCCGGGAGCCTGCCGACAGCGCCCCTCGCGCTGTTTTCGTGGACAGAGAGGTCCGACATCAAAGTACCCGCTCGTGGAACCAGCACTTGTCGCGCGAGGACACGAGACGGCAAGCTGTCGCGTTTGTCGCTCCGGGCTGTGTCGTTTCCTTGTTTTGCTTGGTGGAAACTGAGGGCAAAGATGCATCATGTCGGATTGTGATAGTGGATTTCTTTTTGTCTGGCACGGGCGGAGCGAGCGGAGGCCGCCGCGGTCAAGGCCCTGATAGGCTCTTAAGACCCAGGCAGTGATGAATTCGGCCCATTCAGCATCGCCGTCCTGGGGAACGTCATGCACCAGGCACATATGCGGATTCCGCTATCTATCATGGCTTTGCCTGAACCTACCAAGTCGAGCCCGGAACTTACCCACCTACCCACAGAACGAGACCGTACAGCCCTCTGCGCCCAACCGAACGACACGCTACATTAGCGAAGCGACTGAATATCGGGTACCAGGACGTGAATGTCTCAGGTATTTGTGCTTTGAGTTGAGTGGTCGGCAATACGAGAGGGATTCCGGTATAAAGCGAGGACCGTAGCGCGGCGCCGCATTTCCAACGGCTACATGTACGAGCCGTTCTGCTAGCCTAGGGCCAGTACGTAATGCGCGGGAGCTTGCCTCGCAGAAGACGCGCAAGCAAATCACTATTACATACATCCATCTACGCACTAAGAGGACCGCACATGCTTCTCGCCACTCTTACTGCCTCATCGTTCCGACTAGATCACAAATAAATTCGGTCCGGTGGCTCGGCTGAGCGAGCAAGTCATCAGGCTGACGGAGGCTCGTTCAGGTTACTTGACGTTTATTGAGCAAAGAAAACCAAAATTTTGGTGACTTGTTCGTTCCAAGCTTGCTAAAGGTTATCGTCGTCGGCGCCGTTGCCCCGGATCTCGGAGCCAGAGATTATATTCTTAGAACAACGGAATGGAACCGCCTGCCGTTTTCTCGGCGTAGTTTCACATCTGCGGACACTGATGCGACCGCACCGCCACAAATGGGCGCCCCACAAGCCTATCCGGCAACCGTGCCGAGTAAGGCTTAGCCACCGTGTCCGATTTGGGTCCATGTGAACAGCTTGCTCTATCGAACTGGCCTTTTCTGACATTTTTTTTTAGAGGACGTCACAACCAAAACGAATGCACAACCTGTCAACTCCTCTCCTCCCCTCCAACACCTCACTAAGCCTGCTCTAGTCACACTGTATCCTGCTCGCCTCTTGTCGACAGCCTCGGACGACTTCTGTGCTAGCAGCCATGTCCGAGCCACCCTCGCCGGCGGGCATGCTCCCCCCGGGGATGCAGATGCCGTCCCCGGAACAGATTGCTGCAATGCAGCGCCAGCTTGCCATGGATGCAGAGAGGGCTGGAATGACAGTTCCCGAGTTCATTGAGCACATCAAGGCGCAGCAAATGGAGAGGATGAGACAAGCGCAGCAACACGGCCACGGCCACGACCATGACCACGATCACGACCATGACCACGACCACGATCACGACCATGATCATGGCCATAGCCATTCGCATGGCCCTCCCCAGCAGCCCCAGCCCATACAGCCGGGTCCTCCCAACCCCGTCGCGCTTGCGCTGGCGTCCTTCCTCCGCAGCCAGGAACTCAAGCCGCGAACCTGCATCCTGAACGGCGAGCGCAAGGACATGTTTCGAGGTACGCAATGCAAACTCCGCTCGCGAGCCGTCTGTCCTCTCACACCCGCGCCGCGAGAGCGCGCTTGCATCTATCTACCTGCCTTGCCGCATAGGTAGGACTCGGGATGCGCGCAATGCTAACCCCGCACCTCCCCTCCTCCACAGTCAAGCGCGCCCTTCGCGCCATCCAGTCGCCGGCGTACGAGAAGGCGCGGGCCAAGAACCCCGCACTGCCCCAGGTGACGGACCGCGCGTCGCTCGAGAACTGCTTCAAGCTGCTGCCGCTGTCGATGCTGGCGCTGCGCGTCATAAAGGCGGACGAGCACGAGGGCCACGACCACCCGCCTAAGAAGGGGAAGCGCGTCAAGGGCCTCTGGACCGTCCGCATCGAGCCGCAGCAGGAGGCCGGCGACGACATGTACTACGTCTGGCTCTGGGAGGGCAGCCAGATCATGCGCAAGGTCTACGCCGCCCTCGCCCTCGTCGTCATCTTTGCCATCGTGCTATACCCTCTCTGGCCCCTCAAGATGCGTCAGGGCGTCTACTACCTTAGCTGGGGGTTCCTGATGCTGCTTGGGCTCTTCTTCCTCATGGCCATCTTCCGCGTCATCCTCTTCTGCATCACCTACTTCATCCTCTCTCCCGGCCTCTGGCTGTTCCCCAACCTCTGGGAGGATGTCAGCTTCGTCGACAGCTTCAAGCCGGTCTGGGCCTGGCACGAGGTATGCTCTCCCCTGTCCATCTTCCTTGATACTTTGGATGTGCTCTCTCCGTGTGCAGTTTGCTAATGCGCCGGGGGTTTCCTCTCTTATTTAGACGGCCAAGAAGAAGAAGAAGTCCAAGTCCAGCGCAACGCCCTCCTCCAAGGCTCAGGCTGCCTTCGCGGCCTCTACCGGGCAGCCAATGCCCGCCACTGCTACCACTACGGCGACTGGCACGCAGGTTGCTACCAGCCCTATAGAGAGGCGCGGCGGCTATGTTGCCCCGAGTGTGGACGAGCTGGAAGACGAGTGAGCGTTGCGTGTTTCTTTCTTTTTTTTTTTCTTTAGTTACTTCGCCGAATAGGCTTCTAGCAAGTTTCGGGTAGTCACCTCTAGTTTCCGGGAAGAGGGGTGGCGTGTTTGAGGTCGCCATGTGTCTTGCTACCTACCTAGGTATCTCCCAAGACACGCCACGGGCGTCAAATGGCTCTCACCGTAGGAAGCGATTTCCATTCTGCACATATTAGATAACCGGCGGGTATAGGATGACTGTACAATACGTTTACCAGTTCATAATCACAAAAATGGGAAAACAAGACTCGGATTTATCATTCTGACCATGTATCCGTAATTTTCTCACCCTCACCTCGTGACTCCTGTTGATCGGCACGTCGGTCTGTAGTGACGTGGCTATGCATCCACGGGCATCCTGGAAGCGGCCGCTTTTTGGGCCGCTTGTGGTCACGGGTTCCTGCATAAGCCGCTCGCCACCCTGAGAGAGCGTGTGTACAAGATCCCAAGAGAGCGACCTATTTTTGTGGTATTAGTACGCACCCTATATGATCCTTTTCTCCCGAATTGCCATGTGACCATGTCAATACGAGCGCAGAGATTGTGGACATGCTTATGGTGGCCCATCGCGAGCTTCACAGAATTAGGTACCCTACCGGTCTCCATCCCCATGACGAATATCGTTTATACATGCACATATGTTGTCGCCAGGCTGGCAGCTACCTAGGTACCTGAGGAGATAGAAAGAACAGAAAAATAGGGTGAGGGAAGAAGGAAAATGTCAAGAAGAGAAAACCCCTGCAACCCCCCTGAGACGCCAATTCGTACGTCGACGCGCGCGAACAACCATCGCGACTAATATTCGTGGCCAATCCACCTTTTTCACCATTATATAAAAAAACAACCCCAGCTTCTTTTTTTTGTTGTTGTTTTGCGGTTTTGAGCGATCGAGAGAATATAATGGGGAGGGAGAAAGTAAAAGTAGAGTAAAGATAAGGGTCCAAGGGGAAAAAAGGCAGACCCAAAGCATACGCCTCGCGCCGCTCGTGAAAGCGGATATCGTTGTCATCTACCTTGTCGCTTCTATCCACACCCCAATTTTTTTGGTTTGATTTAAATCCATCGCTTAGGCGCCAAGCTCCATGTACAGGATCGTTTGGTCCCTCTTCTTCATGTCGGCAGGGCTGAAGGAGTAGTTGGGCACACGGCCGACCTCGATGTAGCCGAGCTTCTTCAGGAGAGTCTCGCCCGCGCTCCCGGATTGCGCCTCGGCGGTCTGGGGGAAGGTTGTTGTGTTAGTGGGTTTCTTTGATGTGCGACAGGGTTTGAAAACCACAGCGAGAGGTGAAATAGGGAGCGGAACGCACGAGCAGCGTCTTATTCCTCTTGATGGCCTCGGCGTGCACGCCGTTCATCAGCTCCATGGCCTTGCCACGGCGGCGGTACCTGGGGTTGACGAGCAGGGACTCGACCTGGGCGCGGAACGGGCTGGTCTCCGAGGCCGGCAGCGACAGCAGGGCGGCGCCGACGAGCTCGGTGCCCTTGGCGCGCGTGCCGGGTTCGGACTCGTCCAGCAGAAAGAGGATGGCGAGACGGCCCGCGCCCGCGTCGGCGATGCGCTCCTTCCACCAGGCCAGCAGCTTCTCGTGGTTCAGCGGCGGCAGGAAGGCGCCCGTCATGTGGTCCTGCGTGATGCAGGTCCCGTGCAGCGCCGCCAGGTAGGGCACCAGGTGCGAGTGCTGGGCCGCCGAGAAGACGTATATCGGCGGTTGTGCCATTGCGTTGGCTGCTGGTGTCATCGTATCAGCGGATGGGTAAAACAGGCCAATAGGCGGCTAGGTGCTGTTCTTTCTCAGGTGTTGTGATGTTTTGCTTTTTCTGGGGTTATATCTATATCTTCCCACTTCTGTTGATTTAGCATGCTCGTCTTTGTGATTCTTTCGTGGAAAACGACAGCGGTGCTCCTTTCTTGTTATATGGTATTGTTTCTAGTGTCATCTCTTTGCTTTTCCACCCTGGCTCTTCCCGTCACCTTCCAGGGCCTGCCGGGCCCTATCAGCGTGGCTTTCGTGGGCAGTAGGGCACCTTGGCGTGGCGTTTTTGCCGCGCCGGTCCAATGAGCTCATGACCGAGTCCCAGAACGGAACCGTGCCGTTCCGGGTTATAAATCTCGCAGGCCTGGAGCCATTGAGCTGGGCTGACGGACGCCACTATCACAAGGCCATCCGGGGAAGGCAAATAGAGGCCGGGAGAAGAGGTGGACGACAGGGATGGGGTCGGTAGGATATACGTAAGGAGATGCGACTTGCATGCGCGGCTCGACCCCGTTTGTCCGGCTGCTTTAGGCTCTCGTCGATGCTCCTTAAGTCGGAGCGCTATACTTATTGCGTAACGGCGGTATAGGAAGAAAGGGTGTCGAAGATGTGGAGAGAATTAACAGGTAAAAAGATGAGACGAGGGAGGGAGGGAAAAAGCCTATAATATAGCTGGACGGCGACACAAGGGAATGATAGAAACGTACGTTCCAGAAGAAGACCATGAATGGAGTGAAAATCTTGACCCAGTACTGGCTCCCCAAAAGATGAATGCAGGCTAAACCAGAAAGTCAATTCGTTTGTCGCCGGCCACCGAATGTCCCAAAAGGACACTGTGATGCCGTCAAACTTTTTTCTCCCCCCTTTTCTTTTCTCTCTCCCCTGCCGCTCTTCCCTACACACCTTCTTTCAGACTTGGCTACCTACCACCTACCTTAGGTAGGGTAGTAGGGTGATAACGGGAGCTCTCGTGCAGGACGGACGCGCAAAAGGATGGGACGGTTTTGTTGTTGGTTGGCTGGCTGGCTGCGAGCTTTCCGGGAGAGCGCCTGTCAAAGTGGAGGCTTTCGAAGAACGGTTATTGGAGGGGTCACTTGGCCGAACCACGCTGACCCGAAAAACCAAAATCAGGACGGGGTTCCTGCGTCTTTAAGGCTGAAAGTCGGAGGGTGCGGTGGCAGCTCCTCTCTCCACGGAAATTGCCTGTTGACGGTCACGGGCTGTTTCTCGGTGAGTTCTGGAAAGGGTAATATGTAATATGGCTGCTGTGGGCGTGCGATGCTTGCCGGGCTTGCTGTGGTCTGTCTTCAATGAGCCGGCAACCGGCCATGCCCGCCGTCGGCTCGGGTACCGAAAAGTACACGGACATGTATTCTGTGGGTCACCCTGACCGGATAGGCCCAATCAAAAGCTTCGAATCTGTCTCATTTCCGGCAGCTGTTCCACACCACCAGTACTTTGTTAGTACCTCGAGCTGTCCTCGGATGCATCACCTGGCGTCCCCAAGCTTTTTTTTTTTTTTTTCTCTTCCCCTTCCCCTATTATTGAGTTCTCGCCATCACACCTCAATCCTTCCTGGCCTCGACGCCGCCCACCATCCTTTCCTGTCCCACTCCGGCACAGCCCTCCTCGCCGTCAGGATTTTAACACCTTTTTCTCTCTCTACCTCCTTGGGACGACTGCATGGATCGGAGATTGGATGTGAGGACAAAGACGCATGCTGCGGAGGGTACTTGCCGAGCGACATCGCTGCGAACCCGTCTTGGCTTGGCCGGCTTCGACAGGTCGTCCGGTCTAGCTGCCTTGGCCATGGAAAGGTGTCATGTCATGTCCGGCCGTCAATGCCTCGGTGAGGAACCAATTTCCGTGGTGATATATGGCCATGCGCCTGGCCGCAGGCTCCCGAGAGCCGTGCTCGCACCGGCCTGCTCTGCACGCAGCCGCTCCTCGTGAGCCACGTTGCCGGACTTTCCGCGCCAACGCTTGGCAGACGTCGGACCTATGGCCCCGGTCCTGGGTCTGTGGGCGTATGCCCACTTTCTTCTTCTGACGACGTCCGTCGTAGCCCTCCGCTTCTTTTCTTTCAGCCTTGCGTCCTCGGCGACGTCCGTCCTTTCTGATCACGTGGCTGCGGACAAAAGCCCTCCATGGCATTGCCGTCGCCGCCGAGGCGCGCACTCTAACGTCGAGATGCTAGTCGCTTCACGGGTAAGAGGCCTTATTGCCACGCAGCATCGCGGCCGACAACGTCCAGGGTGCGTCGTGCGACCCGGGTATTGTCCCGAACTGCGGACTTTTCTCTCCTCAGCACGGGAGGCGCCGGCCGGATGGGCCCACGCACCAAGTATTGCCCGCTGTCCCTCTCATTCCCGACGGGTTGTCCTGTGTCATCATCTTGACGGCTGCATTATGATTGTAGCCCGTCACGCAATATGCCCATGCCCGTCAGGTCGTCACCTCGTCGTCAATTCTGAACAAGGCATCCCTCCGAGCACTTATTCCACAGCATACCGGCATAGTGAAGATAGGAGCTGTTTTGGGGCTGGCGGAGAGATGCAGTGCCCAGAGGGTCGACCCGGCACAGCGCCACCGCTGATACGAATGCCACTCAGGGTGCGACACCCGAAAATTTACGTGATATGGCTCCTTCACCCGGGACAAGGCTCGGAAAGGGTGCCCAATGGCCGATGTCGGAGCCTGTGAACAGGGGAAGCTGAAGCGGTCAGCCCTCACAAGCCCAGGGTCGTTGGAAAGCTTGAAGCACCATGAGGCACGGTCATCATTGAGTGTTCGTGATTTGAAATCAAGAGGTGTTAGGAGGAAGCCGCTCGCCCTGCTATCAAGGTTTCATAATTCCAAAATTGATGTCCGATTTGTTTTTTTTTTTCTTGCTTCTTTCTTGCTTGGCTATCGGGTAGGTCTAGAGGGGTCACCTCATTCTATGAATCCCACTCGCCGTGCTGTCGGCTCCGTTGGCTTGACTGTGATCTGACCAAGCAGCTATCAGCCGGCGGGGTGCACAGGCACGGCACGCGTTGGACAGCATACGGGCTGTACTTGAGCCAGCGTCAAAGAGGTGGCCTGGCCATGCAATACCGCACCTGCATATGCATTGGACGTGCGTTCATTCATAAGCACTCGTTTCTGTGAATTAGTGTGGTATCAATCTCTTCACTGACTGGCTGCCACGGCCAAGTGGTGACGCCATCGCCCAATCCAGCCAACTGGCGCCCGTCTTGTGTACCTGGCTGGAGACGGGAGGGGTGAAGCTGCTTGGCTTGATAGCTGCCGCGTGCATTAATGCCAAATTTCCAGTTTCATGCTCCCCGCCCGGCTCGCTCGATTCAAGGTCCAGATTCCATCCCGTCCCCTCCCCGCCATCACGGCTCCTCCGCCCAGGATTCACGATTGCTCACCTCTGCGGGCGGATTTTTGAACGAGCGTCTCATCGCGCATTGAATCCGGCACGACCGCTGCCCTGAGCCTGATTATTAGTATCTGGCTGATATTTCCTCTCGTCTCCCCTCACATCCCTCGTTCTCTCCTCTCTCCTTTCTTCAGACGCGACAATTCTCTCCGTCCCAGCTCACGTCACCTTTACCCCTCCCCGCACGACTCCAGCCTTCCACCAAGCAGCTCCAGCTCCACCCAAGAAGCTTTGGAGCTGTTGTAGCACCCGGCACCACATACTGTCTCAATTGCTCAGACACAGCTCCCTGGCAAGGAAACGCCTGTCTTCGTAAGTTATCTTGGAAACGTCTGATTAGCTTTGGCATCCTCGTCTGTGCCAGCCGTTGCCCGCCATGGACCGTCTCTTGCACAAGCTTGAGGATAAGGTTGATCGCCTCTTGGGCCACGAGCACCAAGACCATTCGCATACTACTGCTGAGGGCTGCGACGATTCGCACCCCGCCGAGAACCGCGAAAACCGCTACAACTCGTTTGCTCCGCAGACCAGCGGTGTTCCGAAATGGTACGTCGACGGCGCGAGCTACTTTTGGGCCGTTTCGGAGGCCCTCGAACGTAAGTCTGCCTTCTTCATAGCCGTTCTGGCCCAAAGAAGTCAGGAAATGATGGCAGCGGTGCTAAACAAACTGTTTAGAGGCTCGAGAGAGCATCTACATCCTCGACTGGTGGCTGAGCCCCGAGCTGTATCTGCGTCGCCCACCCGCGCGTAACGAGCAGTACCGCCTGGACCGCATGCTCCAGGCGGCTGCAGAGCGAGGTGTGCAGATCAGGATTATTGTATACAAGGAGGTCCCACAGGCTTTGACGTGTAAGCCCCGCAAACGCACATACGTCACAGCCCACGAATATGTAGGCGGCTACTGACATTTCACTTCAACCTAGTGAACTCGGAGGTGAGTGATACAGATGATATTCGGTTGAGTAATACTGAATATTCGGAACAATACTGACGCCAATGCCTACGCTCCCAGCACACCAAGCATGCCCTAGAGGCGCTGCACCCCAATATCAGGGTCTTCAGGCACCCTGACCACCACCCCAGTGCCAACGATGTGAAGGGAGACCTCCTTGAGGGATTCCAGAATCTGTCTCTGGGCTCCTTCAGCCTTTCAACCCTGCCCAAAGATACGCTTGCCGCCCTCTACGGCACCGCTGACGATGTCGTGCTCTTCTGGGCCCACCACGAGAAGCTCCTGGTGGTTGACTCCCACCTTGCCTTTATGGGCGGTCTCGACATGTGTATGTTGTTCCTTGCATGTGCATGCGGCAAATAAGACCGTTGGGTCGCTAACCGAACGTACCTGTGTATCTAGGCTTCGGAAGATACGACACGAACAGTAAGCTTCAGTCCAGTCCATAAAATATCCAGGTACTCGTCGAGAGGAGTCAACAGTCCTGCTGAACACAATCAATAGGTCACCCGATCGCCGACGCCCATCCTGGTGACCTCAACGCAATCGTCTTCCCCGGCCAAGACTACAACAATGCGAGGGTCTACGACTTTGAGAGCGTCGACAAATGGGAGAACAACAAACGTAAGCAGGTTGGCTCTACAACTGTTTCAGGAATCTCGGAGAACTAATCTTCATGATGGCGCCTAGTCGACCGAACCGTGAGCTCCCGCATGGGCTGGTCCGACATCTCCATCAGCCTCAGCGGGAACATCGTCAACAGTCTGATCCTTCACTTCACGGATCGATGGTAGGTGCTGCTTGAGGCGGCAGTTAAGTTGATAGCTACCTGTCAGTATACCTCGCTAACTTTTGCAATAAGGAACTACATCTACGAGGGGAAATATCGGGCCAGGACCGACGTACACTACGAGGCTCTGGGTGGGCCTGCATCTCACGCTCCCCCTGCGCCAGGACTGTTGCAGAATGGAGAGGACTTCTTCGGTGGCCTGCAGCGACATTTCAACCACCATTTCAGGCAGTTCTCGTCCGAGGAACGCTCAGAAGAGCAGTCTAGGGGGCTGGGCCACAACGGTGGAGGCGAAGCCCATATCCAATTGACGCGAAGGTGAGTTGCTGTGGCCGCACCACTCCTGACTACCTATGCTGTGGTCAGTCTTCTAATGCTCAACGCCCAAATACGACCAGCGCCTGCCCGTGGTCTTCCGGCAAGCCCACCGAGCACTCCATCGCCAATGCCTACATCGAGGCCATCACCAATGCCCAACATTTTGTCTACATCGAGAATCAGTTTTTCATCACTGCCACGAGCGATGAGCAGAAGCCGGTCCACAACAAGCTCGGCGAGGCCATCGTAAACCGCATCGTGCGGGCGCATCAGAACAACGAGGTGTTCCACATCTTTGTGCTCATGCCCGCAGTTCCAGCCTTCGCCGGCGACCTCAAGTCGGACGGCGCGCTCGGCACCCGCGCCATCATGGAGTACCAGTACAACAGCATTTCCCGGGGAGGTTACAGTATCTTGGAATCCGCGCGCAACCGGGGCGTCAGCGACCCGCATCGTTACATCAACTTTTATAACCTGCGCAACTTTGATCGTATTAATACGAGCGCGGCCATGCAGAGGGTCGAGGAGGAGAGCGGCGTGCCCTACGAGTCGGCCCGCCGCGAGTTCGACGACGCCGTGGAGAGCGGCTACGATGGCTACGACCGCGAGGCCACCTCGGGCCGCTATGGAGACCAGTACCGGCGCTACCAGGAAGCGGCCGAGCGCACTCATGACCGCAGCGTTAGTTCTTATCCGCTTTATATCTCCCCTCCAGTGCGGCTGTAGTTGTGGTATTCTGACGACTCTTGTGAGATTATGCGACACAGTGGGACACGGTCAGCGCCTGCTACATGGATGCAGGCCCCGACCTGCACAGCATCCCCTGGTCAGGCAGCCCAGAGTCGGAGCTCGACGCCTTCGTGTCCGAGGAGCTGTACATCCACTCCAAGGTTCTCATCGCCGACGACCGCCTGGTCATCTGCGGCTCTGCCAACCTCAACGACCGCTCGCAGCTGGGCAACCACGACTCCGAGATAGCCGTGGTGATCGAGGACCCGTCGCCCGTGCAGTCGCGCATGGCCGAGCAGGACTTCACCGCCTCGCGCTTCGCGGCCTCGCTCCGCCGCCAGCTCTTCCGGAAACACCTGGGCCTGCTCCCCGACCAGCCGTGCGACCGGCCCGATGCCAACTGGACGCCCGTCACGCGGGGCCCCAACCACTACGACTGGGGCTCGCCTGCCGATAGGCTGGTCGAGGACCCTCTGAGTGGCCGCTTCCTCGACCTCTGGCGCTCGACGGCCCGCACAAATACCGAGGTGCTCAGCAAGGCCTTCCACAACGTGCCCAACGACGCGGTCCGGACGTGGGACGACTACGACAGCTTCTTCTCGCGCCACTTCATCATCCCTGGAGCCGAGAAGAAGGAGAAGGACGAGGACGACGAGGCGCGCCGGCGGCGCGAGGAAGAGGACGCTCGCAAGGTCCAGTACGGCCACGTCGTGCGCGACGAGTTCCCCGGAGGCGTCTCGGAGCTCAAGGACTGGCTGTTCCGCGTGCGCGGCACTCTGGTCGAGATGCCGCTGCAGTTCCTCGTCGATGTCCCCGATCTGGCCAAGGAGGGGCTCTCGCTCAACGCCTTCACCGACGATCTCTACACGTAAAACGAGGGTAGCCTAGAAATGTTTGGTTGACATGTCGGGCCCGAACACTGGCATATTATGGTCGAGCTATGCGAAAAGGTTCATTATAAATACCAGTTCCTTCGCCTCGGCTCTGTCAACGAATACGGCAAGCGCCCAACCATCTACAGATCCTCCATCAGGGACGAGACCCTCTCGGAGCCGTAAATGGTAGGGCGGATGCCGTATTCGTTGGGAGAGTCGAGGCGAAGGCCCTGGTATTTTTGCTGTTCGTTGAGGAGGAGTCGAGAAACGAGATGTAGTATTATTTGTTCAAAATGTTTGCCAGCCCCGTTACATGCCCCGAGTCTATAGCAAAGAAAACCAGTATGGGAACGGAGAAAAAAAAGGCACCCAGGTGTTATCTCGTGAATCTTTGCTGCCACCCTTCCCTCTTCCCTTGCCTATAATAGATCTGCATGCGCACAAGGCACACCTATACTCTCTCTATCTGTCGCGCGGTGAGGTGGCCATGTCCCCCGTCTACCCCTTGGCCAGGGCTGCGCATGACCGACCAACCAACCAACCAGTTGAGCCAAACTGAGCCAAGCCGGAAAACCACAAGGATAGCAGTAGCTGGTGGTTGTGGGTTTTTTTTATGCGAAAGTGGTAGGTAGGTAGGTAGCCAGTTGGTCCGTAAAAACAAAGGGGATGTATTATACAAACGTACTGATACCCTTTTTTTCCAGCAGAAACAAAGTGCATCGAAGATAACAAAAAAAACAAGACGATGCGCGCGCGGCCCTCCCGTGAGCCCTTGCCAGATAAAAAGTTGACTCCGCTGTAAGCAAGGAAAAATAGATAATCAAACGTCTTGATAACTCGTTTCCGACAGGGGCCGAGAAAGCCAGTCCCTCCCCCACTGCCTCCTCCTCCCCGAAACAAATGAATCCGGGGGGTTTTCGCTGAGTGCTCAGTCGACCTTGCCGTTGGCGTTGGCTCCAAGGATGGGCGCCTTCATCTCCTTCATGCCCAGGTTCTCCTCCAGGCGGAAGTGACCGCGCGTGCGCCGGAGCCGGCCGCGGAACCATGAGGCACCGCCCAGAGCCAGGCCGAGGAGGCAGCCAGAGGTGAGGTAGGGGTGTTCAGTAAATGTCTGACGGATGTCGAAGAAGATCTTCTCGAAGCTCGAGATGGTAAGCTTGGGCTTGATCTTGTTGGGCGACCGCGTGACCTGGCCGATAGTCTCGAGAATCGACGTTCTGGAGGGGATGATGTAATTGCCGGTGACGGTCTGGTCCCAGTAGCGGCGGTTCTGTGATGTCATGATGATTAGAGTTATGATTCGTTTCTGGATGTGCCAACAATCCTCGTGTGGCAATGAAAACTTACATCCTCGTCGTTGATGAGAACGCGCTCTCCGTCCTTGACGTCGATGCCGTACGTGGTGCGGATCCAGCGCTGCCAGAAGACACCGTCAACCCAGGCGAACCCGACCTCCTTGCGGTCCGACTTGTCCATGTTGATGCGGATGCTCTTGGCGGAGCGCAGGGCCCGCTGGTCGCCGCGATCCTCAGCCTCCTCGATGCGGAGCTGCTTCGCGTCGCGCAGCTCCTTGCGCTCCTGCTGGAAGGCGACGATCTGCTTGTCCATCCACTCGTTGGCGGCGCTCTTCATCTCGCGGATGGCGCTGTTGAAAGACTCTTCGTCCTTGCGGTTGAGGATGCTAAGCACAACCAGCCGGCCGTCCATGATCTCCCGCGCGTTGGATGCCGTCATCTCGGGGACGATGGGCAGCCAGACCGACTTCATCCAGTTGAGCACCTGGTTGGTATCACGCATGTCCCTCGGAGTGAGGGGCGTGTAGTACGTCGGGCGCCCCTCACGGGCCACCAACAGACGTGGCCAGGTCGTAATCTTGAACCGCTTGTAGAGCTTCGGGTCGTTGGTCTTGACAAGCTTGGCGTGGCCGATGAGGCTCAAGGGGAGGCGTTCGAGGGCCAGGAAATCCTCGCTGGTCGTGGCGTGGTCGTAGAAGTAAACAAATATGACATCTTCTTTCTTCTCCAGCGCCTCGAACGACTCGGCGTTGACCTCGGCGACGCCCGCCGTGATATCAACAGCCTTCTCGGCGTATTGGATGAAGTCTCCGAGGCCGCGAAGGCCATCGTACTCGACGCGCTCGCCGCCCTTGAAGAAGAGGATGGTGGGATATCCTCGGAGGTGAACATCCTTGCACAGGCGAGCCTCAACATCACAGTTAACCTCACCAATGTTGAGCCTGCCCTTCATTTCCTTGGCCAGCTGCTGCCAACTGGTAGCCATGGCCTGGCAGTGATGGCACCACGGTGCGTAGAACTTGATGAACCAGGGCTCCTGGGTCATGGTGACGAGCGTCTGGAAGGTCTCGGCCGTCAAAGACACCGAAAGGCCGTTGGGGTTTGCATCTGCGGCAGGCTTCTTGTCCTTCTTGGGCTGCGACGTGTAGGGGTTTGGGATGATGAGATATGGGCTATCTTTCGAGATCTCCATCTTGAACCCCTTCTTGGATTCATCCTTGGCCGTGGAGTCCTTCGTTGCCTCGGCCGTCTTGGTGTCGTCTCTCTTGAGCTCATCGTTCTTCGCCCCCTCGTCAGTCTTTTCTGCAGGTTTCTCGCCGGCGTCCTTGCCCTTAGTCCCCTCGTCGGAATTGGCCTCGGCCGGGTCGGGTGAGGACTTCTCTCCAGGTTTCGGGAGGGCCAGCTTCTTCGGCCTCGATGCAGGCTTGGCAGCCTCGAGCGCGGCCTCGACCGCGTCGCTCAGGACCGTCATGTTCTTAACTCCCCTGAACGTCTCGCCAGCTTCGCCATTCTTGTAGAGGACCGTGGTGGGGTACGAGGTGACGCCGTTCTTGGTGCACAGGTCATAGTACGCTATACAGTTCACCGTTGCAAACTTGAAGTCGTAAAAATCGGTGAAGTCGGCTTGTGAACCTTCGGGTTTCGATGTGTAGTAAAACTCGTAGAGAGTCTGGAAGGTAGGCGCGAAGTCCGTACAATGAGGACAGTACGGGCTGCGTTCAAGAGTGTCAGACGGAAGCGTTCTAGCCATTCTCTTTTCTACTTTGGGCATATGAGAGTGTCGAACCTGAAGTGCTTCACCATGTAGAACTTGTGGCCCTTGATCTCCTTGTCGAACGTATCTGGAGTTAGCTCAACCATAGGAACAACCTTCTTGTTGTTGAAGTATGTGTTTTCCTTTGTGGGATCCTGGCTGGACGATTCCGTGTCAGCACCAGCAACGGCGCCGACCGAGACTAGGCCCAGCCATAGCGAGAGCGGTGATAGCCTCATCGCGATGGGGCTGTGTCGAAGCGGCCCGTCAGACGGGGGAGATGCCTGGACGAAGGCGACCGGCGGTCGAGGTCAATCGCGGACGGCCAGGACAACGAGGTGGTAGGGCGATGTGTGGACACGTGTGCGGCGCCGCCGAGGCGATGGTCGTGGGAGGCGCGTATCGCTCGTGCCGGAATCAATTCAAGAGCCGCCGGCTGCGATAGCGACGCTGTGTCGCGACCACGGGAAAATAAAGCAATGTGAGAAGTAGGAGGCAAGAAAAAAAAATACTCGAGTGCCCGTATGTGGAGAGCACTGGGCTCTTCTGCTCGCGATTATGTGTGGATTGCTAAAATCCAGCCGCTGACGCCTTCAATCGGAGGCGGAAAAGGGGGACAACGAAGAGACGGGCTAGCCAAGCGATTGGTGTAATAAAAGTCAACTGGGAGTGCTATCAAGGCCGCCCAGTATCAACCACCTTCCTGTTGTTTCGCCCCATTCTCAGGACCCATCCATCCTGCACGCTAACGTAAAAACGACCCCATCAGCCACACTGGCTTTCCCCGTCGTTGCCCTGCCCCTTTCTGAAAAGCAAGGTCGAAATCCTGGTCAGCCACAGCGCTGAGCTTCTGCTGTCTCCACTCCACCACCCATCACTCACCCAGTCTTTCGCACTGAAGACCCCCCGCCGGAGCAGTGCAGCGCCTGGCCTTAATGCAGGCCCTCCTGCCAACAACACACTAGAGTGCATGTAGGCGGTTGTATATGCAGGAGAGTTAATGGTGGCTCCTTGTTATTGCTGCCTACATGAGTATCCGCTCACCTAGCCTTGCGGATTTGTATTTGAGGCTGAGGCGGTGCTTTCCACCGCCAAAACTACAAGACTTTGTAAAACATGTCCAATCCAATCCATCCAGCCTCGGCCAATTCTATCTCGAGCGGCGAGGGGAAGGCCCGCATGTGGTCCTGAGGTGTAAAATCCAACGCTCCCTCATTGCAAGGCACCTCCGCCCCGCAATGGAGCCCTTTCTCAAACGGACCCGGCCTGAGTCTAGCTCATCGACTCCTCGGTCTCTTGGCCGTGCCGTCAGCCCCCCGAGGAAGAAGAGTCGACGCGCCTCACCTGCCGCCGAAGCCCCAGGATTGGAGCCGGGGCCAGGACCGAGACTGGGTGCCGTGAGTCGCGACGTCGAGTACTCCACTCCCGTCTCCTCCGGCTCTAACACGGATGCTGGCACGGCGGAGCAGGAGGTCCTGCCAAGCTCCGCGCCTCTGGAATCGTCGTCAGCAACGCCGGTCGAGACCCTAGCCGTCGTCGACTTCAGTTCCCCATTCCGCTTGACGCACATCAAGGACCTCGGCCCTGAGGACAACGTCGACGCTGTCAAGCTAAAAGACGTCATCGGCGACCCGCTCATCTCAGAATGCTGGGACTTCAACTATCTGCACGATATCAACTTCCTCCTCGGAACCCTTGACGAAGACGTTCGTCACATGGTCAAGGTCAACGTCGTCCATGGCTTCTGGAAGAAGGACGATCCCAGACGGATCGACCTCCAAGTAAGATCCCGCCAGCCCCTGTTCATTTCATCGTGTGCTACCTAGTTGAGAGGAATACTGACCTAATGATACATTTACCCTGTAAAAGAGAGACGCAGCACAACACAAGAATGTCACTCTCCACGCAGCCTTCATGCCCGAGATGTTTGGCACTCACCATTCCAAAATGCTGATCTTGCTGCGGCACGACGATACCGCCCAAGTCGTGATCCACACAGCGAACATGATCCCCAAGGATTGGACCAACATGACACAGAGCATCTGGCTTTCGCCACGCCTGCCTCTGCTCAGGGGCGGCGTTAATGCTACGAAAGAAACGCCAGCCCCAGCACAGTTAGCCTACGAGGAGCTACCCGAAGGCAGCGGCGACAAGTTCAAAGCCGACCTCCTCAGCTACCTGCATGCCTACAACAAGCGCCGGACCATCTGCAAACCGCTCGTGCAGGAGCTGCAGAGGTACGACTTCTCGAGCATCCGTGGGACCCTCATCGCCAGCGTTCCTGGGAGGCACCAGATACACGATCGATCGGCCACCACCTGGGGCTGGGCCGCCGTGAGGCGAGCGCTGGAGTCGGTGCCGCTGCAGCAACAGCATCAAGGCGGCGACGACAAGGCGAAAACGGCGCCCGAGGTGGTGGTCCAGATCTCGTCCATTGCCACGCTCGGCCCTACCGACACCTGGCTGCGCGGGACCCTGTTTGACGCCATGAGCAAGGGTAAGGGCAAGGGCAAGGCTACCGCGGCTCCTCTGGCGCCCAAGCCGCGCTTCAGGGTTGTCTTTCCGACTCCTGATGAGATCCGCGCATCCTTGGACGGATACGCCTCGGGAGGGTCCATTCACACAAAGATACAGTCGGCGCAGCAGGCGAAACAGCTCCTGTACCTGAAGCCTTTGTTCTGCCATTGGGCGAACGACTCGGCATCAGGAAAGGGTAAGGGAATACATATACCTATGAGCACTACCTATTTTGTCAGGAGCTAACCAGGACGGACAAGCAGCAAATGAGGATGGCGTTCCTGTCCGCGACGCCGGCAGGAAGCGAGCAGCGCCCCACGTCAAAACGTACATCAGATACGCGGATGGGGAGAGGTCCCTGGACTGGGCGCTGATGACGTCAGCGAACCTCTCCAAGCAGGCCTGGGGAGAGGCCGCCAATGCGATGGGCGAGGTGCGGATAGCGTCGTGGGAGATTGGGGTGCTGGTGTGGCCATCGCTGTTTGCAGAGAACGCGCGGATGAGTTGCGTGTTCGGGAGTGACCGGTTGCCGGCCGAGGAAGCGAAGGAGGCGCACCAGGGGGACGGGCAGGTGGTTGGCCTGCGAATACCTTACAGTCTTCCAGTGCAGGCTTACGGCAAAGATGAGAACCCTTGGGTCGCAACCGCGAAGTACGATGAGTTGGACTGGAAGGGGCAGAAGTGGGAACGTTGATACCCCTTTTTAACAACGTCAAGACACACGTAGCACGAGCCTAATTTTGTCCCAAGCGCCGGTGGTTACGCATAATCGCAGCAGACTGGGTATTTGTACTCAAACTCTTGCGGTGCCTAGCCACGCCAAAGCTCGTCCCATCAGGCTAAACAATGGTCAGTGTCTGACACGCCCAGGCTGAGATCCGCGAGCCCCTTCAGTTGGAGGATCCCTCGAAAGCCTCTTGGGAAAATGTTCGGCGGGTGAGAGGAGACCAGACCGCGGCAAGCGCAATGCATATTCCGGGACGCCATGTATTTCATGTGTTTTCTCATTAAAAGAGTTCTGTGACCGCAAACGCCAAAAGACACCTCCACCGGGCCATCTAACCGACCGTCTCGGGGACCTTGTTCTCGTCGTAGCCGTAGGTGGTCTTGAGCTTCTCGACCAGGGCGACGTACTTCTCCTGAGCGGTCTCAGGGGTGTTTCCATCGTCGACGGCCTTCTGCCAGGCGCTCTTCTTGGCCTTGCCCTGCACGTTGCGGAACATGGTTCCCGCAGTTAGCGTTTCCGGCTCCTGGCAGGGCGGCTGTAGATGGATGCTTGGTTTTCCACTGAGATGCTGCGGGTACCTAGACATACCTTGATGTCGAACATGCCGGGCGCAGGGGCCGAGGTGATGTCCTCGCCACTGCCGATCTTGAAGAGAGCTGCCAAGAAAACGGTAGGACGAGAGGTCAGTCGATGTGCGGCCCTCAAGCGGAGAGGTCGACATGCGGCGATATGCGCCCTGCCCAAGCTCAGACTCACCGTAAAGCTCCAGGAGCTCGTCGTTGTTGGGCTTGCTCACGAGCTTCTTGGAGTCCTCGATCGCCTTCTTGAAGGCATCGCTCTGAGGGGCAGACATGGTGGCTTTGTTTTTCGGCGGGGGTTTGTTGCTGGAGGGAGTGGCTGTGATGGAGAGAAATCGAGAATGAAGAATGATAACTGAACCGGAACCAAGTCTCGAGAGAAGCGTTGAATATTTTGAGGGGCTCAGGGGGAAGCAACCCGAGGTTTGTTGAGAAGGGACGCGGTACATGCTGTCCACGCGGGGTGATCAGGCGGGGCAGGTCTCAATCATGACGGCAGGCGCCACCTCACAATAGTGGGGTAACAAGACCGACCGCTCGGTTTCTTAACAACCCGGGACTTCCATGACCGATTGTGCCTCGGTGGCTTGGTAGTCGGCTCACGGGCCTGCCTGCCTCATAGCAAGCGTAACAAGAGACAAGACATGGATGGATGCATTTTCGACTACCGACGTGCTTCTATGAACGCCAGTTGTGCTTGCCGCGGTAGGTAGAATATGCTTAAAACCCGCGTGTAAATAAATAGAAGGCTTTGTGCTAAGCCGAACTACGGCCTAGACATTTGGGCGGGCTTCAAATCGCGTGCATTTCAGCCCCCGTGCCCGCATGGGCATTACCCCAAGTGACTTTGAGATATACCTTGAGCATGCGTAGAGCCGGCTGCGGCGTCACACCAATAATGCACTGAACAATCTCGGATTGATGGTGTGTAATAGGAGGGGCTTTTACTTATCATTTGGGTTGGAAAAGACCGAGATCATGGAGCAGCAACGGCACAAGTTTGGCGCCCCCCCCCCCCCCCCCCCCCCCCC
>PYSS01000162.1:29369-67180 GCA_003049465.1 Magnaporthiopsis rhizophila
CCCCCCCCCCCCCCCCCGGACGCCGTTCAGGAGGTATCGGAAAGCGCCGATTCTTTGGTTGCCGCCGACTCTCGTTTCCAGCGTCGGGGTTGCTCTTGCCCTGATTGTGGAGTATCGTCGTGAGCGGTATCCATGTAGCGACATGCAGTTATTCATAGTCCAAAGATAAACGGCTTGGCGAGGAAACGCAGCTGTTTTTTTTTAGCAGTCGCGATCAGGAAGGCTAGGGGCTGCGGACTGGGGGCTCTTTTAGCCACCGCTCCTAGCAACGCTTGCGATCTCCAAGCGCGAGCATAAAAAGCGAGTTCCGTGCCGCTCACCCGCACAAATAGACGTAACCGAACAGGCGCCAGGAATGAACTAAATAGGAAGATATCTATGGTTCGAACGAACGAATACAAGAGCGGATTGAGGCGGGCAGGAAGGGAAACACCGGACACTTTGTTCGCACTGCCCGGAAAACGCAGGCTCCAGCCGGCATCATGTCCTATTTGTTCTTCTGATATTCGAGATTACGACGCAAACGGCAAAAGATGAACTGGTGCTGCAAAATGTTTCGTTTTTGGTGTAGGTTGCTTCGCGCTTGGGGTAACGATCGCCAGCAGCGCAGCGTAGCATCCTGGCCCTGGACCCGTCAATCCTGCAGGGCCTTTTGTCGTTCTCAACTACCGGCCCGACTTTTGCCAAGCAAGCCCCCATGCAACCCACCAAAAAAAAAAATAAAAAAAGTTCCTGAGCCGCCGTTCTTCAGACTGGTCCAAACTGCAGGCGCCACGGCGATATTGATTGGACGGTGATCAAAGAAATCGAACGAGGGATGCAGAAGTGAATTCATGCGGTGCGCTGGCACAACGCGTCTCGCGAACAAATCACTGTGGAGGCACATACGAAAGCATCAGCAGTAGCAACGGCAGTGCAGCGGCGGCACGCGGAACAGGCCGGGCCGGCCAGTGCGAATAAAGCCATTGGTGCTCGCTAGGAAACAGCCTAGGGTAAAGAGACCTGGGAGGATCGTCATCAGCAAGCGGTGAATGTCATCCGTGCTGCAAATAATCGGTACCCTGGGTGCCTGGGGGCACACACACAGCCTGCCCTGCTCGTCTCGCCGCTACCGTTCTTGTAATAGGAGGAGAAGTGATATTTTTGGTGGGCTTTGGGCTGCACGCCTCTCCTGCAGGCTGAGGCTTGCGGCCCAGTGCGAGGGAGGACCGCTAGTCCGAGGCTGGAGCGTCCGTGGTTCCCCAAGCCCATCTCCGGAGCCCTGCGTCGTCGGCCACGGTACAAATCCGCCCCGACCTTGCCTGCATGTGTTGTTGTCCTTTGCCAGCCACGGGCTTTTTTTTTTACCCCTTCTGCTTTCTCCCTTGCATTCTTTTTTCTCTCTTTCTTTTAGCATCGTCAGCCCGTTTCGTTGTTTGCGATATTTCTCATATACCACACTTCCAGCGTTGCATCTCTGTTGGATCCCCTGCCCTGTAGCCTCTCACCTTGTCGTCAAACCCCCCGAATACAGCAACATGAGCGGTGCCGAGAACAAGACCGTCGTAGTCCTAGGCGGCGCATACGCCGGCCTCCACGTTGCCCACTATGTCCTAAAGAACCACAAGACCGCCAAGGTCATCCTCGTGTCCAAGGTAAGCCCAAGGGCGCCCGCACAAAAGTCACGTGCATGCCACGTGTTTACGACTTACACCTCCTGACACCCAAACGCAGAACAGCCACTTCTACTGGAACATGGCCTCGGTGCGCGCCATCGTGCCGGGCCAGATCAAGGACGAGCAGCTGCTCCAGCCGCTGTCGACCGCGCTGTCGCGGTACCCGGCCGAGCGCTACGAGCTGGTCGTCGGCAGCGCCGACGCGACCGACTTCGGCGCCAAGACGGTCACCGTCACCGTGGCCGAGACGGGCGCCTCGCGCACCCTGACCTACGACCAGCTCGTCCTGGCCACGGGGTCCCGGTGCGCCGGCGCCGACGCGGCGGCGGTGCCGTGGAAGGCGAGCGGGTCGCACGAGGACGTCGTCCGGACGCTGCACTCGACCGCCGAGCGCGTGGCCGCCGCGTCGCACATCGTCGTCGCCGGCGGCGGGTCCACGGGCGTCGAGGTCGCGGCCGAGCTCGGGTTCGAGTACGGCAAGACCAAGGAGATTGTGCTCCTCACCGCCGACAGGCAGCTGCTGGGCGGCGACTCCATCGCCGCGGCCGCCGCGTCGGAGCTGGCCAAGCTCAACGTCAAGGTCCAGACCGAGGCGAGGGTCGCGTCCGTGCAGCAGCAGGCCGAAGGCGGTGGCAAGACCGTGGTCGCGCTCGAGGGCGACGCCGCCGAACCCATCGTGACCGACCTGTACCTGCCCACCATGGGCCTGGTGCCCAACTCGGAGTTTGTCGACGCCAAGTACCTCAACGACAAAAAGTACGTCGAGGTCGACGCCTTCTACGCCGTCAAGGACGCCGAGGGCGTGTGGGCCGCCGGCGACATTGTGTCCAAGCCCCGAGCTGGCTTCATGATCACGCAGAAGCAGGTACGTTGGATGGATCGATATACGGATGTGCTTGGCTTAATTTGCTAACCTGTCCGTCGATAACAGGCCGCCGGCGTCGCCAAGAACCTCGTCGCTGCCCTCGACGGCAAGTCGCCCGCCGCCGTCAAGCTGATGCCCATGGACATCTTCGCCGTGGCCACCGGCCGGAGCAGGGGCGCCGGCAGGATGGGCTCCATGAAGATGCTGTCCTTCATGGTCTGGATGGCCAAGGGCCGCACGCTTGGTCTGCAAATGGTCAAGGGCTATATGGACGGAAGCGTTGCTTGAAGGGGAGAAATCTTCTGATCGCCTTTGTTCCTGTCCCAAGCCCACTCGGTTTCTCCTTTTCCCCAAGGATATGGTTGCCCCAATCAGAATGCGTCAAGAGGAAGCAGTCGGAGGAGATGGAATTATCATATACCCTAATACTCGCCATCAAGCACGGCTGTCGTCCCTGGGTTTTAGTAGGTAGTTGAAGGAAAATACAATACTGTTTCGAACAGCATCGTCTCGACTGACGTCCCCCTAATGCGACATGTGACCAGGTCTAGGAACGGGCCCAAAAGTTAGAAAATGTAAGAAAATCCAAGAAACATATAACAGGATATACACAGCCTCGTCAACCCAACCAGCGATCCCAAACATCAAGCAAATGGGAATATGGACTCTAACAAACCTGGGAAAATGCGACCACCAGCACGGGTAACGAGCTGGAATTTGAATCAAACTAGGTAATAATAAGTAGAAGGTGAAGAAGAAAGAGGAAGAAAAAAAAAAAAAAAAACTCAGGAACAACAAAACATCTCTCATCGTCGTCACTTCACCTCCCGGCCTTCTCGTCCTCGATCTGGCGACGTAGGTCCTCGAGCACCTGCTGGCGTGACCGCAAATGGGCGCCGAGCCCGTCGACCTGCTCGCGCACCGTGTCCAGGTCCTCCTGGATGCTCTTGAGGCTGGCGCCGCCGGAGCCATCCGCCTTGCCCGCCTCGATGTCGCGCAGCTGCCTGCGCTTGTAGTCGAGCAGCTGCTCCAGCTCGCGCTTGACGAGGGCCGGCTTGGAGTCACGCTGCCCGCCGCGGCGGCGCGCCGACTCGGCTTCGACCTTGTCCATCTTTGCGTCGAGCTCAGCGAGCTGGCGCTTGAGCCGGACCTCCTCCCACTCAGAGTCCTTCTGGGCCGACCCGAAGTCGGTGCCGGTCGCCTTGAAGTTGCCGCGCCCGAGGCGGGTCAGGTACTGGTCGCCGAACTTGGCCTTGCGGCCCGTCGAGGTCGAGTCGTCGGCCTTGGTGGCCCAGCGCGACGCGGCGGCGGCGTTGCCGGCGCCCGTCGTGCGCTGCTTGTCGACCTGGTAGTCGATCTGGTTGCGCTCGAATGAGGCGCGCAGCGACGGCGGCACCGTCCGCGGGATCCGGTAGCCCTCGTGCCGGTAGTTGAGCATGTGCAAAAATGCCAGGCAGGCATCCTTGTTGATTGACGGGCCGGCCGAGGGGTTGATGAGGTTCCAGGCCGACCTGATGTCCGTGTCGGGCACGTCGAGTGACTCGTAGAGTTCTTCTAGCGCGCCGACTGTTGGCGGCGGACGAGGGGTGAGGGCCGCGGGTCAGAGAGAATATTTTATCTGGCGCTGGACGCGTGTTGCGTCTCCTCCCCTCTGCATGGTCCGACAACAGATGGCTCCCAGACTTACATGACACTTCTCCCCGCATGTCCCTGTTCTCTTGATATATGGATTCGTATTTGGCCTTGTCGGCAGGGCTCATGTACCAGTCGAAACCGTCTTTGAGGCCAGGAGAGTCGGGGTCGTCGTCCACCTGCTCGAACTGTACTTGCTTCCCGGTCAGGGCCCGGTTTGCCTGGACGAGATGCGCCTTGGACTCGGGCACGAGCCAGTCTGGGAGGGTAGTGGGCACGTCGTTGTATTCCTATTATTCCGGTCGTCAGTTTTCATGCAACCGCTCGAGCATCTGAGCAAGCAGGCAAGGCGAGAGAGGCCTGTGCAGCACGCAAGCCAGCTTTCGTTTTCGTCGACAAAACATACGCCATTGAGGATGTCGAATATAACGCGCATAGCGACGCAGAACTCCTCAAAGTCGAGGTTACCATCGTTGTCGACGTCGGCAAGGTCCCACACCCTCTCAAGCTGGTCATCGCGCAGGCCCGAGTTCTTGAGCACCGGCGCCGCCTGCTCGCCCGTGAGGTACTTGGAGCCGTTTGTCCTGTTGCTGAAGATGTTCCAGTACGTCTCGATCTCCTGTGGCTCGATGCGCGGCGCCATTGTTTCGTCGGCCCGAGCCGAGTATGTCTATCCCGACCTTTGTCTGCTTGTCGTCGCTTCCTTTGACGTCGCGGGTGCTTGCTTTTGTTGTGTCCAGGGAACGAGCCTGGATCCGGTGGGGGTGGGACGAATGCCTCACGGGCTGGCTGAGCCTCGCTGAGCTTCGTGGGCGTCTCCTTCGTGTTTCGTTTGCGTTCGGATGTGGGAGGCAGGGGGGCTGGTTCGGCGGCTCGGCTCAGCCTTTGGGTGTTCCCCTGGAATAAACACCGCCTGCAGCAAGTTCAATATCACGGCGAATTGCGGAAATCAATGACAAGCGGAAATGATGATGAAGATCAGGCCGGCGTCGTCAGTGGGGAGCTCAATTGGTACGGACATGGAAGCTTAGCTTGCTCCAACGGCCAAAACGCTGTGGCGGTGAGACGCGGACCCCTAGCACTGATTCAGACTGTGGCTGGGGTTAAGGGGCCACTAAGTAATTCAGGTCACCCCTGGATCACGTATCACGGGCATGGCCACGCATTGATCCGTTGCTTTCCTATGGAATAACGACACCTACACCTACCTCCTAGGTACGGTGGGAGAATCTCAAATATCTCCTACATAAAGACATGTCTCGCTCCAGTGGGCTGGTGAACTCGAATCCTCAAGAGAGCATCACCGGAACTGCCTGGCATCTCATCCGCCAATGCGCCAAAACACCTCGCCAGCGGTCCATGCTCAAAACACACCCTCCTGACTTCCAGTTTTATCCTGTCCCTTCTTTATGACTTTTTTTTTTTTTTTCTCACATTTCTTTTTTCTCTTCTCCCTCGTGTCCTGATTTCCTTCGTCCAGCATAACGTCAGCCAAGAAGAAGTCGCAAGTTGGCACCTCCGTCTCTCCTGAGCACGACTGGGGCACAGTGGCTTCTTCATCCCCTGCGGCCATCATGGCTCTCGAAAAGCCCCAGCTCCAGGACGCACAGCCATTCTCCATCCTCGGGGTGCTGCACATCTAGTAGGACCGAATCGGTCCCTTCACCACGATCGCCGGCTTCGTCCTAACACCGTCCGGGGCGGTCTGGCGGGCTCCATCCGGGCAAGGCCGCTTGGGCGAGGGGCTGGTCGGATGCGAGATCTTCTTCCTCTTGGGCGAGCCGCCGTTGCTGCTCGAGCCCTCGCCGTTCTTGGAGTCGTCCGACCGCTTCCGCTTGTAGGAGGTGGGAGGGGCTTTCAGGAGGGACTTCTTCTTGATCGACGAGGAACCCGGCACGTAGTCGTCGTCGTCCTCGCCGTCCGAGTTGCCCCCGTCGTCCGGCTCCTGGTACTCTCCATCGTCGCTCGTTCCGTCGTCGATGACGATGACGGGCACTGGGGGTTTCGGAGCCGGCGTCCTCTGGCCCTGTTGAGTTGACTGGCCCTGCTGGCCTTGCAGTGCTGGCCGGCCCTGTGCCGGCAGCGGTCTGCTCGTCTGGCCGGCGGGCACCGAGGGCTTCGGAGTTGCTCTCCTCTGGCCCTCCTGGCCCTGCGGACCTGGCTGGGCCTGTGCTGGCGGCGGCCTAGCCGTCTGACCGACGGGCCCGGAGGCTCTCGGAGCCGCCTTCTCCTGGTCCTGCTGGCCCTGTGCTGAGGGCGGGATGAACATTCGGCCCACGGGCCCGTCATACCCCGGCCCCATCGAACCTTGACCCAAGGGCGACTGAGTCTTGGGCCTGGGCTGCGCTATGGGGCGCCCCATGGGCCGCGCAGCCTTCTGTGGCTTGGAGATTTTCATCCTCATCCCGTCTGATGGCTTCTGGCCGGGCCGCCTAAGAATGCCGGGCGCCACGGCTACGGGCCTGTCCTGAAGCCGCCGGCGGTCGCGGGGCGCCCCGGAATCGCCGTGCTGGCCGCCGGCGGGCCTGGGCGGGATCGGGAGCGGGACGTCCATATGCCTGCCGCCGTCGCGGATCCGGGCCTCGGCGTTCAGGAGGCTCTTGTCAGGGCCTCCGAGTCTCGCCATCATGTCGTTCTCGAGGGCGACGCGGCGGTTGAAGTCGAGCTCAAATACGGTTGGCTCGAGGCCGACCTCGCCCATGTCCTCGAATGGGATCTCGAACATGAACATGCTGGCCCGGTTGCCATCGAGAATGCGCGCAAACTCCGGGAATCCCATGAAGGTGAGGTAAGAGCGGCCCCATTGCACATGCGTCTTGGTGTTTCCGTGGATGGCCAGCCTTGGTCCGGGGACTCCCTCGAGCTCGAGCTCGAACGCCTCGCCCATCTCTCCTGCCCGTCTCAGCTCCTCGACGCGAAGGCGGCAGTTCTCGCAGTCCTCGACGTACTGCGCGACCTTCTCGTGCTCATTCATGTACAGCTTCTCGAATTCCTGCACCTCGACGAGGCTGAGATCCAGCAGCAGCGCGACTTGCTTGAGCTTGCGGATTCCGGAGCTCAGGACCTTCATGACCGCCAGCTGTATACCCGGTGGGAGGTCGTTCCACTGCTTGATCTCAGAGTAGAGCTTCGGGCGCTTCTTGCCGCCCGGACTCGAAGTAGTAGGGGGCTGTGAGAGGGCTAGTTAGTGCTTATGGCCTCGCACTGATCATCCAAAATGCAAAAAAAAGATGAATCTGAAGATTTCTCTGGAAATCATCTGATCGGACAGGAGCTATAAAATTGGATGTCTATACCTTTTCGACAGGACGATCCTCGTCCTCATCAGAAGAGATCACCAGGGTGGGAATGATATTCTTGGGGCGCCCGTTCTCCGTGGAGGCTCCATGCTTCTTCTTCTTCGGCTTGGACGCGTCGTCGGACGCAGGACGCTGACTGCCGAACGCGGAGATTGCATCTCGATGATTCTCGGGAGCAGCCGCGGCGATAGCGGCCCTTGAACTGCCGGCCTGCGGGTCCGCGGGGGGCGTCGTTCCATTCATGTTGCCGGCGGCCATGGCCTGCCTCTGCCGCTTGGCATACGCCTTCCACTCCGCCTCCATCTGCGCCTTGCACTTTGCGAAAAAGTCCGCCACCTAGGCGCTCTTGTCTCGACTCGTCAAGCCAGGAAGCTGGTGGCGCTCCTCGCCGCGGCTCTCGTCCAGCTCGTACGGCGGGGTAGCGCGCGGGTCCAGCCTCGGGAGCGGGTCCTCGCTGTTGAGGACGAACCGGCCGGCGCCGCAGAGCTCGGCCATGGTGCTGTAGGGCGTGCGACCGTTGTGGTCCAGCGGGAGGGAGCGCTTGGGCAAGAGCAGGCTGAGAGCCGGGTTGAATGGGACTGCCTGGTGCGCAAAGGCTGGGCGGGTGTCGACCATGTCGTCAGGTTCCTCGTACGTGCTCGTCAGGCGCTTCCTGGCGCTTTCTCGAAGGCCCAGGTAGCTAGACATGATGGTCGGTTCCTCGGGCAACTGACTGTGTAGACGGATCTGCCGATAGAGACGAAGCGATGCGTCGAGGAATTGGGCCGAGGAGATGACAAAAGCTGAGGGGGGTAGATCAGCGAGATGGTGGATCGATCGGGTAATCGAGATTTATCAAGGGACGAATGCTCTAGAAGAGATTCAGAGATCGGATTTGGGAGATGCTGTTGAATCGACGGCAGAACCGAGATCGATGAGGAAGCAAGAATGGTCGGATATTGAGACCAAAGATAGATACCAGGACTAGAATTCAGGATGTCGGTCGATCAAGGATTGATGTGGTATCAACGGTCAAATGTGCAAGCAACCAAGAGATCAAACAAAAGGGGACCCAAGGCGAAAAACGTGGTCGAAATAACTGAAGGGCCTAAGGTTGAAAATGGTGTAGAAAGATCTCAAGGTCGACAGGTCTTCGGATATCGAGGACCAAGGTCCAAAAGAAGATTAAGGAGATCGAGGGCGCTTTAGTGAGATGAAGTAAAGCAAAGTCCGACGAGAGAATTGAGGCAGTCGATGAATCAAGGCAGTCCAATCGATGGATCAGGGCAGCCGATTGGTCGATATGCCGGCGAGGATTGGGAGACGGATGGAAGTTGACGAGAAGGAGAGAAAACAGCGCGCGGGTGGGTGCGGGGTGGTGGTGGTGCCTTTATATAGAGCGTCGCAGGCCTTGCCCCTCCTCGGAAGAAGGAAAGAATACGAGGGGCTGGGAAGGTTTGTTTGCCTCCTATTTTCATGCTATTGTTGTTGGAATAGTAGCAAGCTGATTGGCCCATCGGGGTGGCTCGAGGGGGGCCGTTCTGCCTCCGCCCCTGACGCCTGCATGAGCTGGTGCGGGAGCTCTGACTTCAAGGCAACAGTGATTGGCGGGCGAGTGAGCATCGAGCCCGACGGGAGGCTGGGGAGAAAAGATCAGATATCCAGGTGGGGTCCCTCATATGAGGAGGAGGAGGGTGGCGTCAATAGAGGTATGGGGTGGGTCAATGGATATTGCCGGCCGGGGTGGCGTTAAGAGAGACTGCCTGCCTGGCCCGGATGGTGTTGGAATCTGGAATATCAGATCCCTCTCACCTGCAGCTCACCTTGAGGTCAGCCAGTAGACTACGTACAGTTGACAAGGGTTTTCGTGCAGACACTTGTGAGGATGGGAGTGCGTGGCAGTAGAATACTGCTTTCTGTAGAGCATTTATTTGACTCTATCTCTAAATGTTTCTCAATTACGTATAATGTATCGCAGCTATAGACTATCTTCATGTTGAGCGGAGGGCTATCTCCGCCTGAAGTGAGCACCAAGGCGGTGCGTGTAGACACTGTGAAGACGGGAGCCGTAATATTGGGACATTGCTTTTCTGTAGAGCCTTTACCTGGCTCTATCTCTAAATGCTTCTCAGGTACAAATAATGTGTCGAAGCTAAAGGAAAAGAAAAGCCGCGAAATATGTAGGCGGCCAAGCTGTATGCAGTATCTTCATGTTGAGCGAAGTGCTATCTCCGCTCATAGGGGGGCCAGGCTGATGCGAATCCATCGCTGGGATGCCAACAGATCGTCTGACTAGTACGACGGGGTATAAACTGCTCTCCAACGCCTGTTTTGCTGCCCCCATAAACGCACGCTTGCTCGTGTGGCTAACATCTTGTGATCGTATTGTGGAAGTGTGCCTGCCAATAGAAAGACGAAGAAAGGAAAGCAATATCGAGTTAGAAGAAACACATGAAAAAAAAAGATAGACGCGAGATGTGAAGAAAAAGAGGCGAGATATTAAAGTGTTTACGGCGGTAGGGCGGAAGACGAAGAGGAAGATGCATACGGCAGCTGTCGACTGGGAAGTGGCTCTTCTATGTCATTTCGCTGTCTTTGTCGTCGATAAACGGAACAAAGAATTCACGATCGATGTAGCGCTCTCGGTCGTGGTTATTGCTCGCCGTAAGCCCCGAGTCCGGGCCCGAGTCGCCCATCTCGGCATCGCTCGTCTCGTCGTAGGTCTCCTGAATGGACCTCTTGGAGGGGGTGTCACGGGCCAGTTGGGGACCTGGGGCTGCGGCGACCTGGCGGTCGTGCTTAGCGACCGCGCGCCTGGCCTCAAGTATGTCCTGGTAGGCCCTGAGCCAGAACTTGGTGTCTTCGTCAAAGCTTGTGCAGAACCGCTGCCTGTTGACAAACTGAACGGCCCGGACGATGTTAACGCCGAAGACGGTCATGATATAGGCGGCAACGACGGCGGCGGAGCGGTTGTTGCCGCTCTCGCAGAAGACAAGAACCTTGCCGCGGCGAAACCTGTCCTTGTCGATGGCGATATGGCCGGGGGCGACCACGGCGTCGGCCGGCGCGGCGGCCGATGCTGATTCTGATGTTGATGCTGGTGCTGATGCTGGTGCTGGTGCTGGTGATGTTGTGGCCGGCGCAGGCACGGCAGCCTGGGAGCGGTAGATGTCCAGCATGTGATCGTTTATCTTCCGGGTGACGGCGGGGAAGACGCGGATCAGTTCCTGGTTGCTCGAGACGTCAACGTGGTCGGCGACGATTCCCAGCTCCTTGGCGGTGCGCTCGACGCTCATGCCGCGAATCTCGGCGATGCGGCTGTCCCGCACGGCCAGCAGCATGGTTATGCGCTCGCGCCTCACAAAGTCGCGGTCCTTGGCGACGCCCCAGGGACCGAGATAGAGGAAGTCGAGGATGGACTGGGCCTTTCGGCGCATGTCGTAGTCCCAGTTGGTGGTGCCGTCGGTGGCCATGTGTGCGCGGTTCTGCGTGATGATGCGCAGATCGTCGGCGCCAAGCATGGCCGGGTCCACGTTTTCGTACGACGGCACGATGGCGAAGTGGTTGCTGCTCATGATGGCCGGGATGGCAATGCATGGCGGGCTGGGCGGTCGGGTTACGAACGGCCCGGCCGGTGAGATGCCAGGAACGAGGTGCTGTACGCTTTCCTCCTTTATGTCCCGACAGTCGGCGCCCGTTGGCGACGCGCCTGGGACCATGGTGGAGGCTGCGACTTGGCCAATCTGGACGAGGAGGAGAAGGATACAATCGAAGGGTGGAAGACAATTTAGGTGACAACGAAAAGAGACGCGATGTGCGTCGCCCAGCCCAAGTACCAAGGTAGGAGTTCCCTTTGGTGGGCATGCAAGGGATGAAAAGATGGGCTTGATCAGGCAGGCAGCCGGTTCCACTTGGCCCTTTAGGCTACCTAAGCGGGCAACAGGCAGGGCGAGCTAGGGTGTCAATATGGTAAGGCTTGTGTTACGGTCGTTGGCTCAACGTCGTTCCCGGCCGATCTTGGTCGAGGACGGAATTGAGGTGTGATTATCCTACATAGGGTTGCCGCATGGAGTGTAAACTGGTGGTATCAATGATTGGAAGAGTGGGGGGGGGAGTCGAGTGAGAATGGACGTGTGTAGTGGCGTTGCTCCTTCCCCGCCCAGAAAACGAGAATAGCCCATCGACGGGTAGCGGCAGACGACATGGCAAAAAGACGACTAGCTGCCGTCTTGGATAGCCTGGCCCGACAAAATCCCCGCTTCAGTCCGTCTAGCGCAGCCGAGACGATACATGGAGGGTACCTGCTGATAGATGATATAATTCTCTTCGGGGGGTCGGTCCGATAGCTGGCGCCCATGCACTGGGCTGCAGCCGCAATTCGTCGCATGCCTTTGACGCACGTTGACGACATGGATCTCATCGGGCGCTTCACATTTCATCCGCTATTTGGGGTGCTTTCGCAAGTTCAGTTCCATCGGTGCCTCTCGTGCTTAATTGAAGGCGAGGAGCATTGGGGATAAGGCAGAAGATGCCGGAACGCAACTTTATAAGGTGACCAAATCAATGGCATAATATTACAGCCAAATAAATCCCGGACACCTGGGTCTGTCCAACAATCCACCGCGCGGGGGCTACTCCTTTGGTGGAACTGATGGTACCGGTGACCGCGAAGACGACTTCCTGGCCTGTCGCACACCCTCCTCGCCACCCAGCGGTGTCGCCTCCTTGCCGGGACTCCCGCCGGCAGCCTCCTTGGCGAGCGGTGACGGAATGTCGGGCGTAACAGACCTTGACTCGGGCCGCTTTTGCGCCCGTTGAGAGCCAGACGTGGACAGGTTCTTCTTCCGCCGTATCTCGGACGCGTTGGAGGCCGTGCTGGCCCTGCGCGACACTCCACCGCTGCTACCGACTGCCTCGTCTATCTCGACCGTCGGCGTGGGACTCCGCGACGGCGTGTTGCTGTTGGACATGCTGCCCCTGCGCACACTTCCACTGCGGGACCGCCGATGCTCCGACCCCAGTCCGTGACGCGATGCCAGCGACCCTTTCTCGCTGGCAAGCTGGTGGTGATGATGATGGTGATGATGATGGTGGTGGTGGAGGTGATGGGCTCCAGCCGGCGGCCCCGTCTCCACGATCCGGTACCAAGGTAGCCACCACAACCAGCCACCGCGCTCCTTTCTCAAGCGGCGGTCGCGCTCCTTGAGCTTGACACCGATGAGGGCACGTCTCTCGTTCTCGCGCTCCCAATACTCTGTTCGGTAGAGTTCCCAGTTCTCGCGAAAGGTTGGGCTGAAGGGCTTGGCAAGAAGCAATAACTTGACATAATCGCCGCCGGGCGCAAGGTCCTCCTCGTGTCCGCTCATGCTGCCCACGCCTCCCAAGCCGCCAATTCCCGCCATGCCCATGCCAATGCCCATTCCAGGGCCTCCCACGCGCTCCTCGTCCTCGCTCACGATGGGGAGGGTGGGGTGGCCCTGGGCCGACAGCTTCAGCTCGACGTCGACCTCGCGCAGGACGGATGGGTCGACCCAGCGATACGACGAGCCTGGATGGCCGCCGCTGCTGGAAAAGATGCCATACCTTAGGATCCAGGCGACGGTCGAAAAGGCTTCGGCCCACCAAGGCCGCTTATCGGCTACAAGCTTGAGGTTGAAGCCGCGCAGGCCGCGGTTGGAGATGTTGTACCAGCGGCGCGGCCAGCGCACGCCGCGGTCCCAGATGCCTGTGGCCCAGACCAGGATCACCGTGATGACGCCTCCCATGAAGCAGACGCGCTCTGCAACCTCGACGACCCAGTAAACGGAGCCGCCAACGCCGCGGCCGTCCTCGCGCGGCGCGAAGAAGAGCGCGTATCCAAAGCCGACCGTCCACAGCGTGAGCAGCGTTAAGAAGAAGCCGTGGTGACGGCGCCGCGCGCGCAGCTCCAGATATTGCGCCCGCAGCGACGCCTCGAGCACCAGCAGGTTGAGGTAGATCATGGACGGTGAGCTCGGCGTGTGCACCAACGGGTCTCCGGGCTTGGCGGAGGCGACCGCCGCCGACACGGGGCTCGTGCCGCCAACGCTCTTGGCCACCTCTTCCCGTCCGGGCAGCGGGGCTCCCTTGACGATCGAGTCGAGGTCGTCCGCCATTGTGAGGATGAGTAAGGTCGAGGATTAGGGCCCGAGGCGAGGGAGGCAGGTGGGCGATAAAAATGGTTCGATGGAGCGGTGAAATTTTCGTTTTCTTTTTTAGGGTCTGACCGGAGCCGGCTCCGAGGCGTTCCCTTCTCGTGCACCCCCCCCGAGTGAGTAAAGTCAGGGTCGGGCAGGCCGCGAGACAGCTCCGGGTTCCGTTTGCATGCGTACGTTCGTCTGACGGGCTGCGTCTCGGCGGAGGGCGTGATGCGATAGTGCCGGGTCGGGTTGGTAAACGGCGATAAGGGGCTGTGGCGCCGGAATTAGCTGCTGGCTATTAGCTCCGCAAGCCCCGTGCGGGAATTGGAACACACCAGGCCGTTGCATACTGCTAACGTCATCGCTTTCACTGAGAATCGAGACTTTTTAGTGGGCCACGTCTCTGGTCGGGCTGATTGAACTCCGATAATGGGGCGCCCTTTTGGGCGGCGGGGTCCTTCAGCAGCGCCCTTGTTCCCCTTGTTCGGCGAGCTGGGGGTGGGCCTCGAATCCCGTGGCGTCGCGCATCCCAGGGCGAGAAATCGATCAGCTGGGCCCCGCGTCCAATCCGCTGAGTTGATTGAGACGCATCCCTGCACCTGAATCTGACACGCAACGCGTAGGAACCTCGGGCGCTTCAGAGTCTCCGACGGAATTAGGGAGCGCCTGCCTGGGCTCTATCGTGTACATGATAAATCGTCATCTCGGCCCCTGCCCTCGGGCGCCGTCCCCCTCGCCACGGTCATGCTCAAGCACCTGCGTGTGATTGTACCTGCGCCCGGAAGACAGCCGGCATCCTCGCCCACTGCCCACCGATTCCCCGACCACGACAGCCACCACAGCGGCAGCATCGTCATCGCCATGGCGGCCGACACCACAGGCCCACCTCCCTCCCAACGGCCGATGCTGGCTTCCCAGCGCGCCAAGGAACAGAACCCTCAGTCGGGACAAGACGCGCCCAAGGGCATGGGAGCGTTCTTCCCACTCGGCTACAAGGAGGCTGCATATCAGTGGGTGAGTAGCCGATTATGAGATGCAAATCACCCTTACCTACCCCCTCACCCACTGGTCTCTGGGCTAATTCTTTGCCTTTGAACACGCCAGTGGACAAGCGTTACGGCTCCCGTTGCCCAGCAAAACGTTCTTTCCTACATCCCACACATAAGGCCGGCAGCCACCGCGGAGGCGGCAGCAACCAAAGCCGGCGACGCCGAGGTCGCAAAGACTGCCGACCCGTACGGCAACCGGATCTGGCGCACGTCCATGGTCCAGCTCTCGGGAAAGGACCGGGCGTTGAACGAGTTTTCGGTTGAGCGGGTGGGCGAGAAGGTCGATGACACGCTCGTGGTGGTGCATGGCTACGGCGCCGGCCTCGGCTTCTTCTACAAAAACTTCGAGCCCCTGAGCCGGCTAAAGGGGTGGAAGCTATACGCCCTCGATATGCTTGGCATGGGTAACTCGAGCCGTCCCGCCTTCAAACTCCCCAAGTCGAAAGACCCGATCGAGCGCACGCGCGAGGCCGAGGACTGGTTTGTCGATTCGCTCGAGGAATGGAGGCGCATCCGCAAGATCGAGCGTTTTACGTTGCTGGGCCATTCGCTGGGCGGCTACCTTGCGGTATCTTACGCTGTCAAGTACCCGGGACGACTCAACAAGCTCATCCTAGCCTCGCCCGTTGGCATCCCCGAGGACCCCTACGCCACGAGCACGCAGCACGAGGACTCGACCATGTCCAACGAGTTTACCCAGGATCAGGAGACCATCGTGTCGCGAAAGAATCCACCACACGTTGGCGACAACAATAACTTTCTCAACGCGCGCTCCAAGACGTCCGCCACCCCAAGCGCCACCGCTGCCGCAGTCCAGGCCGACGGCGGCAAAACCCGAGAGACAAACTCGACTGGAGCACCACGGAGACCGCTGAATAAGTGGATTGTCTGGCTCTGGGACGCAAACGTCTCACCCTTCAGTCTCGTCCGCCTCTCGGGCCCCTTTGGTCCCCGCCTCGTGTCGGGCTGGACCAGCCGCCGTTTCAGCCACCTGCCCGACCCAGAGTCGAGAGCACTGCACGACTACGCGTACTCGCTCTTTCGCCAGCGTGGCAGCGGGGAGTACGCTCTGCCTTATATCCTCGCGCCTGGCGCCTTCGCCCGCAGACCCATCATCAACCGGATAGACGAACTCGGAAGGCAAGTCATCAAAACCCCCGCCGCTGCGGCTGCGGCAACGACAACGGCAACTACCACCAAGCAGGCCGAGGTCCGTGAAACGGGCATCCCTGTCGTCTTCATGTACGGCGACAGCGACTGGATGGATGTCAAAGGCGGCTACGCAGCGGCTGAGAGACTTCAGGCACGCTCCCGCGAGGCCCTCCTGCACGGCACACCCGAGGAGAAGCGCAACGAGAAGGGCACGGCGAGAGTCGTCATCGTCTCCAAGGCTGGCCACCACCTCTACATCGACAACCCAGACGAGTTCAACAAGATCCTCACGGGGGAGATGAAAGCCACGAGCAAGGACAGCCGAAAGGAGAGAGAGTCATCTAGAAGTTAATTTTTTTTTTTTTTCTTTTTTCATGTTGCAAAGATCAGTGAGTTCTCTATCTTGCATTAGAGATTTGAATTGCCAGTATTCGTTCCCCTCATTGGATAATTGGGTTGGCGTTCACCCGCAGCCTGTACGGCAGCCTCTAATAAGAGTGGTGATAAGAGCGGTGGGCGAGAAAGACGGGCGTTTTCACAGGATATTTAGATGTATATGGGGTATTATATTCGGGCTCGATTAGAACCCGATGCGGGTACCGGCCCTTTTCAGGGTTTGGTTAGAATATAAAGCTCAATGAATCAACGACTTGAACCTGGCTGTCTGTACGTATCAGGAAACCAATGCATCCACTGCTATTACGGCCTTTTACCATGCAGCATGGCTGGAAGGCCTTGGCAAGAAACTCTGCAGCCTAATGTGCCGAATCTCATTGGGCTCTGAGCACGTCACATTCCATCTGTCGCCATTATCTTCCACCGAAGTACCACTAGTCTGGGTCGTCATCCAGTCCTAGGTTTGGCTGCCTAAGGTGGGGTCTCTCAGTGCGCGGGCTCTCTTCCAGCTTTCCGAAGCCTTCCTGCATGTTCTCTCTGCTTTCGGGGCTCCGTCACTGGCTGCGGTCTGTGCCTCGAGGCATATAGCGCGCATCCAGGTAACCGGTAGGCAGCGTGGCAGCATGTGCTTGGGGAGGTAAATGCTAGAGATAATTGGAGGGATTTGTGGTCGACTGAGGGGCTCAGCTGCAGTCCGAAAGCCACCCCTGCCAGGCAGCTGTGTGAGGCGGTAACTCGCCGGTCTCCACTCTCCGCAGAGGGAAATTGATGGAGGAGCCCCGCGGTCACGTCAGACTGGAGTTTGCAGCTTCCGGGACCTGCGGGACCGCCCCTCCAGGTCCTGTAAGGTCCGCCAGCTGTGCCTTCTTCGAAGCTTGCCCCTGCCCCACTCCATCTGCGCTCATCGAGTCTTTCCGATCTTCTTGTCTTCCATCCTCTCTGTCCAACCTGCGCAACACACGTCCAGCCTTGGTTTGTGCTCGTTCCCCCACGTCCACACGACCGTCTGTACTAGAGCATTTCTTTCATCCTGTCGCCAATCGAGTGCGCACGGAACTCTCCTCGCAACCCCGACGGTTCATTCTGTCTTTTAGCGTTCCTTCCCACCGCCGTTTCCGTCCGACCCGGCCCAGCGTCCAACTCCCTCCGTCTCCTCCGCCCCTGCCTCCCTCTCGACCTGCAGGGCCATTAATCACCCCGCCTGGCCAGGGCCTGAACCACGGTCATCCAAGAGAATCAAAATGTACTGTGGTCATGAATTACGCTTGCTGACGAAGAAAGAACGGCTCATGGTGGGCGAGAGCGCTGACATGTCGAGTTTCAAAGGCGCGTCACCATCAGCATCACGAACCCCTCGAACATGGACCAGGACCTGGTCTCCCTCGATATCTTCCCGGACATGACGCTCGAAACACTGCGGAGCTCCATACAGGCCGAGATCCAGATCGCGCCCACGTTACAACACCTCTACCACAACGGAGTCCTCATCGCCGACGACAGCAAAACGATGGAGCAGCTGCAGATAGTCGACGGCGACATGCTTGCGCTCCACGTACAGGACGCACGGGGAGCCTCGGGCAGCAGCCGTGCCACCGGGCAGCAGGCTGGTTCGGGTATGGCCGGGGGTTCCGGCAGCGCCGGCGACAGCAGCAGCAGGGGCGCTGGCGGTGGTGGTGGCGGTGGTGCTGGCAATGCAATTCCCCAAGACCCGGAGTTTATTCGACTACAGATCCTGGGTAATCCTGCCGTTCGCGCCACCCTCACCAGCCAGCAACCGCAGCTGGCATCCGTGCTTGATGACCCAGAGCGTTTCGCGCAGCTCTACTCCATGAGCCTCGATCGCGACCGCAGAGAGCGGCTTGAACGTCAGCGGCAAATACAACAGCTCAACGAGGATCCCTTTGACGTCGAGGCGCAAACCAAGATCGAGGAGATGATCAGGCAGGAGCGCGTCATGGAGAACCTGCAGAATGCCATGGAATATAACCCCGAAGGTAATTTTCTTCCCGCTTGTATACCCCCTATCGCTCTGGTCTCCCTTACCTGTTCTATTACGTCACTTGCAACCCCAACCTTGCTTCACCACATACATATCAGAAATTTACTTCGTTCTAACATGACTGTTGAAAACCTCTACTAGTTTTTGGCCGTGTGCACCTCCTCTATGCCGACGTCGAGGTCAACGGACACAAGGTCAAGGCGATGGTCGACTCGGGCGCGCAGGCGACCATCATGTCGCCGAGCTGCGCCGAGGCCTGCGGTATCATGCGCCTTGTCGACAGGCGCTTTGCCGGTATGGCTAGAGGTGTTGGCACGGCTGTCATTATCGGGAGGGTCCACACAGCCCCTATCAAGATCGGCAGCTTGTTCCTCCCTTGTAGCTTCACCGTCATGGAGGGCAAGTCGGTTGACCTCCTGCTGGGCTTGGACATGCTCAAGCGCTACCAGGCCACCATCGACCTCTCCAAAGGGAAGCTCATCATCCAAGGCGAGGAGATCTCGTTCCTTGGAGAGGCTGACATCCCCAAGGAGTCTGAGGAGGCGCTGGAGGAGGAGCCAACCATCAGCGGGCCTGGCGGCACCACTATCGGAGTGAGGTCGGGCGCGGTATCGGCTCCCGCCGCCGCTGGTGCTTCCGAGCCATCATCCTCAGGGCCATCGCAGCCGTCGGGGTCCCAGCCACAACAACAGAGCCTTCCCGGCCCTCCTCCTCTGCCAAAGTTCCCCGAGGAGCATATCGAACAGCTCATGAACCTTGGGTTCAGCCGAGAAGCTGTCATCCAAGCGCTGACGGCTACCGGGGGCAATCTCAACTATGCGGCCAACCGTCTGTTCCTAGGGTGATGATATCATCAGATGTTGGAATATCATAGATGAGATCACTCCCTGAAGATAGTCATTCAGCGTTCAAAACCTACACCCATGACAGCTTGGGGGCCCCTCGGTGTTGTTTCCCATCCTGAAAGCGTTGTCTATTCTCAAGCACTCGAAAGGGCGATATAGCTTTTCCGTCTTCCCATTTCTATCCTTCCATCCCTATTCGGTTGCTGATGTCGATGGTTGCAACTGTGATTGTTTTCTCCTGATGACATTGGACGACCTTGACCAGGTCAGCGCATCTCGATCGCAGATGGGAGATGGGATAGAAGGCAGAAACGGCGGAACTAATAATTCCAGGCTTGCATAAGAGCTTTGTAATACACACGATGACCACGACGAATAAATCAGCCCCCTAGTTTGTTTGATGTGAGTGTTTGGGTATGTGTTGGCATTGACGTTACGACTTCTCACCGCCCGATGTGAAGGAATGCACCTAGAGGGCCGAAAGCTGCCCGTCGTCCCCGTCCCGCACCCTCATCTGCTAGTCTCAGCGAATCTTGTACACACATGGCTTGAGGACCTTGGCCTCGTCGGCCGGGTCCACAGGCTCAGTGGTGTCGATGAACCTCTTCTTGGTCGGAGGCCTGCCGGAGGACTGCTGTTGATGCTGCTTGTCCTTGGGCGGCACGCCCTTGCCCACGGTCGGGACGGCGGCCTTGAGGAAGCGCATCTTGACAAACATCTTGTTGCTCAAGTCGACAGCGCCGTGCAGCACGAAGCCGCGGCGGGCGAGGACGTCGACAAAGGCCGAGACGTCGGTCTTGTCATCAGAGGCGGTGGCGGCGGCGCCGTCGACCTCGACCGCGAGCGCCTCGGCGGTGGCAGCGGCCTGGGCCTCGTCGGCGGCGGCCTGGGCCTTCTTGCCGGCGGCGGTAGTCTTTTTGCGGCGGTTGCCTACGCTGTGGTCGACCACGCCGCCTTCCTTCGTCCTACGCGCACCCCCGCCGAGCGGGGAAAAACGGCTCTTGATCTCGGCGACCCACAGCTCGCCCTTCCAGTGCAGGACGCGGTAGGCCTCCTCGATGAAGGTGGGCCAGTTGGTGCCCATGAGGGCGAGGCAGAAGATGGCGACGTCGACGGAGCCGTCGGCGAGCGGCAGCGCCGCCACGTCGGCCTTGACCACGTGCGGGGCCGGGCTTTGCAGGTCGAAGCTGAGCACCCTGAGACGCAGCCGCTCGGCCGTGGGACCCTGCAGCTCGCCGCCCAGACGGCCGTCGCCGCAGCCCAGGTCCGCGACGGTGCACTCGCCCGCGGTGCGCGGCAGGGGCTCCGCACCGCCTGCTGCCGCCGCCTCGAACGCATCCTCCTCCGCCTTCTGCTTCTGCCGCCGTCGGCCGCCGCGGAACGACGAGGTCTGGCGCGGTGGTGGCCGCACGGCGGCGCGGGCGCGGATGTCGGCCACGTAGCCGTCGACGGGGTTCTCGGGCCACACGCCGACCTGCTGCCGGAACCCCTCGTGGTACTCGGCAAACATGTCGGGCGACTCGCCAAACAGCGCCAGCGCCTCGGCCGACGGCCGCGTGTACAGCGTCTCGTTCAGGTGTCGGAACCGCGCTGACACGAGCTTGGCGCGCATCGACGCCTGAAGCGGCGTGAGCTTTGGCGGCGCCGCTGATAGTGCTGGTGGTTGTGGTGCCGGTGCCGGCGCACTTGTCGGCTGCTGCTGCTGCTGCTGCTGCTGCTGCTCGGCGGTGGTGGCTGGCTTCTTGGTGCCGTCCTTGCCGTCCTTGGCTTCCTCCACATTCTTCCCATCCTTCTTCTTCTTTTTCTTTTTATCCTTTTTCTTTCCTGCCGTCTTCTCTAGTTCACCACCACTCTTTACAGAAACAGCAGCAGTAGAAGGGGCCGGCTCACGCGGAGCCTTGGATTCTTGGCTTGACGGCGCCGGTTGAGTCTGAGCCTTGAGAGTCCCGTCCGCCTTGTTCACTTTCTGCCGCTTCTTGCCGCCGCCCTCTCTAGCTGCGGAGGGACCCTTTGCAGAGCTGCTTGACGGCTCCTTGTGCTCTATGACTTTCTCCCAGAGATCGGCGACATTACCACGAGTCACCACCTCGCTGGGTCCCTTATTGGATCTTTTCCTCTTCCTGGACAGCGTCGTGGCTGATGCGACAACCCCGGCGGCGGCGGCTGGTGACGCCGCCGTCTCGGTCTTCAGCTTGTCCGCCGAGAGCGACCAGCCACCAGGGATGGCGAACATTTTGACAAGGCTTGCGATGTTGCTGTTGAAATGTCTCGCACTGCGGTGGTCTTCCTAGCGCAAGTTCAACAACAGGTGAACATAAGCCAATGTCAAATGAGATTTTTATGGGCTGCTGCCCAGTGAGTGAAAATTTTGATGCCCAGTATTGGTCCCAGCTGGTCGGTGACTGGGCCCACTAAATGCGCTAGCCCACATCCCAAACCCACAGCGGGCCGCACCATAATTCAGACCTCGCTCATCAGCCTCGCTCAGGAGGTACGGATATAAAACCGAACATTGCCCACCTTCCCATCCTTTTAGGTAGACTTATTAAATTGGGGAACGGCGATGTCCAAGCTCACGCATCGCAGACCAGAGGGCCGCATGATATTGTAAAAAAAAAAAAAAAATAAGGCCGTGGTTTGCCTCGGGCCCTGTTGTTTTTTCTTTATTATTCTGCTGTCTGGCTGGCGGCATTCAGTGTCGGCGCGCGGAGGGGAGGGTATAATCCTCAGCATCGCAAAAGAAAAAGATAAAAGGAATGGAATAAACAAATGGTTAACGAAAAAAAAAAAAAAAGCTCACTGTCGCTTCGGGGCGACAGCTACGAAACCTCCCAAATGGGCTGTTTACTCCAGGTCGGCTGGAAAATCCGACGTTAACCCCAACCGGGGCTCGAACCCCCGACCCAAGCGGCTATTGCAACGGAGTACAGGTAGGGTCCCGGTGTCGACTCGACCAATCCTCATAACCGCTACACCAACTTGGCGTCTGCAAGGTTCGATGTCTATCGTACGCTGCGTGGCAGGTTATAAGGCTTGGGCACAGAAAGGGCAGGAGCGAGGGAGCACATTAAGTGTGCGACGGCTGTACAGATCTTAGAGGAGTCGAGGTCGTCAAATTTGCATCGGATTCTGTGATCAGCTAGGTAGGTAGGTTTTAAGTAGCTAACATTATTCCTAGGTCATACGCTTATATATAGTACACATGGTCTCGAACGTGCGGCAGAGCAACCGCCGTCTGCTGCATGCCCGTGTTATATATTCAATCATTTAAACGCCGCAAACACCTCCTGCACGCTACCGCGCCTCAGAAGCTGCGATGCCGAAAGCGCCGCCGGGCTGGGCATCCTCGGGCTCGCGAGTGATGCCCCCAGCTCCGACACCCCAGCTGCCGCCAGCACACCGGGAGGTAGGCCCCCAAACGGCGGGATGTGGCTGTCGGGCACCTCCACCGCCGGCCCGGCCCCGGACCCGATCGCCGACACAACCGATGCCGCCAGCGTCGACGACGACGGCTGCGGTGGCGGTGCCTTGTCGAGAACCTCCTGATAGAAGGCGGTCAGCGATGCCGCGTCGTGGCAAAACCGCTCCAGATCGTCCTTGATCCGCTCCGGCTCCGACGATGCCGCCCCTGCCGCCGAGCTCGCCGCTGTCTTCGTGCTGTTGTTGCCCGGGATGGTCGTGTTGTTAGTGGTCGCAATTATCCGGTTGAGACCCGCCACCTCGCCACCCTGTTGCTGCTGCTGCTGCTGCCCCGCCGTTGTCGGAGATGTCACGGTGGTCGCTCTGATCATTGGCGATGCCGCTGGGGTAAGATCTGTCGCCAGTGGCCTGTACTCTGCCGCATACCCGTCCTGTTGGTCTTGGTGCTTCTGCGGTTGTTGCCTCTTCTGCTTCTGTTGCTGCTGCTGCTGCTGCTGGTCCTCCTCCTTGCGCATCTCTCTGTCACGCGCCGCCTGCGCCCGGTTGCTATATAGGCGGTTGGCGAGCACCAGGAAATTCCCCTCGTCCGTGATCTGGGCTAGCAACATGCCGGACCGGTGTATATACTGCGTGTATCTGTAGTCGGGCTTCCCCCACGAGTACAGCACGTCCACATTGCTCGGGAAGCTCGACGCCGACTCCATGTCGAGCACAAAGTCGAACTTGCGCAGAATGGCCTTTTGGTACACAAGCCGGCCCGGCTGGGCCTGTGGCCCGAACGAATTGGGGTCGTAGTACGTCGTCGGCTGCTTGTCGGGCGGCTGTGCGGCCAACTCGATGCGGTACGGCCGGCGGAACGGATTCACCTCGCTGATGGAGCGCGCTTCTGCGATGGGCACCTCGACTAGCCGTAGGCCGTATGCCGTCGCCTCCCGCGCCCAGCCCTCGACCGCGTCCTCGATCAGCTTGGCCGTCACGTTCATCCAGTCGATCCGCAGGTGGTAGCAGTTGTCCGGGTTGTGCAGCCGGTCGTAGTGTAGGTCTATCCGCTCCGGCCGGTATGATCGCTTGCGCTGGTCCACGTCGTACTTCATCACCTTGCTCAGAACCACCCGAGGCTTCTTCCCGTGCATGAATTGCGTCGGAGTGGTCGCCCCCGATGTAGGCGAAGTTTCTTCATGGATCGACGTTGGCCGGGAAGAACCCTGCCAAGCAACGTCTCTGGGAAGCTGTTCGGACATGGGCGTTGATGGCACCGACGTGTCGCGCCATCTTGGGTTGAACCAGGCCGGAGGCTGCGGCCTGGCATAGTCGCTGCTGATTTGGTAGAAATATTGTCCATCACGAAATCGATGCCGTTTTTCCACGTGCACAAAGATGCCCGACTCCTTGCGGGGCTCCTTGTCCTTGTCCTTATCCTTGTCTTTGTCTTTATCCTTCTCCTTGGGCTTGTCCTGGTCCGAGACCATTAGCATGTTGCCCAGCGCCTCGGCCTCCTGGCGACTCTCGAGATCCTCGAAATTATCCAGCAGCCAGTCGATCATATCCGACCCGATGAAGCAGTTATAGTGCAGCCGCAAGTGCCACCTACGATTCTGCATCCTGACACCCCCTTGCTCAACCGGCTGTTGTATTGCCTCGGCGAGTGCCGCCAGGTTTGGGTTCGACTTGCGGAATCGGTCCTTATTGGTGATAAGCTGCGGCCTGCGGTGGCCCGCATCAAGACCCTCGAGCAGCGGCAGCGTTTCGAGCTCCGCCGCGATCACGACTGACGGGTCTTCCGTCTTGTAGACGACGTCCAGCGGGTTGACATCCTTGCGCCCCCGTGGCCCAAGGTTCTGGAACCGCCTTTCAGCCGGCGGTATATACCGGTGCTTCAGCCAAAGCTGGCCGAGTCGCCTGATACCTTCTATGCGGATCTCCTCCTCGCTGTCCCCGCTGGCCGGCACAGCCGACGCCATCCTCGAAGTCATGGGGATCAACACAAATCTGGCCCTCCAGAACCGGAACATGTCCGACATCTCCAGTTCATGGCCGGCTAGATAGGAGTCGATGTAGTTCCAGTTGCGCTCTTGCTTGGGACTGACGATGTCAATGTTCGCAGTCTCATAGGTTGGGTCCAGGATGGTGCGGACGGCAGGGGTATACACGTGCGCCTGCTCGTTCTCCGAGGGCCGGATGTGCGCGGGCTTGCGCGTGAAGATGTTGATCTCAACCTCTGTGCCGTTGACGCAGGACAGCTGATGGATCGTGTTGCCGACCGACATGAAGATGCTGGTTCCATCTTCGGTTGCGTGGTCTCTTGACAGGATATTTGCCACCTTCATCTGCTTCTGGCCAAACGCCTTGGCTACGGCCTGGCCAACGACAACCTGAAAGCCCTGAGAGAAGCGAAGGCTCACAAGCTCCTTGAGGAATTCCTCGCGCGACCTGGGCTCTTCGGTCAGCTCGTCATCTAGTTCCTGTGAGACGTTGTAAGGCTGCCTTTGGTACTCGGAATCGAACTGAGCCTTGGTGGGGAAGTACTCGGTCGTCAGGGGCACCGCAGCAGGGGTGCAGAGCGACTTCCACTTCATGACCTTCATCTCGGACGGCCGTGGGAAGACGTGTTGCCACCGGCTGTAGAGGCTCGCGTCGTCAATCTTGTTCACGTCCGGGTTGGAAGGGTTCAGTATCGTCAGCCACGGGGACATGGCCGTCGTTGGGGACAGCGTGGTGGGCATTTCGGGGATCTCCCCAGCGCGGAGCTTCGATATTCCGACCTTCTGTGCGTCCTCGGCCCGCAGCGCATTGGAGTATCGAAGATCACGGTCTGTTCCAGGAACGTCGTGCCGGATCACCGAGGATGACATGGCAGAGGCTTCTGTCATGAGAGTAGCATCCAGCGGCTGCACCGTATTTCTGATATGGATCGGCCGGCTCCCGCCGTCTCTCATTGAGCGTCCGTAGCCCATGGCGCTCTCGGGTGTTGGTGAGCCCCGAGCGATTGGCGTCGTCGCCAGCTGGGGCGAGGGAGCGAGTTGCGCTTGTGGCTTTGTCGGTGTGCTGCGGGCGCTCATCGGGCCCCGCGCCCCTCCCTGTGTCAAGGACGAGGTCGATGCGGCAACATTTTCGGCCTGCACTGCCAGGGCAGCCTTGGGCGCTGCGATGCCAAACCCCCGTTGGCCGAGGCTGATCTGGCGCAGGAACTTGGGTGCCTTGCCGGCGGACGACCGGGAACTCACACTGGCGGTGTCAGAGGCAGGCTTCCGCAGCCCAGGCGCCGCAGGAGACAGCCTTTCCAGGCCCATCCGCAGGGTCATGCGGTGCGGTTGGTGGTGAGACCCAATCGAGACACGCCTTTCCGAGGTTGCCGAGACGCCAAGGTAGTTGTCATCCTCGGTTGCGTGCGCGCGGCGGCCACCGTCGTCGGCATCTCTCCCGCGCAGACCGCTGTGGCGTCTCGAGCTCGGCAGGTGGCACTTGGTCTCATCGTACTCCTGCAGGTGGCGCCAGACGCTCTTTTCGCCAGGCTTGGCGTGCTTGTCAGGAGCAAACTTTTGGAAGCCGTACACATGACCAAACAAGGCGTCGGAGACCCGCAGATTGGGTATGACGGTGACACCTTCGATGTCCACCCGTCGGAAGATGGAGGGAGGCAGCGGCTGGATGAGTTTTCTGGGAAAGGACGGGTCGGCGTGGAGGGGTGTCGTCTCAATCTCGTTGGTCTCCAGGACGCTCCTCATCTGGAGGTCGTACATTCTGCAGCGAATGGCAAACTCCTCCTGTGTGCTCCCGCCGTTGGTGTCGGCCGCCGACACGGAAATTCCCTGGAAGGACAGCGCCTCGTCCGAGGCACCCGTCCAGTACGACACGTGGAGCCATTGCGGGAGAGCAAAGCACCACTCGTCGTTGGTGGGTGCGTGCGAGAGTGGCAGCGGCTCTCCGCGATGCGACGCACCCATAGTTTTGGACGGAGAAAACGAGCTCGTTGCGCTCGAGTAGCTCCCTATCGGAATGTGGTGGCACTTTGGCGTGCTTCCCTCGTTGAACACGGTCTTGGCCTTGGACGACGGCCGCCGCCGCTCCTCGTACTGGGGATTCCGGTAGCGGAACAGAGGCACCGAATGCAAGGGCATCTTGGGGACACAGATCAGGTCAATTCCGATGCCGTTGCCAACCAGGGCCTCCGTCGTGCGGCGCAGTGCCTCGTACTCGACGTCAAAGACACCGGAACCGGGGCTGATGACGACCACGGATATGCCGGTCCGCATCAGGTCTCGGTCGATGTAGTCGTGAGCGTAGACAGAGGAGGCCAGGTTTATGGCCTCGAGGAAGTTGCCGTGTGTCGCGAGCGAGGACTCGGCCTTGATCTGGCTCGGCAGCGGCCTCGAGGACGTGTCGTCGGGTGATGTCGCGACGGGCTCCATAGCCTGGTGGTGATACAGACTGATGTCACGCCGGAAGAGGCCGAACTCGCGCTTGAGCTGGTACAGGATGCTGGTCCACTCGGCGCTCGTCTTTTCGCTGACAACAACGCGATAAAAATCCTTGTAGGGACGCTTGCTACCTGATGGCTGGATGCCGCTGTAGTAGGGGTCATTCGGGGTGGTCTCCTCAAACTCGGTCGTCAGGCCGGTGTCGTATTCAACCCTGGCGAAGAGCACGATGCTGACCAGGTGCCTCAGCTTCAAGCCCGCCCACTTCTTAAAAAGAGCCGGAAGGAAGCCGTTGACGACCTTGTTGAACATGATTTCGCCGGAGCCGTCCGAGTCGAAGTCCCACATCTCGCGGGCCATCTGGATGAAGATGATGTATCGCGCCGATTCGCTGCGGTAGATGGGCCGCGTGTTGCGACCGAAGAAGGCGGACTGGACCTTGCGGCCCTCGACAAAGACGGCCGTGACCTGAGCCTTGACGGCACCGAGGAAGAAGATCACCTGGCCCTGATACACGGTCCTCTCGGACAGCTCGCCCACCGTCATGCGCCACATGTCGGACCTGGAGAGATACTGGTCCCTGAACGACAGCTCGACGTGGGAGGCTTCAACGGCGGGGTTGTTGGAGTCCTCTAGGGTCAGACACACGTGGCCCCCCTTTTTCATGCCAAAGGCCTCGGCGATGTGCTTGGCAACGTATAGCTCCACGCTGGGGTAGCGCGTCTTGAGGTCCTTGGACATGTCCTTGGCGATGAATAGGTAGCGTCTGCCGGCGCCGGCGCCGGCACCGCTGTGGGCAGCATCGGAGGCCGAGCGGTCGTCCGCATCGAGGTCCTGGTGAGGCAGCTTCCGCAGGCTGGTGTGGCCGGGCTTCTCAGGCGGCACGTCGATGGCGATGAGGCAGCCGGGCTTGAAGGCATCGCCAAGGAGGTCGAGGTTGACCAGGACCTCGTCGCGAGAGAAGGACTCGTTGACGGTCACGGTGCAGCGGTGCTCCGTGCGCGCCTTCCGAGAGCCGTGGCCGGACCGCATGGTTGAACCCGAGACCGAGGCCACGTCCGGGGTGCCGGCCCTCGCCCTGCTGGCCTGGCTGGGGAACGAGGTGGGTGGGTTTCCGCGCACATTCCGATACATGGAGTCTTGAGGGATCCAATCAGTGCCTTGCCCTCCCTGCAGAGTTCCGTCGCGCCAGGCTTCAGTCGTCGCGGTGTTATGGCGGGCCTGGGTCACGTTGGCGCGATGGCTGGGCAGACCCCAATTGTTTGTGTACGTCAGGCTAATTTACACGGTATTGATACGGTGTTGAGGATTGTCAATGTTGTGCATTCACCAAGCGTCAGCCCGTCTAGGACACCGTGCGCCACGGTTGCTCGAGGCATTGGGTTGCGCGCTACAACTGCAACCCAAAATCCATCGCTCACCTTTATCCCACTTGCTTCGCTTCGGCCGTAAAAAGCAGCGGCTCGCGAAACCTTTTGACTGCCGCAAATAGGCGGAAGGATCCTGGGATTTTTTCCTTGTACCAGGGCATGGTGACTTGCTATTCGCAAACGGGGAGAATAAGACACACCACCTCACACCCTCTTCCGTTTTTCGTGCTCTGCTGCACGGATCGTAACCCCTCTCGGATTGCTTCAAAAGGCAGGTAGACGTGCCCATAGAGGGTGCATCCCCACACGCCTACACGCCTGCGGCACGCCTGCTGTGCTTCACCAGCTTTTGTTCCGACATCCAACCTCCTATCCCATGCGGCCACCCTATGTTTTTGACCGGGCATCCAGAGCATGCAGCCACCCTAACCTTACCTTCCCGACATCATTATTGACCAAAGGCCATGCACGGCATGGCACATGGCGACATGGAAAGGTTCAATGCGGACGCCACTAACGCACCTGCGAGGTTTTATGCACATGGATTTGGCGAGGAGCAGTCGCCGTTTCCCACCTCGAGATTGACGCGAACTAGACCAGAGGCCGGGCCAATGTTTGACCTGGCTTCGTTCTCGATTCCAAAAAACACCGCCCACCTAGACCACGGTGCACCCGATGGCGCACTAGGTCTACTAAACGGCCTACGCCGCCCAAGGCCTGGGCGCCTGCCTGCAGCTCGGAGCCTGTTTGTCACTGCCGTGATGCAACCAGGTCAGCTAAACGGGAAGGGCAGGGCCCTGTTCCAAGGCGAGAGCTACCAACCCACTTCCTACGGAACCAGGCCAGACTCTCTCTCCGTCCTGCCCTATGTCGGAACCCGTGGCCAGAACCTTGTTGGTCATGTTTGGCACGCTTCAGCATGGCCGACGCTCCTGCCGTCAAGAGTACATGACCTACCTTAGACCTAGATATGGTTGTGAAACCACATCTCTTTTCCGCGCATGCTTTATCCCAGGGGTGCCTGCCTCCCTACCTTGTGACGTGCCCGTGGATCACCATAGCAAAATAGGACACTGGGATCTACCGAGTGGCTCAACGCACCCTGCCTCTTTGGCGCAGCGGCTGGCCTAATATCACACTATTCCGCAACGGCCTCACTGGATTCCGGACGAATTCCCAACTCAAGGTTCAAAAAAAACTCCGGTCTGCCAACTAAAAGTAAGATACCTACCCCCCGTACCTACCTACCCGTAGTCATCCACCTATGTTGGCAATTCATCCCATCCTACAAAAGCAACGTATTCTGACTCTCCCACCATCAGCCCTAGCATAAGGCTGCAACACTCGGCCCGCCCACTAGATCCGACCCAGATCTTGACGATGGCGTTAAGCATTAGCCGAAAGCAGAGGCTGACCGCCGCGGTCATCATATCATCTATTTTCTTTGTGGTCGAGCTGCTCGGTAGGCGGATCCATCGCTGAGATTTCCCAAACCTGGAGCTTGAATGGGCGTGCTAATCAAGCATCCCGCCCCCGCCACCATACAGTCGCCTTCGAGACGAGATCGCTGGCCCTCTTGGCTGACTCTTTTCATTATGTACGGAAGCATCCCCGGATCTTTACAACGGGCTATCTGGGTACATCCCTGCTACCTATACTAACTATGCGCAAAGATCAACGACATCATTGGCTTCGTCGTTGCTTTATCGGCTATTCATGTTCGTCTCGTCCGTTCCGTTGCAGCTTACGGCATAACTTTTCAGAACTGACGCTTTCAGAAGCTATCCGAGCGAACACGAGTCCCTCGGAGATTATCTTTCGGCTGGCAGCGAGCCTCACTACTCGGCGCCTTCTTCAATGGCGTGTTCCTCTTGGCTCTCGGCCTCAGCACCTTCTTGCAGTCTATCGAACGCTTCGTTTCATTGCAGAGTATGTCCTCCCAAACAACCTTTGCTCCCTCCTCTTTGCTTATTTGTTTTACTTTTTTTTATAAAAAAATACTTTGCTGAGAAAGTATGACACACAGCTGTCCAAAACGCCGAACATGTGTTTATCATGGGATGTGTCGGCCTCGGCCTCAATATACTCTGTGTTTTGGTTTTGCATGGTGAGAGTGACCCCAGCTGCAGTACACTCGTTCCGTATGATGTTGACATGGAGGCGAAGAGTCTCACCGCCACGACGTCAATGGCAACCGTGCCCATAGCGAAGACGACGCAGAGGCGATGGGCTCGGGCCAAACGAGGCGTGTAAGACAACCTCCCTTGCCGCCGCATCTTTATTGGACAATCTCCGCCCTAAAATAAGCTAACCGAGATGTATGCTCACTTGGTCAGTTGACGAACGACGGCGTTTGTACCCCTTTGACGATACGCTCGGAAGCCGCGCCACATGCCAACCACCGTCACAATCTGGCGAGCGCCAGCCCCCAGCCCGCAGGCCGCGACCTGGGGATGCTGGGTGTCATGCTGCATGTCGCCGGCGACGCGCTGAACAACTTGGGAGTCACCGTGGCCGCCTTGGTGATCTGGAAGACGGAGTCTCCAGCCAGATACTACGCCGACCCTAGCGTCGGCATGTTCATTGCTGTCGTGATACTCGTCACTGCAGTTCCTCTGGTGCGCAAGAGTGGCGAGATTCTCCTGCAAAGCGCCCCTCCCGACGTGAATCTAGACGACGTGGTACACGACCTCGAAAAGGTTCGTATAGCTGGCCCGCCTTTGACTGCCACTCCGGCCTCTAATTCGCTGGCTGATGCAGATCCCGGGAGTCCAATCGGTTCATGAGCTTCGTATCTGGCGGCTGGACCAGAGGGAGACGGTTGCCTCCCTCCACCTTTCCGTCGAGGATGAAGCCCTCTGCATGTTTATGGAGAAGGCCAAGACGGCCAGCGAGTGCCTGCATGCATACGGCATCCACACCTCGACAATACAGCCCGAGGTGCTACCATGTATGGCGACAGAGCTCCCAGCGCCCTCAGGATCCGGGACCTCAGGCAGTTCGTCGATCTTGGCTGGGTCGACCGGCCACGAGAGGGTCCGGAATGCCTGCCAGCTGCAGTGTAGGGGATGTCAGCTCGGTCCCGGCTCCGTGTGCTGCAGGTAGGAACACACTGGCACAGGACAAAGGAGGCATTCCGCCGCCTTCTCCTCCTCCTCCTCCTCCACGGGGACCGAGGAGCCTCTCCTCGGGCATAGCCACCAATAGCACGCTCCCGATTAGCAGACCAGCATGGCAGGTCGGCACTTGGCATGGCTCTGCGGATATCGAGCTGCCCAGTCCTGGATACTCAGACGCAGCCGGACATGATGCGCCTTCCTTAATATCTGACCGCCTCCCGGATGACCAAAACTGGTTCTCGGGTTTGGAGGAGATCCCGGGGGCAAAGCGTGCTTCGAGTCAATGGACAGGATCATGGAGGGCATAACAAACTACCATTAAGGCGGGTAGGATTATTCCCCATATGTGTACCGTATTAGAAGCTATAAAGACGTGGGCAGCATCCTCTAGACCGAAGCTGTCGTGCTATTCTTGCTGTCGTCGGTGGCTTATATCATGTAGTCAGCACATCCACCGGTGCAGCCTCGTGATCACACACACGCACGGCACATATCTCATCGGAAGGAAAGTAAGCCTTCAATTGCCGAAAGTGCACGAACACCAGCCAGTTCAGAGACGTGAGACGTGTTCTATGATCCTGTTGTGCTGGGACGCCGTGTCTCTGCTACGCGAAGAGCCAAGTCACCAAGCTCTCTGTGGGCCGCCAGGAAGACACAACCCGAAGCACCCGGACCCCATACCGGCCCCAGGCGCCCGAAGATCAGCGGACAGCCTCGGCGCGGAGTCGCCGCCGCACGGCATAGGCAAACGGCAAGCGAACGCATTATTTTCATTGCCCAGCAGAAAAAAGGGGAGGTGTGGGGTGCAGACAAGGCTACACGGCATCAAATATGTGCAATGGTTGGACAGAAGCACCAAGGGCCTAGACGTGCATTCGCTACAGGGTCTCACATATTTTTTTTACTCTCACGAAGGAATGACCAGAGCCATTGATGCCAAGCCAGCTATACTAAATTTCGGACGCACTGAGGGCAAGGCTCTAGCGCTGGACGCCCGCTGCTGGAAAACGCAGCATAAAACGGAAGCCAGACGTCGGGTCTTATTTGTCCTTCTTAACCTCTCGCACGTATGTGCCGCAAGGGTCGCCCCTTTCGCCCTTTATACATAGATACGGAACAAAGACGAGATGGAAACTATTCGCGCATCATGAGACTAGACGAGAAGCGCTTTTTTTTTTTTTTTTGCAACATACCACGTATAGTTGCATCCAATCTCGACTGGCGATCTGGCCTCATACGTCCGATACCCTTCGTCTGACCAGGAATTGTGATTCAAACGGTCGCTGCCGGCGCTGTTGCCCTCACATCGGACTCGTATACTCGGGTAGCTTTAGCCTTCTTCCATTGCCGACACCACCATCCGACCTATAGCCGCGCGGGGCCGTTGATACCCCATTTTGGCTGGGGGATACATCACAACCCAACCCCTCTCGCCGTCGAGGTTAGCCATTGTTAGATAGTCTGATGAATGATTCCTACTCAGGCAAATGCAGATGTGCGCAGCGCAAACTCTGTCTTGGCGCTTGAAGTCTTAAACTTCCGTCTTCTGCACCAGGCCTGCGGACACACGTGAAAGCTGAACCCGCTGTCCCTAGCGAATAAAAGAGTGTAGCTGGGAGGAGGTTACATGTGGTCAAACAAGACTGAGAATTCGAGACGGTCGACGAGATACTGTGCTACGCGCAACCCTCGTGTGGCGGATGCCGACCGAAATGGACGACTGGCTCCCTGCCTCGCTGGACATCCTGCTAGTGCCAAGGCATCCCTCCCTCCATCTCTTTCTCTCTCCATCTATGCCGCGTCGAAATCCCGTCTTCAGACTACCTAGGTACCTTCCTATTTCATCAGCCTGACTACCCCGCGGCCACTACCACCGGCCGAAGACACACTTGAAAACAAATCAAGGAGTATATCGCCAGAAGGGATGAGCCCTGGCCACATCGAGATCAGCCACCTATATGCTGGATGTCCCCAACAGCCCGTGGCAGTTTAATAAATGGTGGAAAAGGCTGAATCGATTCATGCTATCTTAAGCGCACTCCTCGCTGGCTTTCTCCTTGCTCAGATGGCGTGGTGGCTGGTCTATATAACGAAGGAGAGGGACGGGAGTGACTGGTCTGAGAGAGTACCTATGTGGTAGACGCCAAGACAGACAGAAGTTGCACCCGATTCGACAAAAGACAGAGCTCAGAGCCAGGAGGGCGAGATAGCCAGCAAAGCAGCTGCCCCGCCCGGCTAGGAAAAGGGGAGCCCGTTGCTTCACGCAGACTCCCGATCGATCCTCCTACCACACTAGCGCAGTTTCCATCATCATCAGAATCACCTAGCGCTCATCTTCGATCGCGGGAGCCTTAGGTTGGTGTCAGTTTGGGTGGGTGGCACGACACTTCACTTCCGGTACGCTGCTGCCACTTGTTGTGATCTCTACTTCCCCCAGAACACCAACGACGGGACGCAGAGTGCCAAGAATGACAAGTGGGCTAACCGTCATAGACCGGATCATCGACGGGCTTGAGGTCGGGGCAGGCACCCGCCCGCCACCGGCTATACCTCCCCAAGGTACCTACCGTCAGTTGTCTTGCAGGAGGAAGGCACGGCCTCGGGTGACCTCAGCTGGACACCACCTCGCGTTACTGCTCCTTCTCGCCGCACACAGCCGTGCTCCCGGGCGCTCCTTCCACCAGAAACGGGCAGGTGCGATGGCTGAGTACGTCTGTACGCCGGAGGCTGCTGGCCAGTCCCCCACAAAGACGGCAGGCAGGACCGACGATCCCAATGGTATTTCTTCCCTGGTGTCGGCCGAGCTCAAGGATTTCCAACTGTCGACAGCCACCACCGCTCGACGCGCGTCCCTTGAGAGAACCGACACCCAACAAAGCCAGTCCCAGTCATCGCGAGCATACCTCTCGACGTCCCATTCCACTACGAAGGCTGTCGACACCAGAGCGCCGCCGCATTTCTTCCACGACAGGTCGTACCAGAACCCAGAGCTGTTCCATCACTACCATAACCACCGCCAGTCCGTTGAAATGGCTGGGCCGTCGGTCGCCATCCGCAACCATGGCGTTGCTGCCCTCGCCGAGTTTGTCGGCACCTTCATGTTCCTCTTGTTTGGCTTCGCCGGTGCTCAGATCGCCAACGCCTCGCCTGTCCGTGCCGATGACACTACCGCCCCCAATGTCGCCGTCCTGATCTACATCTCGTTCATCTTCGGCATGTCCCTCATGGTCAACGTCTTTGCCTTTTACCGCATCTCAGGAGGACAGTTCAACCCGGTGGTAAGTCCTGCTCGCCATCCTTTGAGGCACATCCCTTGTCATGGGGACAGGACGAGGCACGTCCCCAGATCGGCCAGAAGCTAGATGACTGACTAGGTAGAGCAAACAGGTCACCATGGCGCTGTGCATTGTTGGCGGCCAGCCGCTGCTTCGCGGCGTCATGATCGTGGTCGCTCAGCTCGTCGGTGGCATCGCCGCGGCGGCCGTCGCGGCGGGCATGTTCCCCACGCCCTTGACCGTCGAGACGACTCTCGGCCCTAAGACCTCTACCGTTCAGGGACTGTTCATCGAGATGTTCTTGACGGCACAGCTGGTGTTTGTCATCCTCATGCTTGCCGTGGAGAAGCATAGAGCGACCTTCATTGCCCCCATCGGCATCGGCTTTGCACTTTTCATAATCCACATGGCTGGTAGGTGTTGAGTGAGACGAGAACCGCCTTTTGACGGCGCTGTTTAGCCTAGGGCAAAAAAAGGACTAATCAGCGCAACCCGGAAACTAGGTGTCTACTTCACCGGAGCCTCTGTCAACCCAGCTCGCTCGCTGGGGCCGGCCGTGGTCAACGGCCACTTCCCCAACTACCATTGGATCTACTGGGTTGGTCCAATCCTCGGATCTCTCGCCGCCACGGGATTTTACGTGCTCCTCAAGTTCCTGCACTGGAAGGAGGTCAACCCCGGCCAGGATTGGGACGGCATCAGCCACCTGGAGGAACAGCGATCTCGGGACGCCAACGAGCCCCTGGTTACACAGGGCCAAGTCTAGACGCGCCCGGGAGAACACCGCCACAACCCCCCTGTCAGTGGAGAAGAAGCAAACGAACACATCAGGCAGATCATCAGCAGGTGCTTCCGAAAGTGACGCAAGAAATAGAAGCCGAGTGGCACAACGGAGACGACATTTTAGTTGCAGGAAAAATACGGACCCCAGAACGTTTGAGGGTGAGGCGCGAGACCAAGGAGGAAATTTTTACGTTTGGGTTTATTTGCCGCAGCATTTTACGACTTGTGATTGGCAGTCTTACTCTAGGTCAGGCGAAGGGAGGATCCGCGATGGAAGTTGTTCAACACAGATATGAGGACATTTGGCGGTGAGGGAAAGAGGATGTGAGCTCTTTAGCTAACGAGACAGAAAACGGGGTTTAGGGCAAGGGTATGCCTCGCTATTTGGAGGAGCTGGTCGCCAGTCGAACGCTTTGTTTTACCTAGCACATTCCACACTTGAAGCCGTGATGTCAGGCGTGTGACTTTGTCCCGTCGTGCACGAATATCATTGAGGAGTGCGCCGTTGAGGGCGTTCGAGATGGGGCCTTGGCTCCATCCAGATTTGAGGCAACGGATCCATTTCCAGCTCATGTGAGGGAAAAAAAAAAAAGAAAACCCCTCCCGAACGGCAAGGGCGAGGGATGGAGGTCTGGAATTAGAACTGGCACTTAACCTTACCCAACAAAGACCACGTTGACCGGCAGCCGGCCGACACCACCTCGAGCAGCCTCAATGCCTCTCGCGTCGAGGCATTTCGGCTGTCAAAGCGAGCCCGTGCATCAGGCGCTGGGCCATTTAGTCTTGTCCCCGCAGTCATTGCGCAAGCGCCAAGATCGATGTTCGATGCTGGATGCCTGCCTGCTGCTGAGGTGCCTCTTTGCAGTATTCCACGACTGCTGGGTATATATTTCCATATGATATGTGTAGAGCAAGATGCCTGAAGGAAGTTCCTATTTCCGGCGTGTCGTGAAAGCTACGAGCGATTTTCTTTTTTGTGTCCTGCTGACGATCCTCGTTGGCTGCTTTGAGATCTACGGTTCTAGTACTATGCATATGTAACATGCAGTAGGTCGGTGGACCAGAAGCGGGATAACCTGCCTATTAGACCAGGATCCGTACATGCGCAGCATGCCATGTATGTACGTAAATAGCTAGGTAGCTAGGTACCTAGGTATGTACGGCGCATCACAGATGGAGACGATGAATGGATGTCAAACATGGCCCGTTGTATGCACCAAAGTTTGACGCACGCATATGGCGAGTTGTTTTTTTTTTTGTTTTTTTTTTCTCGTGGGCCCAGCCAGTCAAAAACCCAAATCACTTCCCCGCCTTTGACATCCTGTCGACGCTTGTGGCGGGGGAGAAGTTGCTGCTTGACTCTTGACTGGGAGTTGAGATTATGCACAGCACTTTTCATCACAGCGCGGGCGGGCACTTGGAATGCACGCATGGAGGATGATGGCGTTTGTATGAACGTATGTAGTAACATGCGTCTCCTCGGTGCCGAAAAAAAAAAAAAAAAAAAAAAAAAAAAAAAAAGGCATGGCAGAGTGGCTTCGGTCATAGCCAGATGTCCGCCCGGCTTTGGCCTGGCTGGGCATTGGAAGAGGATAGTACAGGTTCCAGACGGAGCCCCAGCTGCACGTCGTTGCATGTGGGGACGGTTCGGGGTGGGGGAGCGGAGACCAGGGCGTGCAGGCTCCAAGCACTGTGGAGTAGGCTGGCCGCGCGCGAATTGAACTTGGGCGCTGCAGCGTCGCAGCAGTGGATATGTCGCCCCCCGGCTGGGGCTTAAGCTGGGCTGCGGGCGGCCCCTGCCCGTGGAAACCCACCACCGTGCGGGCGTCGGTCTTTTTTTTTTTTTTTTTTTTTTTTTTTTTTTTCTTCTTGTCCTTCCCTTGTAGGGTAGGTGGTTCCTTGCTCACCGCATTTTCAAAAAGAGCACTGCCTGCCAGCCTGCCGCCCGCAATTGCTCAGTTCGGCAAACCAGGGTCCAAAACCAAGGCACCGACAAACAGGGAGGGCCAGAGATCGCCAGCAGCGCGTGCCACCACACACACACACCCTCGCTTCCATGTCGGGCTGCAGGTGACTGATTACACATTTTACATACGACAGTAAGTACTGTAGGTAGGTGGTGCGCAAGGTCTGGGCGTTTCTGATGACGCCGCCATCGCCGCCGCCGCCGCACGAGGAAGAGTAGCAACGACAAGAGGCGAAGCTGAACAAACAAGAACAAGGATCCGATTGCCGTTTCTGGTGACCCGAGTCTTCAACACCGCTACCAGGGGGTTGGCTAATCTCTTTCGTATGGTGGCAGGGCAGCCTTTTGCCCTGCCGTCCCGAGGAAGCAACGTCGACGACGGCCGTCTCCGCCCTGCCCAGACCAGCAAGCAAGCAGGGTCACTTCCACCC
>PYSS01000163.1:0-27581 GCA_003049465.1 Magnaporthiopsis rhizophila
GTACATTAGAGTTTTGGGGGTCATGGCGGAAAGAAAAGGGCGGTGTCGAAATCTTCAGTGAGATTTAGGTAAGATCTTCATCTGTCTTTTATTTTTATTCTTCTTTACCCCAGATTCCAGGCTAACCAAAGCACCGGGTTTTTCAGCTTCCCTCTGACCTGAGTGGCCTGGAACACCAGCCGATACGAGGTTGGTCAGGGGTGAATGAGAAGGAACTGCACCGCACAGTTACCCTCCCGACAGTTTACCTCGTGCCCTCGCGCCAGGGGGGTAACCTGGTAGTGCGTAACCCTTCCCACCTAGCGCGGGGGCACATCTCGCTCGAATCTCTCGGCGAGGACGCCATTGGAAAACTCGGAATGGCCGGCAGCCACCGCGCCACTCTGGCTCGTATGTATCCGGGAGTCGTGGCGTGGTTGGTGATGTGTGTGTGTGTATGTGTGTGTGTGTGTGTGTGCGTGTGTGGGTGGTCCATCACCTGTCGTACCATTGACACAAGCGACGGTGCAAAGGTTCGAAACCAAACCCGACGCCGGCTACAACTTCCAACGCTTCTGGGACGGGGCCTAACAAGCGAGATGCTTTCGGCCAAGCGCGCACACGCACACACAGGCACTAGCGGCGCGCGCACCTGTAAAGGCTACAGCTCCGGTGACTGTCGCACACCGCACGGCGTCGCTAGCTGAACGACGGCGGTTTTGGCCTCGGTCCTGGCTATTAAAATTGCGGCTGAGGGGCAGCAGCAAGGGCAGACCCAACAACTCGACTCGGGCTATTCGATAAACCTCATCCCCATTGCGGAAATTTGATCGAGGGTAGCGCCCTAAATTGTTTTTCCGAAGCCGGCGCGAGTCTAGCGGGATCGCCAACCACCGTTAACGCAGCCTCTATGACTGTTCTTCGGCCCCGTGAAAAGGGAGCATACCCCGGACGGGGGAGCCGACCGCGCGCGCGCGGATTTTAACCCCAACCAGGGGATAGGATTATGCTGATCTTTCTCCCCCAGCGTGCACAGTCGGAGGGAAATATCATCGTCAGAGTTTCTCCCTCGACTGGGCTTTCCCGATTCATCCTCCCTCCTTGCCTTTCCAACCGCCGCCCGGCCCGAGAACGAGATGGCCGACGCCGCCGCTCCCCCAGCCCATGTTCGCACCGAGACCAACGGGCCCATGGTGACGGCCCTCGCCATTTGCTTCCTTGTGATTAACGTGGTCTTTATTTCGCTGCGCTTCTTCACTCGAGGCGTGATCCTCAAGGCCATAGGCAGAGATGATTTGGCCACCTTGGTAGCCGCTGTCAGTTTAACAGCCCCCCCCTTTTTTTTTTCCCCCTCCTAATTAACGTACAAAATTTCATCACGGGTTTTTCTACTAACAAAAAAAAGTGACAAATTCCCACAGATTTTGGCTATTGCTTACTCCATCGCGTTGTGCTTCGAGGTCAAATATGGCATGGGACGGCATGTTGAAAATGTCACGCCAGAAGAGACGATGGCGCAGCTGAAGGTGCGTCCCCCGGACCCCGATCCAAACTCACCCACGATGGGCGCCCATAGAGCTGACGAGCCTGGTCCCAGGCCCTCATGGTCGCCATTGGTTGCTACGTCCAGGGCATGAACTGGGTCAAGCTGGGATTCTTGTTCCAATATCAGCGCATCTTCCCCCAAACGCGATACATCCAGACCGTCTGCTTCTGGTTCATCGTCTTTGTGCTCCTCTGGGCCGTCGTCCAGATGAACTTCCTGTTTTTCATGTGCTTCCCCTACAGCGTTATCAACCCGAGCATGGTCGGCCGGTGCCTCGACACCCTCCCGATTTGGTACCTCACCGGCGCGGTGAGCATGGCCACCGACTTTGCAATCTTCTGCATCCCCTTGCCCGCGGCCTGGAAGCTCCAGCTCCGAACGCGGCAGAAGTGGATGGTGTTGGGCATTTTCTGCTTGGGCTTCTTGTAAGTCATCGGAAACCACCACATTCTGTCGTTGTTGCTAGCCCGTCACCGCTGCTACTGGGTGGCGCCGCTACGCACTAGTACGGAGCTCCTTTGTGCTGACCGCCCTCCCTCCAGCGTCTGCATCATCTCCGTCTACCGGTTATTCACGCTCTACTCTGGCGTCGTCAGCACAGACCCGACCTGGGACAACATCGGGGCGGCCATCTGGTCCATTGTCGAGCTCACCGCCTCCATCGTGGCCTCGTGCCTGCCCACGCTCCGGCCCCTGCTCGGGCGCATCCTGCCCGGCATGGGGCTCTCGACCGCCCGCCAAGACTACAGCCGGAGCCGCAGCGCCTACCTGCGCCACGGCTCCACCGGCGGCGCCGGCGGCCTGCACGGGTCGAACCCGAGAAAGTCCGCGGCCATCAACTCCAGCGCCGCCGCCAGCCGCGGCGACAACGGAGCCGACAGCTTCGACAGCGAGGAGCTGGCGCTGCGGGACATCAGGGCCGGCAGCATCAGGACCGGCACCGAGGAGATGTCCCTCGGTGGGCCCGGCCGCGGCGTCGGCATGCCGAGCGGAATCTACGCCGACGCGACCTCGGACCACCAGTTTGCCGAACATGTCGGGCCTCACAGACAGCACAACTCGGGCGGCATCACCATGACAACAGATATTACGGTCAATTCAGGGCCTTAGTAGAGAGGGATATCAACTAGGGACGACGGGATTTTTTTTTTTTTTCTTTTTTTGCACATATGCTGTTTTCTCTTCTTCTTTTTTCCGCTTCGGCTGTATTTCGGTTCGACATGTCCGGATTCGTCTTTGGCCCCTGGATAGAGAAATCACGTATGTCCAACTTTAATAACACAGCTAGCTGCAATGCAACACCGAACGGCTTTCCCCTGGTCAAACGTCGAGCCTAAGCCGGGGCCAAAATGCTAACTAACCCCGATTGGAACAGTTGGTAAATTGAAAGTTTTCTGGGCAAGATTACCCAGGTCGCCAAACGACCAACCCTAGCCTGGACTACGCCTTCCAACTCGGCACCCCGCGGAAGCCGGCCCGGACGCGCAGTTTTCCTACCCCGATATCCTACGTGAAGGAGGAGGCAAGCCAACGGATACATCCGATCACATTGACAGTCTGGGGACGCGTGGCGACCGCACATCGCATCCCATCGTGGCAACTGTGTAAGTCGGGGCAGTCAAGATGCCCGTAACCGAGCTCTCAGAGTCGTTTCCGTCCAGCATCCAAAGCAAGGGATAGGTTGATCCTGCCAGCGATGTCATCCTGTCATCCGCAAAACAGATCTCCGTCTCCACGACAGGCTAGGCTGCATATCAGACCGAGATCTCCATTGGCGGGCCAGGTCTAGGTTGTATCTCTGCACCTCCAGTCCAAGGCCCAAGCATCGGCTGATTATGTAGATCAAGAACTAATCCATGTAGACACCAGGGTCCGAGATTTGCACTCCGAGAGCAATGTAGCCGAGCCAGTCACCTTTCCCCCGCCTTCTCTAGGATGGGCAACAAGCCGTATGCCGTCGGGCACCGTCGGAGGATCTTAGAATCACGCACCCCGCGAGCCGCGGAACTGTGTGCCGATAAGCTCTTGTTTCTCTGCCTCCAGGGGGCGGCGTAAATATCTCCAAAAGTCGAGAGGGGCCGCGGGCGACGGCCGATGTTTCAGTTTGGCATCCTGGGGGATTCCACAGGGCGTCGTCACGACCTTCCCTCCATTACGTATCCCGGCCTTGTCGGAAGGGTTGTGATCTGTAACGTTGACGGACAAAACGAAGAGAGCATCAAAAAGAAAGGAGAACCATGAAGGGAGCAGCAACAGGGCGTTGTCGATCCGATCCCTGACACAGGGGGCTTGCTTTTGTCGTCGTACGCAAGAATCTTCTTTTTCCCGATCCCCCACAAATGATCCGAGGGAGTTTCCGCTGTCATCGACGCTGCCAAGCAAATGGGCGCTTCGATGTTCTTTCTTTTGACAGGTTCCACTTGGGGTTGGTGGGAACCGAGGCTGAAGCGTTCGTGATGAGGTTGGCCTAGAACCTGTACGCCACTAAATCCATATCACAGCAGCCCCCCTGGCCCCGCGGTGAGGCTAGCCACGCCACGCGTCCACTTGTCCACTCGATACCCCGCGCTATCTCCTCGACGAGCGCCGCCACCGTCCGAGCAACGGAAGCTAGACCTAGACCGCCGGTATCTCCGCCGACGCCACGCAGTTTTTCCCACCGTCTCCGATCACAGCCGGAGGGCAAGCCGTAGCGAAGTCCATGGTGTTGCGATGATTTCTTACCCACACCGCGTTTGACAGGCTTGACAGGTCTCCGCAAGTGGCGTCATTCACCAAACCAGAACCAACAGGTGGGGCTGAAGATTCGCAGGCGAGGAGTTGGGAGGAAACACGTACGCAAAAGTGATGTTTTTCCTTTATAAAGTGGAGATGGAGTCCGCGGCCGGCGTCGTTTTTCCGTGTTTTTGGGTTTTTGGTCTCCGTTACGTGGCGGCGATGTGCCCGATCGAGGCCAACGGCGGCAGCTGGCACAACGCAAGCCTCAGATGAAAACGTCATCTGAACTGGGCTGGGCTTTGATTGGCCCAAAGGTGTCAGACAAACGATAACTCGATGGCATCCCGTCGTTTATCGCGCCGATTGTTCCGGACGCACAGACAAAGGGCGGCAGGAGCTGCGGCCCAAGCTCTTGATTCCATTTTTGGCAAGAGCTTAGACGTGCGTTTGGTTCGTGCACGGGCCAGAATAAATCCAGGCCCTGCAGCCCAAAAGAGCCTCACCCGTCTCCATTTTTGAAGGTGTGGGGCCGTCATTTTGGCTTATGAAACATGACTCTCGCGCCGCAAGGGGAAACAACACAGCTGGTTGGCTGGTACGCCGGGCCATCTTTCTGTTGGCCCGTTGTCTCATCGCCCCCCCATTCCGCCCCTAACTGGCAACCTGCACCGTTATTAGCGATATCGACGCGTGTACTCGTACTCCATAGGGCCCATGACTCCTGCCCGCGGTGTTACTGCGAGAGCCCCTTGATTTCATGGCCGCCGTGCCGTCTTTTCCTGGCCCTACGTCACTCGACTAGACTGACTGTCTGTCTACTTGGGAAGGTAGATGAGCTGGGCAATCAGCCTGCCGGAGCTTCCTCCACGATGGACCTGCTTGGCAGACCTCTCCCGCCGACCTTCCCTGTCCCCTCACCACCCTACCCCGTTTCTTTGGCAAGATATGGTTATTCTAAGCTGCGTGCTGAATCAAGATGACAAGCAGTCACCGCCGTCCGGAGCTCTCGATGGATGGATGGCAGAAGCTTGGAGCCCGGGAGTTGTTTTGGGCTCGATCCACCGTGCATGTGTCAAGCACGTCAATGCTCTGTCGCCTTCGCCATGGGGCTCTCAACTCCACGGGGCTCCTACCCCGGTTCCGATACCGTCCCCTGGCCCTGCAGGACGGGGCCCACGGGGTCGCAAACGGGGTGAGAGAAGCTTTGCGCTAGGCTGTCCGGGGCAATACGCGGCCAGGGACCCGCGGACTCCTTACCAGCCGCGGCGGGTTCGGGTTGCGGTTGAGCGGATAGAGGGTGCAGTGGCCAAGGCCCGGCAACCCGCGATTTCCCTCGCTAGCGTCGCTTCATATATAAAATTATCGCCAGTACCCTGCTTGCCACGACTAAGTTGAGGTGTCGATTCATGCTCTGATCACCTCCACAGCCACTCTCAGTACCGTCCCTTCACCTTCTCCCCGGTGGACTTCTCTTCTATAAAACGGCCGGTCCGTCCTTTGCTCCCTGACTTTCCTACTCCTTCCTCCCCATCCTCACTTTGTGGTTTAGCATCAACCTCTTTCCTATCGTCGTCTTTTTTTGTTCTTCTTTCCTTTTTGTCTTTTTTTCTTCTCCATTTTTCCTTTCTCGTCTTTTTTTTTTTGCAGGCTTTTTCTCCTACCCCCTTGTTTTTCCCCACGTCCCAACCCCACCGTCAAAATGCAGTTCTTCAACCTTGCCGTTCTTGCCCTTGCGGGTGTGGCCGTTGCCGCCCAGGACCCCAACAACGCCAAGTGCCGGCAGATCTCCCGCATGGAGCGCCTGGAGAGGCTCGCCGGTGACGACGCCAAGCTGAACCAGCGCTTCATGAACAACGGCACCAAGGTTGCCGACTTCAAGAAGAAGGTCAACGACAACAAGGCCAAGCTGGCCGAGCTCAAGAAGGACACCAACCTGGTCAACATCTGCGCCCAGAAGAAGGCGGCCCGCCAGTCGACCTTCCAGTGTTACCGCATGGTGGGCATGCAGCGCTTCGAGAAGATGGTCAACAACCAGACCGTCCTCGACCGCATCACCAAGAACGACAAGGCCAAGGCCGACGAGCTCAAGAAGAAGGTGGAGGAGAACAAGGACAAGCTGAACAAGCTCCAGTCCAACACCACCCTGACCCAGTTCTGCGCCGGCGTCGAGACCAAGCACCAGTGCAGGCGCATGGCCCGCCTGACCACCAAGGTCGAGCGCGACCAGAAGATCGTCAACGACCAGGCCGCCCTCGACAACCGCTTCAAGAAGGACGCCGTCCGCATCAACCTCTTCAAGGCCCGCGCCGCCCGCGACCAGCAGAAGCTCAACGAGCTCAAGGGTAACCAGACCCTCGCCAACGCCTGCAACGCCATCAACCAGCAGAAGAAGGCCACCGCCCCCAACAGCACCAACGACAAGAAGAGCGCCGCCGTTGCCCTCCAGTCCATGGGCATCTCGGCCACTCTCCTTGCCGTTGCCGCCGCCGCCCTCATGTCGCTGTAAGCGCCTTGATGGCCCCGGCGCCTTTGGCTCTGACGACTTTTGCTTTGTTTTTTTGATATCGTACCGTTTATTGGCTTCGTCTGTTGTTTGTTTTTCTGCCTGTCTTGTTCTTCTGCTTCCTGTTTTTCTGCATTGCATTTTGTATCACCCACGAGGATACTGGGATGGATCGGGTTCAAGAGTGGGTAGCGATATCTAGCCTGTTTTCGAGAAAGCCAATTTGGATCTCATCGTTCAATTTTCACAAGGATGTGACTGGTTATTGTGAATTATATGTGACCTCTGCCTATACTCAACCAGTGTCTTGTTCAGTGGCTCATGTTGTTCGCTAATATTGTTGTCGGGTAGTAGTGGGAATCAGCACGGAAATCCTGCTGCTCGGTTCCAAGATTACCCCTGAAGTAGAGTTTGTGAGTCTCCATCGTCATGAAGTTTTACCATGGGGTATATGACAGGGCGGCATCTACCTCCAAGTCCGCGAACCACCGTCGGCGTGCTGGCTGGCAACTGCTGTGGACCGAGTTGCCGGCCGGCCAGTAGTGAGTTCCTAAGTGGGTGTGATTTGCGTTTTACCTGCAAGGATGTCCATGTAATTAGTAACTGTGGCATTCCACAAGGAGGAGTCGCACCGCTCTTGGCCGAGTGCGGGAAAGGCACCGGATCCCTATCACGTAATCTGTAGCACCAACAAGCCGCCCACGGGCCGAGCTTTACAAAAGTAGGGGGTAAGCTCTATGTTGCAGCACCAGGCCGTCAATTCTGGCCGTACAACCTGTGAAAGCGCCGGTCTATGCACCTGTGCCGGAGCAGAGCCGCCACACCCCAAATGTGTGGGCCTTAACGTTGATCGCGATGATTGTTCGAGATTGAGGTTGCTTCCTGAGCTGTCGTTTGTTGATGGCGGTCCCGTTTATTTTCTAATAGGGTTGCAGCCGCCGTCAACGAGGAGCAACAAAGAAAGGCGCCGTTACACCTTGTTTCCAACGGGCACTTACGATTGATCTGCCCGTTACCATTCAATTCTTTATCTTGTCCACATTCTTTCGCACTGTCAACACCTCCACCCGCACACCCAGGCTACCATCTTTTGGTACAAGCCTTTTCCGCCATACCGCACCCCTGTAAGCACTCGTGCGCCCCTTGCCATCCACACCCTTGGGTGCCGCTCGCCTCATCTGTAAGGCCAACATGGTCACGCAACGAAGGGTGAACAAGCGCCGCGAGGAAGGCTGCTCGCCGATAGGAAGTACTACGAGGATGACGGAGCCTTCTACTTCAGCACCGGGCTCGTGCCAGGGGTCTCGATGAGAGAGCTGGCCGAAGAGCAGACGCAGGTCGTGGCTAGGGAGCTGCGGCGCCACCTCACCACGCCCAAGGAGTTCCGGTCCATACCCCGGCGTCCCCGGGCTGGGGCTGCTCTGCCCGCGCTGGTGGAAGTACCACGGCTGCTGGTATCCAAGACCGGAGGCGGCCGAAAATGGCGCATACGTGTTTTGCCACAATGACCTAGGGCAAACACAACGCCATCGCCAGCCCTGTCACGCTCAGTAAGGGGGTATGTCGGTTTTTGGCCAAAGTTCGAGCAGCCTTACCGGAAGCGATCTGGGCCCAGCGCCCCGGGCGAGGGAGAGGAAGATGACGTGGACCGCTGTCAAGAATGGCTCTCGAGCAAGTGTGACGAGGTGGAGATGCCTCACCTGCTATCGCTAGCGGAAAAGCTGCAGATGAAGAAGAATAAAATGGACGGCAACTGACTACATCGAATAGCTCCAATGGTACCACAATCCCCGTTCTCCATGGTGAAAGGCTGGTGGCTATCTCTATCTAGTTGGATTTACAATACAAGTCTCCCACTCCGTCCAGTTCCTGCTATCTCTTGACCTAGCCTGCCGAAAAGCGGCTGCGGCGCCAATGGACGGCCTAACTCCATTTCGTGCTGCAGTAGAGCTTAGCATTAAGGGGCCTAGGCAGGAAGTGATGCGGATCCAGCTACATACGTGGAACAAGTCAAGCATTCGGACTGGGGCTGTGTCGAAGGGACATCTTGGCCGCAGATGTAATATTTTGACAACTTGGCTCGGCATGATTCCGTTGATGTCCTGCTCGGTTGCGTTATTAACCCCCCCATTTAGTCTTGGAAGTCCTAGGGGAAAGTCCTAGAGGAAGGTGCCCGGCTAGTACTTACCCGTAAGATGACGGTTGGGTTGTTGAGACTTGGATTTGGACGAAACCTTGGAACTGTGGCTGGGGTTTGGTGGTGATAAGAGAAGAAAAAAGGCTAGAGAGGAGAAAGGGACGAAGCTTTCGGAATTTATACCGATCCAAACCCCGCCCTGGCTATCCAAAAGGCTCTTTGGCTGACTTGGCAAGAGTGATGGCAAGAGGGGGCCTTGGTCGGAACAAGGCCACTTCGGAGTGCGGTGATGTAGTGGCCATCACCAACAGCAGCGTGTCGCCTCGTATCCATGGATACTGTGAATCTGGGAATGCCAGTCTTACCAACAGATTCACACAATCGTATGGCATACATCCCAGCCGTGCGGGCGGCGACGGGGCCTGAGCCCGGTCTACGCCAGGCTGCCATCCTCGGCATCAGGTGGGCGAGAGTTTCTCGGCCTATCGCCAACAACCAACAGTCGAGAGCCCTGGCAGATCTCTGGCGCCAGTTGGCTGGCTGTGCATGCTCCTGTGCTGGGCGGATATGACTGATATGTGGTAGCACAGCACCGCACAAGCGACAACGAGTGGCCTCCTTTTTTGGGCCCTCGGTCGGCCGTGTCGCCATTGACGCGGCGTTGCTGCCTCGGATGGAAAGGACATACCTAGCTATCTACCCCCGTTGCCCTGGTTCGAGGCGGGGCGTGTGGAAAAAGTTTCGTTCGTTGATAGCGGTCTTGGTGGTCTGTTTGAACTGCTGGCTGTCGCTGAAGGTCTTATGCGAAAGCGGCAGCACCAAGGTCGACGCCTCATGTCTAGGGGCGGGCAGCTATGAGAAGGAACAGCTGCAGCTTTATACCACTCGCCTTTTTGTGGAGAGGTACGGGCTTCACATATATGGTAATATGGCAAATCGACAAGCCTCGCCTTGGACACAATCTTCAGGACCAAAGTTGTTTACGATGGAGTGTACATTGTCTCGCCTATAGGTCGTGGCCGGAAGTAGCCTTGCGCGAGAACAGTATTGAATCTATCGGGAAAGGTAAACACCGTGGCGGCAATGGAGCATTGATAAAATTCGAAAGCGTGAGAGCCCGCCACCCCTTGCGATCCTCAGTGGGCTGCCGACTTTCCTCTGTGACCTCTTGCGTTGGAAAAAAAACAAAAAAAAAAAAACAAGGGAAACGACATACAGAACCACCTCTCGCCCCCCTTGAACGCAAGACCCGGACTTCAAATAAACCCCTGTGCCACCATCGCTTCCGCCTCTGAATCCGTGACTGAACGCGGAAGACCGTTCTGACCTCTGCACCGCTGGAAGAAATCGCAATGGCCAGTGCTGCAGACGAAGTGTAGTCCTCTTGGCACGGCCCTGTTCCACCCCGCGAGCTGACGCCTGCTCGGATGACCGCACTCGCATTGCGGGTTTTGGGCATCGACGCCGCGGCCGTCGGCGAAGGTGGCGACCTTGGGGCAGTACGGGCATATGTAGTACGGCCGGTTGGCGTTGTAGTTACGGTTATCGGGGTTGACGAACCGACGCACCGTCGACCCGTCGCAGCGCAGGCAGGTCGGCTGACGACACAGGATTCCCGCGATGATGATCATTGGCCTAGTCGCTATGGTATCGACCAAGTGCTCTTGGTGGGCTTGTCAGAAGAGGAGGTTATATTGAGGTGAGTTTCGTCTTGTTGTGTCCCTCGGAGGAGTCATTCTCCTTCGAGGCAGGATTGTTGGCTGTTTTAATGTGTGCGGGATCCCCCTCTCTCGGCTACAAAAGCCGACAGCCTCACCCCTCCAGACAGGCCACCAATGGGATAGAAGACGCCTGCAGCCGGCCGTGTGGTTTGCTTGATCATGATCCAATCATTTTGGTGAGGCGACCAATCCCGCGTTGGCCAGAACGAGGGCGACATAGGTAGCGAGGGCGTATTAGTCCTGCGAGCCAGCGTAGCCTTGAAAAGCTACAGAGAAGTCGGCCTACAATGCCTTGCTTCAGCGGACAGCAACGCCTCTGACTGGTATCTATCTTTACGGCTTCCTCTCATGGGCAGCACCAAAAGGCTCACGCATACTACTAATGCTCATAGCTATAGACGACATGAACATCTTCGTCGAGCCGGATTACCTCCTCGATACATCGCCTCTAGCCTCCCCCGCTCATTTGACGGAGATCACGGGCAGATAAATGATGAAGATCATTAGAAGCCAACCTGACTGGCCTTTCGCTCATCCAGCGGGACCTGGCCAAGGCGTAAGAAGTAGTCGACGAGATATTATATCAAGATATAGGGTCAACAATCGGGGGAGCGGCTAACGGACGAACTGGGAAGGAGGGTACCAGGCCACGCTGGTCAAAAATATACGTACGGTTGAACGGCTATGGATACGACCAAGTTGGGGATACCAATAACGGCGGCCCCCAGAATCGGCACGATCCATGAAGGGGGGGCATTGCGCCGTCCCGCCTGTTGGCGGCGTAGTGATTTACTCTAGGCTTTTTTCCCCTTCTTCTTTCGTGCTCGTCAGATGTCTTTTGCTTCTGTCGAAAGAGAACATGCAGCAAAATTACAATTAAGTCAATTAACGAAAAAAAAAACTTGCGGTAGCCATCTATCCTGATCCCATGCATATCCAAACAATAATTAAAAAACACAGCCCTGTTTGCGTGTTGAACTCATCATGTCATCGTGCACTCCTACACAGCCATCACCTATCACGAAACCGCACAACCGATCCGCTGGACGCGAGCGATGCCATGCTGCCGCTCGAGCCCTGACCGACGGTGTAGGGGTGCCTGGTCTGCGCAAAGCTGCTGCCACTACCCGCAGGCTGCGGACCATCCGACTCGAGCGTCGACACCACCGCCGCCGCGACGGCCTCGGCGACCGTGCGCTCCCTGCGCGGCGTGTTGGGTGCCGTGCGGTACTGCGACCACGTGTTGGACGACGACGCGCGCCCCGCCGCCGCGGGTGCCCGGCGTCTCCTGTGGCGGTGGTGGTGTCTGAGCTGCGAGCGATCCGACGACGATGATGACGAAGACGCTGTCGTGTAACCCCCTGCCGAGCTGGCTGTCCTGGAAGACCTTGCGCCAGGGCTGGAGGCGCGAGACCCGCCACCATGCCGCACCGCGTTCACGTCACCACCATTGGTAGCAGCCCGGCCGTTGGCGCCGCCCATGGTGCTAGGCGTGGCGGTGGCTGCGGGAGCCTCGTCGTCGAGATCCACGTCGACATCGCCGCGTCCGCCGCCGCCGCGGACGCTGTAGGAACTGCTACGGTCGTCCTCGTCCTCGTCCTCGTCGGTAAAAAGCATGGCCGGATCCAGGGGCTTCATGGACCGCAGCAGATCCGCAAAGAGCCGCATGAGCTCCCGGAAGGCGCGCGCCGACAGGGGACGCGTCGAGAAGCGCGCCTGCTCGTATGCTGCGAGGAACTCGCCCGCGATCTGTGACGGGGTGGGGAGGACGCCGAGCTCGGTGAGGGCCGAGAGGTAGTCGCGGAGGGGAAGGTTGCCGCGCTGCAGCAGCACCACGGCGTCCGGGTCGGGCTGGAACATGGTAGGCGCGGCCGACGCGCCGTCCGAGTCGGGCGGCATGGCCGACATGGGGTCGGGCGGCGCGAGAGTCAGGGCCTTGGCCTCGATCAGGTGCGGCAGCTCTGGCACGACGGTGGCGTACTCGAGGCTGGGAAAGTCGGGGGAGAGCGGCGAGCCCCAGCCGTTATGCTCGACTTCGCCCCAGACGGGCTTGTGTGGTGGCAGGTTGATGCCGAGCTCGTCCTCAGCGGTCGGGGTTTTCTTTAGCCTGGGGAACTTCAGCTTAAACCTGCCCCCCTTGCTTCCGTTCTGCTCTGCGCCTGTTGACCCGTGTGGCTGCTGCTGCTGCTGCTGCTGCTCCTGCTGGTTTGGCGGTGGCGACCACAGTCCTGAAGATTGCCTTGCCGTGTACGGCCGGTAGCTCTGCCTGTCATCAAACACGCCCGGCTGGGGCACCGGGGGCGCGCGGGGGCGCGCGTCGTAGGCTATGGCGGCGCTGCGGCTCAGGCCGGCGTTGATGATCTTGCGGACGGCCGCGGGCACATCGCCCTTGTCGATGGGGATCCATGCCTTCGGGATGGACGCCAGCACGGAGCGGTTGATGTAGAGACGACCGGAGTAGACGAAGACGACGATGAAGGTGGTCGTGAAGTAGGCGGCGGCGATGACGATGATGAAGAAGGTCTGCGTCTCGGCGCCCTTGAGCGACTGATAAATGATGTCTGCGGGCGTGACAAGCAGGAGGACGACGAGGACGATGTAGAGCAGGAAGTAGAGACTCGTGTAGACGATGCGGAAGAGGGTTGCTGCCGACATGGCTGTGTTCTGGCTGTCCGGGCGGCTTGCTGCTTGCTATGGCCTCCCGCCACCCGCCTCGAGCCGAGCGGCGGCGGGCGTGAGGCTGTTGGTGGTGGTGCTGCCGACGTTGCCGCTTGGTATTGCTGCGACGTAATTCGTACTCGACTCTCTGTTTATTCCTGGGCGCGACCCCAACGTCGCGTTCATAGAATGCAGAGAATCAGCAGCAGTTGATGGCAGCATCGTCCTTCCGTCCGTAGCTCTGCTTTGTTGGCCAGTCGCAAGGAAACGCGGCGGCTGGGAAGCCTCGGGAGAGCTACGGATAGGTGGCGGGCAAGACGGCCTCGGACGGGCGCGACAGAAGCTAAAATGAGGAGGCAAGTGCGTCAGCAGGCTTTCGTTCTTTTGTTAGTGCCTTGTTTCCAGGCGGCGCGATCCGCCACGGGGCAGGGATCCAGCTTGAAGGCACTGGCCAACGCCATTTCCCGTGCAGCTGGGACCCAACAAATCCCCTGACTTCATTTTAGCACACGCCCAGCTCGGCTCCACATGCTGCATGCAACACAGGCAGCACCTGCCCACACTCCTGTGAACTTGTGAATGCCCGACACGTGCGTCCATCCGTTGATGCATTCACGGTGATTTTTCCATTGCTTTGTCCTCCTGTTCCCTGTATCCTATCATGTACGTAAACAAAAGCGAAGCAATCAGCAAAACACAACTGCAAACATGCGTAACATGAAACTGCCGGCTGTCTTTAAGTTGCTTTCTATATTATGCCTGACATTCGTACACGTAGCAGCACAAAGCCAAATCCCTTCTCCTACCTCACCTGTTGCATCTCAGGCGACGCCCTGCTACTCGCTACGGCCGTCTCCTCTACCGGCTGCACCCCTATTGCCTCGCGCGCCAGCCGCATGTCCGCCATGGTAAGCCTCAGGTCGCGGCTGTACCGCTCAAACTTGAGCACCACGTCCGAGAGGCCATCCCTTAGCGCCTCGAGCACCATGTCCACCTCGGGGCTGCTGCAATCCTTGTGCACATCCGTCCAGTGCAGAGGGAACGACTTCTTGAACGCGTCCAGCTTCGATGTTGCCGCCGTCAGTGTCCGCACAATATGCGCCACGTCGCGCTGCACGTTGCCGTACTTGTCCTCCTGCAGACTGTGCACCGCCAGCTGGCTCAGCGCCGTCGCCGCGTTGATGTAAAGACTGGGCTCTGCGTACGGCCCACCGAGCACCGCCGCCGTGAGTCGGCGCCGATACTCCTGCCGGAACGGCCATCCCAACGGCGACGCCAGGAGCGCCCGGGCCCTGCTCTGCACCGGGCTGCTTGCGCTGCTGCTGTCCGCGTCCGCTATCTGCTTCTTCATCTCGCGAAGCCTGAGCCTCGCCTCCCCGGCCGCCTTGCCGATGGGACTCAGGCGTGATGGTTGGCTCGGATCCGTGGCCACCTTGCCGACGTACTTGGTGATAGATTTCCCCATTTCGCCCACCACCCCCCTCCTTGCCGCCGTCGGCTCGGCAAACGGGTTGGTCTTCAGCGATTTCTGGGACAGTTGTCGTGCCGTCTCTGCCGCCTCCGACTGAGCTGGCGGCTTGACCGGCTCCGGGGTCTTGCCGTAGTTGTCGATTCTCGACTCCAGATCCTTGACGACCTCGACGCAGGCGGCGTAGACCTGAGACCACATGGGACCGTCCTTGCGCTCAAAATCCTCGTATATGCCTTTGCGCCTGTCCTCGTAGTCGCACGCAATAAAGGCCAGCTCCCACATGGCGAAGCACTGCAAGAAATGTCAGACCGCGACCCTTGTCGGCCCGCAAAACCCGAGGTGCACCAAAGAGTGCTTACCTTGATGGGGAGCTTCTTGCTCTTGAGCCCGTTCAACAGGCTGCCATTAGGATCCTTGGCGTCCGAGGTCAAGGGCTTCCCATTCTTGATAGGCTCCTTGACGAGGAAGATGGAAAATGCGACATTCGCAACGCCCCACATGATGTTGAGCAGGGCTGATAGAATCATGCATTGAGCAACAAGGGTAAACGTGATTGGCGAAGATATCGGAAGGATGTTGTACTTTGGCAGGCTGTAGAAGGGTCGGAAAGTGACCAGCGCGACAGTCCATGCAAAAGACCGGATCGCGGTGAAGTAGAGGGCACCGGTAAAGAAAAGGATAACGAGCGAGGTGGGACCTGAATCGATTATGATGGACGGAATCGCAGCCCAGAGGGCAGCCCACTCCTTCACGCCATCGCTGCGGGGCTTGACGGTGCCGAGGGTGATGCGGTCGCGATCCCCGGCGACGTGGAGTACGCCTTGGGTCAGGCCGAGGACGAGGAAGTGGACGAAAAAGAAGATGGTTTTCTCGTTGAGCCGTGCCCGGTCGCCGTTGAAGTAGGTGATCCAGCTGAGGTTCGCGCTCGGCGACGCCGACCACCTGTACACCTGGCTAAAGAGCCATGCCGAGGAGACGTACGCGAGGACGGCCCATATGGTGCGCGACGAGAGCGCGTTGGTGACAAAGGTCTGGAGGCCCGAGTTGGACGTCCGCAGGCCGATGTGGTACTGGCCGATGCGCAGGACGAGGATGAAGAGACCGCAGAAAAAGAGGACGACAGCTCGGAAGCCAGCCGGGCCGAGGGGAAACCATGACCAGAGCCCTGTGGAAGGACGCGGTTGTCAGCATATTGTGTCCAAATCCAGTGTGGAGGCCTAGAGGTTATAGTTGAGATGGCGCATAGGCAGACTCACAGGAGCTCCAGTCAGACAGCAAAATGCTCTGGCCATACGCGACGGCGAGAATAATGGTGGCCGCCGTGGAAAACCGCCTGTGCAGTGCAGGCTGAAGGAAGTCCTTATAGGGAGCCCTTCTAACCGTAGCGGGCGCCATCTTCGGGGCGCATAGCACGGCAAATGGTGGTGGTGGGCGGATGGAGGCAGCAGCAGCTGGAGCTGGTTGCTGGTGCTGCAAGCTCTGGCGTTCTCTCAATGGGATTTTTTGTAAAATAAAAAAGCTCCCGGCGTCGCGGTCGCGCGGAAACGTCCAAGGCGCTGCGCCACACACTCCAGCCACGCACGATCCGCTCGCACGTGCCCATCTGTCCAATAACGAATGGCGTTCCCCCGCGTTCCTGTGGGTTGACGCAATGGCCAGCCACAGTTGCGAGGCACGCAACCTCCTCCGACAACTAGTGCCATCACATTGTTGCCTGTTAGCCCGTGTTTTGTCGACGACGACAATCCCCATCTGTTTTGGTCATTCTCTTTTGTCTTTTGCTGATTCAAAGCTGTTTTGCATTTCCGCCGGCGAACCCTGCGACACCTGCGCTCAAGCAATTTCAATCCGCGCGTCCTCCCGACCGGGCCGACAAACATGTCATTCGACCAGCTATCGTCGCTCGAGTCGCAGCAGCGACGGGGGAACCGGGGATATGTGGACGACCCGGAGTTCCAAAGGCTGTCGCAAGACCTCATGAACAAACTGTTCAAAGTCAACGGCAACATCTCGCGGCTCGGCACCGAAATAAGCCATCTGGGCACCAGGCGGGACACGGCGCGGGTCCGGGAAAGGGTGCACGACCTGCTGGAGGAGTCGAGGACAATGTTCAAGGACCTCGGCGAGGGCGTCAAGAAGATCCAGTCATGGGAAGACGTCACCGTACGTCTTTTTTGTTTGCGCATATAATGTCTCCCCGACCTCCGCGGATGATAAACTAACGCAAGCCGCCCACCGCAGCCGAATCAAAAATACACCCAGCAGAAGCTCTCGCGCGAAGTCCAGACGTCCCTCTCCGAATTCCAGAATCTGCAGCGCCAAGCCCTCGACAAGCAGCGCGCCTCGGTTAGCGCTGCGCGCGCCGTGACCGACGGAGAAACCGCCGCAGCCGGCTCCCATCCCTCGGGCGCCGGCGCCGGCGAGAGCGCGTACCTGGAGCAGCTGCAGCAGCAGGAGCTGTCGCACCTGGCGCCGCAGGACGAGGTCGACTTCCAGGAGGCGCTCATCATCGAGCGCGAGGAGGAGATCCGCAACATCGAGCAGGGCGTCAACGACCTGAACGTGCTCTTCACCCAGGTCGCCCAGATCGTGTCGGAGCAGGGCGAGCAGCTCGACAGCATCGTCGACAACGTCGAGAACGTGCGCGCAGACACCAGGGGCGCCGACTACGAGCTCCGCAGCGCCGCCAGGTACCAGAAGAACGCGCGCAGCAAGGCCTGCTGCCTGCTACTCATCCTGGCTGTTATTCTCACCATTGTGCTGCTGGCCATCTTCCTGGGCTGAGCGAGGGAGACATGCTAGGGGATTAAGACGTCCGGGGCTGTGCGCGATGCTACGTCATGTGAGGATCACGGGCGGTATAGAGGGGAAACGTGGAGGGCGCGGTCAACGGCACCGTGGACCGTGTCTGCATTCCTGTATAAATTCAAACAACGCTGGCGTTTTGGAGTTCGGCCTAGGCGCGCGGGACGCCGGGCCCGGGAGGCCTCTTCTGGGTATATGTCAATCTCTTTTGTCCATCATCCGCATTTTTAGTCTATTTTTCCACACAGAAGATAATACATTAAAGCGAAATATCCACCAGATTTTGTGCCAACCACCCCTCTTTAGTTTGGGCGACTCGGCATTATCAGCATACTCTCACTGCCCTTGCACCTGGGGATCCGTTTCGGCGGGGGAAGAGCCAAGGCGACGAGGTTTGCGGACACCGCGGCGAAGCTGGCCGAGCACAGCCAGTACAAATGTATGGCGGCCGGCATGTCCATGGTCGCGGGGCCGATTGACACAGCTACCACGACGAGGAGCCTGTTCATCCTTGTCCTCCAGCTTTTGCTATTAAGGGTTCGGTTGTCGAGCGAGAACAGAGCCCGTCTGCCCGCAGTGGTCTTAGGTAGAACGTTATAGACCATGACGACGGACAACAGCATCGGCAGTATGTGGTACGGGTCCGCCACCGTCAGATCGGGGAACCACAGCGCCCCGCCCGTCGCCAGCGAGGGTTCGAAACTGCCACTGGTGCTGGTCGCAGCTGCCGCCGCCGCCTCAGGGCCCACGTCGGAGGAGGAGGCCACTGAGGCTGCCGTGGATACGATCTCCACGCCCTGTTGTTGCTCCCCAGCCGTAACAGCAGCAGCAGTGGCGGCGGCGGCGTCGTCATTGCCCTTAAAGAACATCGCCCCCAGCAGGCCCGTGGGCCCGCCGCACAGCCGGCGGATGGCCTCGATGGCGGTCAGCCAGACGGGGAAGACGAGTAGGCTGCCGTTCAGCTTCCAGCCCTGCAGGCCGCGCTCGCGCATGATGCGCTTCTCGGTCGCCTCGATCCTCTTGTGCGTGGCGGCCGGGCCGTCCCCGACGCGCGCGTGCGTGGCCAGCCAGGATTGCAGCAGCGGCCTCAGGGCGAGGCGGCGGCGCACCAGGCTCTGCGCGTGCACCGCGAAGGGCAGCCGCGCCAGGTTCACGGCCAGCGCCACCAGCGGGAGCGTGGCGTACCACGGCGCGCCGGTGAGGGCGTGCAGCGAGACGATGAGCGACTGTGTCGTCTCGACGGTTGCATGGATGAGGTGCAGGTGCCGCCGGTTCCCTGGGGCGAATGCTGCTGGCACGAGGCCATGGGGCCGTCCTGTGTGTAGACAGGGCCGGGGTCGTATAAGGGGTTGTGACAGTGTGCTGCCCAGCTGACGTGACAGTCGCATAGACAGCATCCTGGGCTCCTATGAGTAACAAGGGCAGGATTTTTTTTCTCTTCTTGTGTTTTTATTTCTGATCTTTTGATGTCTCTCCAGGGCGAGAGAGATTATGGCGTTGCACGTGTCGCAGCCATTTGCTCACAGCCTCTTTTGGATCACCCGCGGGCACATTTTGCTCATGTCCTCGAGGCTGTTTGGGTCGAGTGCGACCAGCTGATGAGATCAGAGGGTGTCAGGCTAACAGGAGGCTGTGGGCGGGTGGAGAGCCGCTGAGAATGGGGGGATTTAATTGTGTGGGAAACACCGAGAAGGGTCTGGTGAACAAGTACTGCTCCAGCTCTTACACGACATCATCCACAGGTAGCACAGAAAAAAACCGATACAAACTCCAGCCAAATAAAAATGCTTTTAAAAAATTAAGAATTAAAAAGGAAAATATAAAAAGAAATAAGAAAGAGAATAGTAAAGAAAATAGAAGAAAAAATTAATAAGAAAGGAAACAGGAAGGGAAATAAAAGAGGAAATAGGAAAGGAAGTCGGGAAAGAAATAGGAAAGTAAATGCTTTTTTTAGTGTGAGGTTATTTATTGCTGCCACGTAATGAGTGGTCTTTGGTGTATCGCTTTTTTTTTTTTCCGGTCTGCGTGATCCATTAGAACAGCAACAACAATTCACACCTAAAAAGATAGAACCGAGCCAGTGATGCTGCTCTGCTCGAGCGATTTGAAAGCGCTTCCAGAATAATCTCCACTGCCGTTGCTGCTGCTGGAGCTCGTGTGGGGCCTGGACGGGGCGGCTTGGTCGTTAAATAACGAAGCACATGCAACGTGGAAGCTCGCCTGGGTGAAGGAGGGCAGCCTGCCTGCAGGCCGCCGACGTCAACCGACATGCATCATTTTGTCGTCCTCCTAAGCTACCAACGACGCCCACCGCCACCCCCAACGCCTTTCCCCTCTCAGTCTGTCAACCTAGGGGCTCCCCGTAAAGGCCGCATGCCGAGGCCTAGCCTGTCGGTTTTTTTTTATTTTTGAATTCATTCGTTTTCTCTACTGCCTGCTGCCCTCCCTCACCCTTTTCCCGGGACTTCGGTCCTCCGAAAACCGGCCCCCAAGGCCAAGAATCCCCATGGACAACTTTGGCGCGAGCGGCGACGCCAGCTGCAGCACCCAGGCCCCCCGCGGGATGCTATACTCCAAGTACGCCGTCGCGTCCGCCGCCGCTGCCATGCCGCTGGTCGTCCTCCTCTTCCTGCCTTGGCTCTGGCGTGCCGTCGGCGCCGGCTTCGGCTGGTACCTGCGACGCAAGACCGAGGGCCGCCGCCACCAGGTCATCGAGATAATGGAGACGGACGAGAGGAGATTCGCCGAGGACCAAGCACCCGGCAGGAAATGGAGCCCCTCGGGCGACGACTGGGAGGCAGTCGACGGTCACACCACCGGCACTGCCGACAACGGAGCAAAGGGCCAGAAAGAGTGGGACGGAATCGTGGGCTTTTTTCACCCTTTCTGGTTCGTGATACCCTGGGATTTCTTGTGCTTCCTATGCCGACGTCTGGGAGAGGTTGCAACCGAACTGACCTTTGATTTCTTTACACCTCTACAGCAACGCCGGCGGCGGAGGCGAGAGAGTCCTATGGGCTGCCATCCGGGCTACACAGAAGCGGTGGCCCAAGGCAAAGTGCATAGTCTACACGGGCGACCACGAGGTCAACAAGGATGCCATTCTGTCGAGGGTCGAGGTCCGTACCTGTCTTACTGGCAGTGAAGCTTGCCAGGAGGTCAGCTAACCGAGCGCGCTTGCACAGAGCCGTTTCAACATCCACCTACACGCTCCTACCGTTCAGTTCCTCTACCTCTCGACCAGACACTGGGTTCTCGCCTCGACGTGGCCGCACTTCACCCTCGCCGGACAGTCCTTCGGGTCCATCATCATGGCCTGGGATGCCTTCTCGCTGCTCGCCCCCGACATCTTCGTCGACACGATGGGATACGCCTTTGGTCTTGGCCTGTCCAAGTGGCTATTCTCGCACGTACCGACCGGTGCCTACGTCCACTACCCCACGATATCCACAGATATGCTCGAATCTCTGGACCCCAGCTCCAAGACGGGCTCACTGGGAGTCAACGCCGGCAAGGGCACAGGAACCAGGGGCACGGTGAAGAAGATGTACTGGCACTTGTTCGCCTGGGTGTACTCGCGCATGGGCGCATCCATCGACGTGGTCATGACCAACTCGACCTGGACGCAGGCGCACATCCAGAAGCTCTGGGGGCCCCTCCGGAGCAGGAACAAGAAGACGACGCAGATCGCCGTCGTGTACCCGCCTGTCGCAGTCCGCGAGCTGGAGCAAGAGGTCGAGGTCTCGGCCGAAAGCGAGAAGGCGAGGCAGAAGGTGCTGGTGTACATTGCCCAGTTCCGGCCAGAGAAGAATCACCAGCTCATCATCCAGGCGTTCGCCGAGTTCGTTAAGGCCGGGTCCGAGACCGCCAAGGATGCCAAGCTTGTGCTCATCGGCAGCGTCCGCGACGACCACGACGCGAAGCGCGTTTACAAGTTGAGGCTGCTGGTGAACGAGCTGCATATCAAGGAGCTGGTTCAATTCCATCTGGACGCCTCGTGGCCCGAGATCCTGGAATGGTTGCGCAAGGGATCTGTGGGCGTCAACGGCATGTGGAACGAGCATTTTGGCATTGGGGTCGTCGAGTACCAGGCCGCCGGGCTCATCTCGGTCGTCCACGACAGCGGAGGCCCCAAGCTGGACATCGTCACCGCTATTGACGGTGAACCAACTGGTAAGTGCTGTCACGTTTGGTTGCTTGTTGCCAAAAAACCCCTGACTAACCCGTCCTTATAGGCTTCCACGCCACCACCTCTGCCGAATTTGCAGATGCCTTCGAGAAGGCCCTCTCGCAGCCCAACACCCTGGCCATCAGGCAGCGGGCGCGCCAGTCTGCCAAGCGATTCACCGAGGAGGAGTTTGCCAAGAAGTGGGTTGAGCAGATGGAGAAGCTAGTAGCCTTGGCTTCAGCATGATAATACGCAGCTCGTTGTCATGGCCCAGATGGATCCTTGTGGCAATTCGGGTCTGTAGCTGAGTGTCCAAGCTGGAGGTCGCAACAAGGTCATTTTCGCATTCTCATTTTCACTACTCGATACCCTTTTTCTCCTCATACTACATTAGACTCCCAGGGTAGAAACGGAGGGAGCGCGGCGCATGGTGCATATACTAGGTATTTATTGGTCCATGTGTGTAGTATGATGTGGCTTTCTATTAACAACAGCAGCAATGTGTCTGAGTCTTGCAAAACGTTCTTGTCTAAGCTGATGAAGCCGGAGTTTATAAATCGTGGGCGAAACAAAGAAGAAGAAGGAAAAAAAAGAACAGATTCTCGCCTATATGGTCAACCCGCCGCTGTTTTTCTGCCTCACCTCGTTTGCGGCAACCAGCGTGCCGTCCCACAGCCGCTGGATCCCCTGGACGGCGCTTTTGGTGGGCCCGACCCAGGTGACGTTGTGGCCCCTGGCGGCCATGCTGGCGACGGTGGCGTTGTCGAAATCGTACTCGAACGTGACCGTGTTGGGCATGAGCTGGTCGTGCATGCGCGGGGACGCCACGGCCCGGACCACATCACCCGCCTCCTCCTCCTCCTCCTCCTCCTCCTCCCCGCGCGAAGTAGTAGCAGCCTGGAGGAGCACGCCGGGCTCGAGCACGCGCCAGGCGACCTGGCAGGAGCTGCTGAGGATCCGCGAGCCGCCCGCTGCGCCGACGGCCAGCACGAGCGAGCCGTTGGAGGCGTGCTCGGCGATCAGTGGGGAGATGCTGGACAGTGGGCGCTTCCCCGGACGGACGTAGTTGGACGGGCTGGGCTCGAAGCCGAACTCGTTGCGGACGCCGGGGATGCTGAAGTCGTTCATCTCGTCGTTGAGCACGATGCCCGTGTCGGGCGTCATGAGGAGGGCGCCGAAGAGGAGGTTGACGGTCGTGGTGCTGGTGACGGCGAGCCCGAGCGAGTCGGCCGTGACGATGTGGGAGGTGCCGTGGCCCGGGTTTGCGTAGTAGTGGTCGGGATGATCATAATGAGAAGATGGCTGCTCGGCCTCGGTCCCGGGACCGTAGGCCTCGACGGGCTGCGTGGTGGCGTCGAGGATGCGGCGCCTGGTGGCCCCGGCAAAGGACGCCGTCAGCATGCGGTCCTCGAGGGCGCGCACGCCCGGCACGAAGGCCGGGTCGCCGAGGCGCGAGCGGGCCGCGTAGCCGAACCGGAGGGCCTCGCCGAACCGGTGCGCCGTCAGGTTCGCGTCGGCCAGCAGGTCGGCGCGCGGGTACTGCTCCATCGTCTTGAGGATGGAGAGGCAGACGGCGCCGCTGGTGGGCGACGGGGTCGACCAGACGCGGTAGCCGCGGTAGTCGACGCTGACGGCGGGAGGGGTCGTGATCTTGTACGAGGCCAGGTCGGCGAGCGTCATGGTGCCGTTTGTTGCGCGGATCAGGTCGATCATGGATTTGGCTGTGGAGCGGGTGTTAGTTATGGAACACGAAGGATGACTTGGGGGAAGAATTACCTATTTCTCCTTGGTAGAATATATCTGCGCCGTACCGTCCGATCTTGTCCAGGGTGCTTTTTTGTTGTTGCTTCGTTAGTGGAAAGCGCATGGAAGCCAAATCGAGGAAGGCGAACAATAAACGATGAAGGAAACAAGAGGAAGGATGCTTACTCGGCATATCTCTTCCTCGTGATGGTGTCCCCTAGCTTCACCAAAGTGCCTGCAATAACAGGGAGTTAGTGCCAGGCATGGCAGGCTAGATATTGGTCATGCAGTCGCTGCTCACCATTCGGGGCAAAATCCTCAGCCCACGCTGGATCGTCGACTAGAAAGTTTGGCCGGCCTTCTTTTTTTAGGGACTCGGCCATGTAGCGGACAAGATCCTCAGTGACTGAGCGCCAAGTTAGTGATACACTTCTGGGAGGGTCTACAGGTATGGATCCCGGCTTTTGGAGCTCCTACCTGGGAAGCCATCCCGGGCCACCTTGACGGCTGGGTTGACAACTATTCTCCATGGTAGTGACTATTACCAGACCAGAAGTTAGCATGTACCATGGCCCAAGAATCTGCCTTCCACGCTCGGTGAAAGGATTACTTGCCCCGTATTTGTTATGCAGATACTCAAGACCCCTGAGCTCCCCAGGGATTCCGACAGACAGTCCGCCATAAATACTGCCCGCAGCGTTATCTCTGTACATGTCCTCGCTAGCAGCAGCCGGGGCCGTCTCGCGATAGTCGATGACCTCGTGGCTACCGTCGGCGCCACGGACCAGCATGAAGCCGCCGCCGCCGATGCCGCTGTGGTACATGCTCACGACGCCGATGCAGAGGTTCGTGCCCACCATGGCATCCGCGGCGTTGCCCCCGCGCCGCATCAGGTCGATGCCGATCTGCGAGCATATCGCGCTCTCACTGGCCACTGCGCCCTTGGAGCCGCTGCTGTGCTGAGTTCCGGCGATGGGCTCCTGGTAGGAGTACGTCGGGAATGCTGAGGCATGGTGCCAACTGTGAGACGCTGCGAGGAGCGGCAGTAACAGCTGCTCCGCCAGCCTTTTGCGGGAAGCTGTTATACAATTTGCGTCAGTTGGATTTTTGTTGTGAACTGGGCCGGAATTTGTAGGAATACTGACCCATGGTGACGATTCCGGAAATCGGAGAAGGGATAGATAAGGGGCAGCGGCGCGCTTCTCTAGGCTGGAAGTGTGTCCAAGAGTGAGCGCGCGTGGCGTCTATTTTATGCTAGAGAACTATCAAAACCTCGGACAACCCGGTGAAAGTCTAACGGAGAATAAAAATGAAAGAAGCCAGAAAGACATCTAGAAATGCTGCTGGGCGTCTCAGTTGTCGACGACTCGTGATAAGCACTGATCGGCCCCCGGCCGGTAGCCGCTAGCGCTATTACATATCCACGCCTGCCCCGATACCAGTCACCAATTAGGTAATCTGTCAGGCGAGATAGCATCCTGGCCGTCCTGCTGACCTCGAACGGAGGCCGGATGACCACGCGACCTGGTCGGTGGTATCGGTGGGTCTGTATCTGAATGCTGAAATTCTGACATGCCGTGCCTGTCGAGAGAGCTGCAAGCAATGGAATCATGTTGGTGACGCAGATTGATATGTAAGATGTGGGACGGTAAAGCGGAAAGATTACACAGTAGCCCAGCCTCTCATGCTATCAGAATACCTCCTAGACGAGACGGCTTGACTTTGTATTCCGTCAAGGAAGGTAGGTATCTGAATACCTTTATTCCCACTTTCAACCTGATATCTTCATCCGTAAGCCGCATCGCAGCCGAGATGCAAGTTTGATAGGAACACAAACCAGAATAAGCATCGCATTTTCCGTTGGCGCAGGGGTTGGGCGTCCATCAGAACGCCACGGTAAATCCAATCATGGAATTTTCATTGGACAGAACTTCCCCACTCCCCACATCAGGGACAGACCCATGGCACGCTGTGTGGGGATGAATTTTTCTGGGCCTTGGTGCAGGCACAAGCAGCTTAATCAACACCAGCAACCAGAGTCCATGAAAGAAAATTCCTTTTGAGATGCATATTTTGATCTCCCCGCCATGCGAGGAATAAGCACATAATCCAATGCAGAGGACAATAACGAGGCTATCCGACAGGATCTGGAGCCCAACTATACACAGCACCCCTGTGAGGCCTTGGCAAGTCTCGCGACATCCCAGGATGCCCTCGCAGGCCACCGCCGCTCCCGGCCTCACTGGACATGATACGGGCACGTTCAGACCCTCAGACTCAAGACCTCCGAAACGGCCGGCAGATGGTGGTGGTAGGGGCCCGGGCAAAAATGTCAAAAAGTTCAAAAAGGACAAGAAAAAGCCCAAGGAGGGCGGCAACGAGGAGGTCTTGGCGGCTGAAATCGAGGATTTGCTGGCCACGCTAGATCTGGCCGGCAAAGACCAGCCGCCGTTCAACGAGACGGACGTCGAGTTTGACGTCAAGGTCGTGGAGCAGTCGTCGACAGGCGACGGCCTGGCCCTGCAGGAGGGCTCGAGCCACGTCTACGTCGTGCCCTTTGCCTTCCCGGGCGACACGGTGCGCGTCAAGGTGCACCGCCACGGGCCCAGGGAGCAGAAGCACAGCCTGGCCGACTTCGTCTCGGTCGTCTCGCCGTCGCCCATGCGCGACGACTCGAGGGTGCGGTGCCAGTACTACGGCCGGTGCGGCGGCTGCAACTTCCAGCCATTGTCGTACGAGGACCAGCTCGCGCACAAGCGCCGCGTTGTCGAACGCGCCTTTGCCCACTTCTCGGGCATGCCGCCGGGCTTGCTGCCGCCCGTCGGCGACACCATCGGCAGCCCGCTCCAGTACGGCTACCGCACCAAGCTGACGCCGCACTTTGACGGCGCCCAGAACCGCAAGGCGAAGAAGCCCATGACCGCCATGCCCGACATCGGCTTCCTCTTCAAGGGGAGGCGGCGCACCTTGGATATTGAAGACTGCCCCATCGGCACCGAGGCCGTGCGCCGCGGCATGAAGAGGGAGCGCGCCAGGATGGCCGTCGAGTACGGCAACTACAGCCGCGGCGCCACCATCCTGCTGCGTGAGAGCACCCAGCGCTTCCCCAAGATGGTCGACGCCGAGGGCAATAGCACGGTCTCTTTGCCAGAAGACATACCAGCCGAGGCGGTCAAGACCGAGACGGATAGATATGTCGACGTCAAGACGTGCGTGTCAAATCCCAAGGGCACGTCCACCGAGTACATAGACGACTTTGTCTTTGAGAACGAGGCCAACTCCTTCTTCCAAAACAACAACTCCATCCTCCCTACATTTACGGCCTACGTCCGCGAGCACATCCTACCACCAGCCGCCTCAACGAACGGTAGCAGCAACAGTGGCGGTGCCACCCCGACCGTCCGGAACCTCATCGACGCCTACAGCGGCTCGGGCCTCTTCACCATCGCGCTGTCGCCCATATTCGGCGCCGAGGACAAGTCCAGCATCGGCATCGACATCGACGAGAAGGCCATCCAAAAGGCGAGCGAGAACGCGGTGCTGAACGGCCTGCAGAACAAGGTCCGCTTCGTGGCCAACGATGCCGCCCACCTCTTCTCCGAGGGCGCGCCCGCGAACATGGACCCGGACGAGACGGTCGTGGTGCTGGACCCGCCGCGCAAGGGCTGCGACGCCCCCTTCCTGCGCCAGCTGCTCGCCTTTGGCCCCCGCCGCGTCCTCTACGTCAGCTGCAACGTCCACACGCAGGCCCGCGACGTCGGCGTCCTGTCGCGCGGCCACGTCGACGGCGAGGAGAAGCCCGAAGGCGGGTCGACGTACGAGGTCGAGAGCATTCGCGGTTTCGACTTTTTTCCCCAGACCTACCACGTCGAGGGCGTCGCTGTGCTCAACCGCGTTGGGGCTGCGCCTGGGAAGAGCGGCGGCGGTGCTTGCCCCGGGGAGGATGCGGCCAAGGATGGGGCTTAGGTGGCTGCGTCTTGATGTATCAGGACATTTCTGTCTGGGTATGCGGGGAATCCCTTGTGATTACCTAGGTAGATAGACGATGTTGGCCGGCCAGTTCTTTTGGGCCATGAAAGTTCGGCGTTTTTGAAAAAAAAAAAAAAAAAAAAAAAAAAAAAAAAAAAATTTT
>PYSS01000163.1:27667-67136 GCA_003049465.1 Magnaporthiopsis rhizophila
AAAAAAAAAAAAAAAAAAAAAAAAAAAAAAAAGACTTTTGGGTTCCTGTTCCCTTTTTCTCCGCATCTTCTGTTCTCGCTTCCTCAAGGATTCTTTCGCCAAAGCAGCGTAACGAAACCCCTGACGGCTGTAACAAAAACACGACTGGAATCGTGTCGATTCGTCTCATAATGTTCTGGCAGTAGCATCACTCGGCGCGAGGACAAAAAAAAAAAAAAAAAAAAAAAACCCAGCAAAACAACCAAACGCCGTTTCCTCCCCTTCACTCAGCCTCAAGCAGCGCCTTGAGTGCGGCAACCGCAACCTCGAGCACCTCGGGGCTGCGCGTCTTCTTGGCGCAGTCGGTGAGAATCTGCGCCCCGTCCTCGGCCTTGATCTTGTCGCGTGCCCGCGACCCGACCTCGCCGGCCGCGGCCGCCATGTTGAGCAGCGCAAACGCGCCGCGCTGCCTCAGGTCCTCGCTGTCGTCCGCGCACAGGGCCAGCAGGATCCTGACGCCCCTTTCGCGCGCGACGACGGCGTCGACGACGGCCTCGTGCGCCGAAAGGTTGGCCAGGGCGCCGCCGGCCGCGGCGCGCGTGCCTTCGTCGTCGGCGTCGGCGAGCGCTAGCATGACGTGGATGCGCGTGGACGCCTGCGGGGAGCCGTCGGCGAAGCGGGCGGCGCCCTCGGGCGCCTGGGCCAGGTTGCAGACGAGCTCGGTGGCGGCGCGGCAGACGCGTGCGTTGGGGGAGAGCAGCTGGTCCTCAGCGTCGGGAAAAACCGCACGCACCAGGGCGGCGCGCGTGCTGGCGTCGTCGGTGGAGGCGAGGTTGGTCAGCGCCATGAGGGCCTCAAAGGTCGGGAGCAGATCGCGGGCCTCGCCGACGGGTGCGTCCGGGTCGGGCGGCACGATGGACGCCAGGGGGCGAATGGCCGCGCTCATGGGCGTGGGGCGCGTGCCGCCAAACACGAGGGCCGGGTTGGTCGAGATGAGGATGCGAGCGAGGGCCTGCGCGGCGACGCGTCGGGCCTGCGCGAGGCTTGGGTCGGCGCCGCCTGCCGCCGCAGGCAGGGCGTTCCAGGCGCCGATGAGCAGGCGCACGGCACCCTGCTGGGCGAGCTGGCCGCGGAGCTTGGGGGTGACGGAGAGGGCATAGATGATGCTGATGATTAGGGACAGGGAGGCGGCGGAGCCGTTCTTACTGTGCGAGACCAGCACGGGCGTGATCCCCGCGTCGAATAGGCGCAGGCACCGGCCTGAGACCTGCTCGTCCTCGTTGAGCGGATCCCGCTGGAGCTTGCCGGCCGCGTTGGCGTAAGCCTTGAGCTGCGCGATGCGCTTGTCCTCCTCGGACTGCGCCGGCTGGTACCGCGTCAGGTTGACGGCGATGCTGAGCGCCCCGTAGGTCAGGGGGGAGCGCGGTGGCGCGTCCTGGAGGGTCTGGACAAGGGCTTTGAGGAAGTCCGCGTCCTTGGAGAGCACGTCTTTTACTTTGGGCTGCAGGGAGGCATAGGCGAGGCCCTCGATGGAGCTTTGCCGGTTGTTCTCGGGGTCTTTAAGGAGGACTTTGGTGAGCATGCTGCTGAGGTCCTCGATGCTGGTGGTGGCCTGCTCGACCCTCTCGCCAGACATGTCGGTGCTAGATTGCGGCGGTTGTGTTGCCTTTGATGTTTTGATCAAGTCTGGGTCAGTCAACCTTTGTTCCCTGCAGCGGCGTAGGTTCAATGTATCGATTACCTTTAGCTTTGTGAGGATCACGGCAGCCAATATCTGGACATGCTCCGAGTGTTTTCTCATAGAAATCGACCCGGGTTGCGTGACGTGAACATCTGGCTCCGTCGTGTGCATCGTCTTGGCGAACTCGTCCGGGTCCTGGTCCACAATCTCCTCAAGCCACTCGACACAGTATTTCTGAACGGCGACGCGGCATTCACTGTTGAGACAGGCGGCGTTCAGCAGATCCAGACAGGCCGTTTCGACCTTCCTGCTCTTCCACTTCCGCCTCATAAGCGGACCGAGGGTGGGCAGGAAGCCCTCGCTGAGGAACAGGTCCTTGACGAGGTCCGGCACGACGGGGAACATGCTTGACGCAACGCAGAAGGCGACGATGAAGTCGTCGTAGGTGCCCCGCTTGACGCGGTCGTAGAAGAAGTCGGACAGCTTGCGGTTGCCGTCCTCGCCCGCGGCCTTGAGATAGGCCGAGGCGGCAAGCAGGCCATGCCCCCGCACGGGCTCGGGCTGCCTCATGTCGAGGTAGCCCAGCAGGGTATCAACGCAGTCGCTATCGATGGCGGAGCACACCGACGCCTTATCACGCGTGGCCACGTCGACATCGTCGTTGAGCAGCTTGGTCAGCTGGTCCAGGTCCCGGCATGTCTCCTCGTCCTCCTGCCCGCCCTCCATCAAGCGCGCAAGCAGAAGCAGCACTTGATCCTCGGGGCTGGCGGCGGTTGTGCTGGCTGCTGTAGGCGCCGTCACGGCGGCAGTGGTGGCATTTTCTGCCACGGCAGTTGAGGCTGCCATGATGTCTTTGTGCTGCGTTGCACAGCAGCTTTTTTAGCCGCCCGCGATAGGCTCGTCTCCCCCCTTGGATATTTGCCCTTTGATTGCGCCAAGTCGAGATGGCAGTCAAGCAGTTCTATAGTCTGATCCGGCCTTCGTTCTTGCGATGATATTCAAGGCTGGGACTGATGTCCCGGGAAAGCTGGGCAAATAAAGTCAGAATCACCAGATGGCAAAAACCTGTCCTTGGCGAGTCGAACTTTACCGGTGCGGCAGGCACCTCAAAGCGGCGGCGGATTGCAAGGTTCGATCTCAGGTATAGTCAAAGGGACGTGTAAGTTTGGAAAAGATGAAAGTATAATGTATACTCTTGGGTCTCTCGGCTGGCTCGTAGATTATGTCGGTCGGAAGACAGGTAGATAAAGGAGGAGAGAGGGCTCATGGTGTTAGCCTTGGGGCGCTGGCCGCGTCTTGATTGACACCCCACCATCATGACACAGATCAGTGGTGATGGAAACCCAGCGAATGACGCTACAGTGGGACGAAATCTGCCCACAGTGGGCAGGCGCGCACAAGAACCGGCTACACCTAAAGCGGGAGTCACGCAGCACTGAATGAGATAGCTTGAGATGGCTGCGGGATTTTTCTTGGTGATTCAATACTCTTATCGTCATTTCTGCTCCTTGATATTTGACTGTGATATGCGCTACTCCTGTTCCCATCCTTCCCAACGTATAACGTCATTGGGGTCCTCATCACGTGCGCTGGCGTTTCGTCCCACCCAACGGGCTCCGTTGACAGGGATTATTGGGGCGCGAAATCCTAACCCAACCGCGCCTGGAGCTCTTCTTAGCTCTGGGTAGGTTCTCAATGGTAGCTTTCCATCTCTGACCGTCGACTCGACAGAAGCAGCCTTGATGCGACGAACGCTCGTCCGCTCTCTCGAACCACCGGGTCGCCGCCTTCCGCTGCGTACCGTGTGAACATGAATGCCGCCGACGCCGTCGACGCCTCGGAACACTACGAGGTCCACACTACCGAGGAGATCCCCTCGCTCCTCGCCGTCGTCGTCGACACCAACCCCAGCGCCTGGGCCCTGATCCGAAAAGTCCTGCCCATCTCCAAGGCCATCGCCAACATTCTGATCTACGTCAACGCCCACCTGGCCCTCAGCAATCTGAACCAGGTCGCCATTATCGCCGCCCACTCACACCGCGCCCGCTGGCTGTACCCCTCGCCACCCAACCACAGGCCCAGAAAAGATGCCGCCGGCGACGTCGAGATGGCCGACGCCGTCGCCACTTCGCGCAACAACCGCACCCGCGCCGCCGCCGCAAAGAAGCTGCCCCAGTTCGCCCACATCGAGTCGGCCGTCCTCGAGTCGCTCCAGGCCCTGATCCGCGAGACCTCCCCGGCCGAGGTCGCCAGCACCACCACCACCCTCGTCTCGGGCGCCCTGACCCTCGCCCTAGCCCACATCAACAAGGTGCGCGAGGCCGCCCTGGGCACCGGCCTCGGCGAGCGCAGCGCCGCCGCCGCCTCGGTCGGCCGCGGCCCACCACCCGGATCGGGTGGCCAGCCCGGGTCCTCGGCGATCCCCACGAGTGCCGGCAACGTCGGCGCCACGACGGCCGTGCGGGGCCGTATCCTGGTCGTGTCCGTGTCGGACTCGAGCGCGTCCCAGTACATACCCACCATGAACGCCGTCTTCGCCGCCTCGCACGCCTCGGTGCCGCTCGACGTCATCGCCCTCCGCGGCAACGCCCCCTTCCTGCAGCAGGGCAGCTACATCACGGGCGGCAACTTCATCCACGCCAAAGAGCCGCGCGGCCTACTCACCTACCTCATGACGGGCTTCCCCGTCGGCGGCAGCGCCGTCTCCGACATGCTCATCAGCCCCGGCACCGAGAAGGTCGACTTCAGGGCCGCCTGCTTCTGCCACCGCAAGGCCCTGGACACGGGCTTCGTGTGCAGCGTCTGCCTCAGCATCTTTTGCGAGGCCCCACCCGCCAACGAGTGTCTGACGTGCGGGTCCACGCTCGCCCTAGGGGCGTATGGTGCCCGGCCGGCCGTGGTCCCGCGAGCGCGCAAGAAGAAGAAGCGAAAGGGGCTCAACGGTGATGCGCGGGACAGCACCGGCACGCCAGCCGCTACGCCTAGACCTGGTTGACGCGAGATTTTGGTTCATGTGAAATATGGTTTTGTGTAGTTATCGGGACGGCAGGCGTTACTTTCCCTAGAAAGGGGATAAGGCTATGGGCTATGAGAATATATGAACATTGTTGGAAGCATTCGCGGATTTTTTTTTGATATTTCGTACAGGACTAGACGGGCGGAGGAATCCAATAGATGCCCCTCATTTGGATCGGAAAAGCTTCTATTAGCGGAAGCTTGGAATAAACGATTTGATCTTGTGTGTTCTTACGCTACTGGCTTAGAGAGGCCTCGATGATTTTGCTTGTCCTGAAACAGAGAAGACTCTGCCATAGCTCTAGGAAATATGATATTCCTCGATTCCTCTTTCTGCTCCTGTTCTTTTCCCTTTCGTCCCATTTTCTACCTCCGCTTCCTTCTCTTCCTTTTCGTTAGCTTGTACTCTGGCAGGTAGCCGGAATTGTTGATAATTACATCAATGGCTCTCCAACTCGGATGGCAAAGTGCTACGGGGCGTCTGGGGCAAACAGGTGGCAGACACTCCTTTATCAACCTAGGTAATCTACCCGATCCATGTCAGACTCCCTGGTTCACATCCAGAAGCTCGGTCATGCGCCAGCACACAACTGCGTTACACTCGGTAGATATTCTGGCGTCTGCGCCTGTTGATATTAAAAAAACGGATGCCTCTTGGCTCTCTGTCTAGGAGTCCCGGTACTTGATACTTGATATTTTGCTTGCTTTAGGAATATCAATCACGTTGAAAAAAAAAACCATCGCTGTCTCCTCCTTGAGACTTATTCCATTCAATCCTGGAATTTGTATCCTGCTTTCAGAAAAAGACGATCGACCAACCAGCCAGTCCATTCATCCACTCACCCCATCAAATTATACCGGGATCTTGCGCCCGCCACGCATCGTGAGCGGGCGGTTGGCGCCCGCAGTCAGCTCAGGCATGCGCGACATGACAACCTTGGGCGCGCGGTCCGTGCCGGCAAAGGACGCGACGGCGAAGGACTCGGTGTTGTGGGCAAAGTAGAAATAGTAGCCGTTCACCACCTTCTTGACGGCCATGACGCCAATGGCCGGGCGGGATTCGCCGCCGCGCACGCCCGGGTGCGCCATGAAGTCGTGCTCCACAAAGGACGCCATGACCTCGTCGTCGTCGGCCACGTCGAGCACGTCGGAGCCGTCCGAGCCCCGCACGCTGCCTTGGTACAGGCGCTCGGCACACTTGTGCGCCGCCATGGCCGTCGCCATATGCTCGCCTGTGCCGCTCGTGACGGCCGCAACCGTCGTAAACTTGCGCGTGTCGCCCTCGTCGGCGGGGATCACAGCCGTGCCGATGCCGACCAGGGCCGCGGGGCCCACGCGCCCGCGGTGCTTCATGCCGATTCCTCCGGACGAAGAACCGGCTGCGATGTGGCCCTGATTATCGATGACGATAACGCCGACCGTGTCGTTGATCTGGTCCTCGTCGTCGTAGGGGTGATCCTTGCCGGGGCTGGCGTAGCCCGTGTCCCTAGATGGGCAGAGGTTGTCCGCGGGATGGTCCTCTGGGAGATCCTTCACATTGTTGGCCTCCTTGGGGAGGTCTTGGTCGACCTTATCAGCCTTGGTGCTGTCTCTCTCATCATCCTCGTCGTCACAAGCCGCGCTCCTCGAAGCCTCGGATCTATCGAATTGGTTGCCATGGGCGCGGGAATTATTCGGACTGCTAGTCTTCAGAGAGAAGAGCCTGGGCGATGCCGGTTTTTTATCTGGTGTCGAAACCTCCGCGGGCGTGATCAAACGGACGCGCTTGGCAGGCGGCGGCGACGGGGATCTAGCCGGGGCGGAGCCACTTCTCACTGGTGTAATGTGGCCGGACGAACGACAGTATGGTGGAGTTGAAGGTGTCGGAGACGCGGCGGGGCTGCCCGCCCCATGAACGGGGGAATCCGGCTGGCCTTCGTTGTACGTGCCCGTGAGGATGGCGGCGACATGGTCGCGGTTTCTGAGCAGCGGGTGGTTGAGAACCGAGTCTGTGGGTTTGGTGCGTTCGTTCACGCTCTGAAGCTCCTCCGTCCACTTCTCCCATCGATCGCGAGCGTTTGTCGAGACCATGTCGTCGTTGGAGGCGAGGGTCATGCCATGGTTGTGGGCGAACTCGCAGGCTCCCGGGCCGATCAGCAGGATAGGAGGGATCCGGCGCAAAGCCATGGACTTGTATGATTCGCGTAGAACCAGCTCGGCGAGAGCAATAGGATTTCTGATGTCTAGAGCATAGAGCAGAGTCAGCCGCGTGCAAAGGAGGGACCGGAGTCAAGTGAGGCTTCACAAGACGGGACACGACGTACGAGGACAGGCGCCGACAGCACCGCTGCGTCCATTATGATCGACAATGGTGGCGTCGCACTCGACGGTGCCGTCAATGCACAAGTTGCTGCCAAAACCCGCGTTGGCAACAGAATTATTCTCGAGGTTTTTGATGGCCTCGACAACGGCCTCGACAGCGCTCCCGCCCTGCTTCAGCTTGGCCATTCCAACCCGAGCGGCGCTTCGAATATTTGACAGACGAGATTAGCGTAATGGCCTGGCGCAAACAGGCAAACGGTTGGTAACGAGGTCGACTTACTCCGCACAGGCCTGTAGATGAAGGCTCTCATTCGTGTGACTGTGATAGCCGGCGCCAGCGTGGACAAAGACAGCAGCGACGGGCTTTTTCTTCTTGTAGAGGTAGTCAAGCGCGGCATTACCGCCAAAACCCGGGATCGACATGAACATGCCGTTGCTTTCCGTCTCGTCTTTCTTGACGGCGCTGTCACCGTCCGTGGCGGTCACCGGAGCGAGGGTGAACTTTGGAACAACGGACGGCGCCTGTTCCTCGGAGCTGGAGGCATCTGGGGGGCTCCCTAATGCTTGGCGCTCCGCCGGAGAGCCTGGCAGAGACCTTGAGCCTGTTTGGAGGCTGTCAAGATCCTTGCCCTCCATCGCGAGGCGGCTAAGGTCTTCGATGGTGAGCAGAAGCGCGGGACTGTAGGGATTCTTCGACATGCCAGATCGCCAAGTGTGGAAAACTGACTGACGTCCGAATGCCGGATAAGGTAACCCAGAGTCTTGCGAGCGCAGTGCTTCGAGGACGGCTAGACAGGCAGAACCAGGGGCTCAGGGGGGCCTGGGCGAAGAAAGTAGACGGAGGGCGAAAATGAAGGCAATCTAGAGTTGAAGCAAGTGAAGTAGCTGGCCCTTGGAGGGAGAGATTCCCGGTCTTGGGTGGAAGACGGATGATTCAAGAGCGGGTCGAGATGCCTATGGGTATAGAGGTAGGCTGAGGCGAAAGCTGACGGAAAAGACGCTGAGTTGCGTCACAAAAAAAAAAAAAAAAAATACTACCAAACGATATGGCAAACGATACAAGCGCCGCGAGGCTTGGCGTGACGTTCAAAAAGAAGCCCGCGGCGTGCACTACCGACAATGTCTGTCAAGCGGAGGTGAAACGATGGGTTTGGTCGAGCTCGATGGTAAGCGAGTGATGTGGCCCGGGCGATGAGAAAAGCGCCAGGCATCGCCGACTTGAGTGAACTTATGGCAGGTGCGGAACGTCGGTTTTGGAGCAGGAAGAAATCTCAAACTTCTTCAAAGGAAAGAGCGATAATCCCCATAAGCGTCAATAGTTAGCTAGCAAGGTGAAACGCAACTTCCATCAATGGCTTGGAGTATCTCGGCAACCTAGACCTCTTGCGGTGCAAGAGACACCATCTGCTGCCGGTGGGCCCAGCGCGTCCCAGTTTGAGATTGTGTAGGTACCAGGGAACCCAGGAAGGGAAGCTCCAGATTCCGTTGGGAGCACCATTGACGACGCGAAGATGTCTGCGACTTGGCGGGCCTTAGGAGCATTGGAACGTAAGTAGGTAGATATCTTGCCTATTATGGAGGCACTGTAAGTATGGACTCCTACATGAGTTAATGACCCCAAAAGCGGCATCAACAAAGAAGGAGAGTCGGGTTAATGGTTGTCTTGATCCTTGCAAGACGGAATGAGGGTAAATCCAGCGACCACCACCCGGAAAATCACCAGGCGAGACAGCTTTCGACGGCTGTGATTGTTGCCATCCTTGGGTCTTCCGAATGCCGCGGTATTTTGGATTATGACTATGAAAACGTCAAACGAGTTCGGCAGCCAGGATCGCTCGGGTTGTCATGGATGACTTGACAGGAAGCTGTGGAGATGATCTATGATATTGCAGCTGCGCCACCGCGCCTGTGGCTCAGCACACCAATGGCGGGGCAAGCGGAGAGCATGAGCCTCATCCACACCAAGGCACGTAATTCGGGCTGAGACCATCCCATCTTACCTGGCGGCGGGCCAACCTGCATCAACCGCCTTGCCAGCTCTCGACCGACGAGACAGACCGCTAACCGCCCCTTCAATTTTTTTTTTTTTTGGAGGACCAGGGGAGCCCGTTGGCCCTCCTCACCCGTCAAAGATGGCCAACCAAACGCCGGCCGTTGTCATGGACAAGTGAGTATGAATATCGGGAGCTTGATGCCTGCAGCAACAGCAACGTGGCCCAGCTCCCAGCCACCAGACCTCCTCTCCTGCCCAAGCCCATCCAGCTCTCGTCGCAAGAGAGGTTGCCACCGCCGCTACATACACACAGACTGACCATGCTGCTCTCTTCTCAGCGGCACCGGTTTCTCGAAGCTAGGTATATCCCCAAGCACCGCCAGCCGTGGTCCATGCGGGGTACCATACTAGAACTGGGCCGGAACCCCTCGACGCCGGGCTATTGTGCTGACTGCTCTTCTCCTCCCCGAGCCTAGGCTTTGCCGGCAACGACTCACCCTCCTTCGTTTTCCCGACCGCGATCGCGACCAAGGGCCCTGCCGGCGGTGGAGGAGGTTCTGGGTCTGGCCGTCCAGCGGTGGCCAACAAGCCGAGCTTCCTTACGGGCGGAGCTGGCCCCGGCGGCCACCTCTCTGGGAAGCGCGGCACCGAAGACCTTGACTACTTTATCGGCGACGAAGCCGTAGCGGCGTCGTCTGGACCTGGTGCAACACCCCAACCTCGCAACCCGACGCTGGCTGGGCTATGACGTATGTTGGGGACATGCGGGCTAACTGGCCAAACTCGGTAGGATATGGCATACACTACCCCATTCGGCATGGACAAATAGAGAACTGGGTAAGTTTGCATACACATGATTCGGAAAGGATGTCGAGATCAAAAACTCCTAGCAGTGCTGACACTGATTTGGCGGTGGCTGTGTCCAGGATCATATGGAGCGCTTCTGGTCGAACTCGATCTTCAAATATCTGCGAGTAGAGCCCGAAGACCACTTCTTCCTCCTGACGGAACCGGTACGAACGCTTCAACGCCGCAATCGACACAGCTTCTTGGCGTCGACCGGACACTGACCGCTACACGTTCTTGTCGCAGCCACTGAACCCGCCCGAAAACCGCGAGAATACGGCCGAGATCTTCTTCGAGTCGTTCAACTGCGCCGGTCTCTACATCGCCGTGCAGGCGGTGCTGGCGCTCGCGGCGTCGTGGACGTCGTCCAAGGTGCATGACCGGTCGCTCACGGGCACGGTTATCGACTCGGGAGACGGCGTGACGCACGTTATCCCCGTGGCCGAAGGCTACGTGATCGGGTCTTCGATCAAGTCGATCCCGATTGCGGGTCGCGACATCACGTACTTTGTGCAGTCCCTCCTCCGCGACCGCGGCGAGCCCGATTCGTCGCTCAAGACGGCGCAGGAGATCAAGGAGGAGTACTGCTACGTGTGCCCGGACATGGTCAAAGAGTTTACAAAGTTCGACCGCGACCGGACGCGGTTCGCACAGCACGTGGTGGCGCAACCCGGCGGCCGGCAGGTGACGGTGGACGTTGGGTACGAGCGATTTCTGGCGCCCGAGATCTTCTTCAACCCGGAGATCTACAGCTCGGACTTTTTGACGCCGCTGCCCGTGGTGGTGGACGGGGTGATACAGTCGTCGCCCATCGACGTGCGCAGGGGCCTGTACAAGAACATTGTGCTGTCGGGCGGTAGCACGCTCTACAAGGACTTTGGGCGGCGCCTGCAGCGTGACGTCAAGCAGCTCGTCGACGCGCGCATTCGGGCCAGCGAGGTGCGCAGCGGCGGTGCAAAGAGCGGCGGCCTCGAGGTCCAGGTCATCACGCACAAGCGCCAGCGTCACGGTCCCTGGTTCGGAGGCAGCCTGCTGGGCCAGACGCCAGAGTTCAGGTCGTACTGTCACACCAAGGCCGAGGTGAGTTTCTCTGTTTTTGCTTGCTTTCCATTTCTGGTCTGCTCTCTGCTTCCCTCGATGATGCTGCCACACAATATCTAACCGCCGGCTTCTCTCATTACAGTACCAGGAGTATGGACCTGGAATCGTGCGGAGATTTGCTCTCCTGGGCGGTCCGGGTGGCTCGTAAGCTAATGGCTGGGTTTGTCGAGACGGTCCAGTCTAAGCGAACTAGGTATTTGCCCTCTGTTACAGGAAATCCAGATAGGTGTCTCGTAGGGAAGTGTTGATAGAAGACGGCGAAACATTATTCCAAATGAGCTTTGTTGTTTCTGTCTGTCTTGGTCACTTTCTATAGATGTGACGTAAGAATTGAGAGGCCTTGGAAATAGCTTCTGCCTGGAAACTGCAGCCCGACACCGGCGGTCGAAAAACGGGCAGGAGAATTGGGTTACGGAGTGCAGAAACGGTGGCCTGGCTGGGAGCTCCTGGTCACCAGGGTACCTAGGCCTCATAAGGATATCACCCAACCCCGCCGCTCCTACGGAAGACAGTGTGAAAGCCGAGGTCCAAGCTTGGCGCCCAAGACGGCCGGAGCCGGGATTTTAGTGCTTCTTGGAGTGGGGGCCTCCACTTTTGTCCGGCCAGAAAGTGGCGTGATGGTTCCGTGCTCGACGACCAGCTCTATTCCCCTTGCATCCATCCACCCGCCCTTTGTTCCAACCTTATTGCCATCCGCCATCAGCTAGGCAGCCAGTCAGCCCGGCCTTACCTTGTGCATGCGGGATGGAAACGCAGCATTTTATAGCGCTTCCCTTTGTCCTTGAGACGGCGCTAGTGGGGCCTCCGTTGACCCTTCCAAGGGCCGGGGAGCCGCTTCCATGTCTGGCGGGCGAAAGCTCCCGCTTCAGCTCGCGTGCGCCAGCGAGACGACCCCGCGCCCTCGTGCCAAGGATTCCGGATGCCTCCTCCGGGACGCCGTTCTGCTGCGGTCCGATACGTCCAGGCTTGTCTCCCTCCCAAGAGGAATGCGTTCGTCACCCCTGCCAACCTGCATGCCGCTACCCTACCCACACCAGATGCTCCCCTTCTAGTTGCTTGTCTCGACGGGGAGGTAGAGCTTGGCTCTGAGTACTCACCGGCACTATCCTTGCCCCGACCGGCCTTCCCCGTACACCACCCCCTCACCTTCCCCTCGGGCGTTGTTGCCAGGATGGACGGCGCGTCGCGAGGGGCTCCTTCCGCTCGAACGGATGTCGCATCTTTGTCGTCTCGAGCCGAGAAGGCTACTGTGCATAGCCGAGGACCCTTGGCCCAGCCCTCAGACGTCGTCGATCAACCTCCTTAATTTGCCCAGTCCCTTCCTTGCAAGTGCGGGGAAGGCCTGTTCGGTCGGCTGCCTGCTGCCGTCCCCAAGCAACACCGGGCCAGGATTCCCCGGACCATTGAGACGTGATCCTGCGCCTTTGACACTTGCTGGCAGAACTGAACTTGGGGAAGGGCGCAACCAGTTTCCTGGGGCCCCGCAATCTCGGGTCGGATCGGACGAGGGCGTGTGTCCTCTTGTCAATGCCACAAGCGTCCGAACTTTCGATGTTATAGTCGCGTGAAATTATCTGACCCGGACTTACTCGCGGTTGAGAAAAGATCTTCATCAACAGGTACTTGTTCGTACCTGGGCAGGGACTTGCAGTGGGCTCTAGATATCTCGAGACCTTGCTGGATATATTATCAGCGGCGGTCGTGTAACAAATGTGACCGGGCACTGGGAGCCAACCTGGAGCCAGATAAAACAGACCCCAGAATATGCCTGCATCGAGCTAGGGGTGACACTGGCATACCAATATCCCCCTGCAAGGCAGACCATCTTGAATTTCCCCGCACCGACCTTGCATATATGTGGACCGCTGGCCCGAGGACGACGCGGTTGGATTCACTCACGCCACCCTTTTACATCCTTCCTTTTCTCCAGACGCATGGGCCAGAACGTAAACTTGGAGAATCGCAAATCCTACGCCTCTTTCCCACAACTGCTATCGATCTAGCCAAGCTTGGTGATGCTTTCCCGCGCCTTGTTTCGAGCTGGAGCCCGCCAGGGAACCAGATGGGGGTCATGTGCTCTGATTGGTCCGAAGTATGGGGTGACCAAGGGGAGCCAGGATCCACATCGATTCCATCTCCCCTTCCCCTCACGCAATGTAAGTGTCTCGCCACTCGGACTCATCACCATCTCATCATCCCGGGATTTTGTATAAAACACTGCCTGCTCGCCCCTCCTTCCTACGTGTTCTCCTTTCTCTCTGTTATCATTTACATTATACCCTTCCGCCTCCTCGCTTCCGGAGTTGTTTCCGATATATGCTAAGACCTTGGCGTGTCTTCCTTGGACGAACGACAGATACGGACCCTCAGATCTCGACGGTTTTCCTCCCGTGTCGAAAGCATGGCGAACGTTCCAACAGAGCAGATGGCTCAGGTGGTGGAGAAGAGCGGTGGCCGTGAGTTGCCCCGTCACATACTTGCCACTCCCCGTACACTTATTTACATCATTCCCGAAATACGAAAGAGACTAACATGACGCCTCCACAGCCGTCATCTACAAGAAAATCCCGGTCGCCAAGCCCGGGCCTGATGAAGTCTTGGTGAACGTCAAGTACTCGGGCGTGTGCCACACGGATCTGCACGCCATGATGGGCGACTGGCCGTTGGCGACCAAGCTGCCCCTGGTCGGCGGCCACGAAGGCGCGGGCGTTGTGGTGGCGCGCGGCGAGCTCGTCTCGGACGTGCAGTTGGGCGACCACGTCGGCATCAAGTGGCTCAACGGCTCCTGTCTGTCGTGCTCCTTTTGCCGGCAGGGCGACGAGCCGCTGTGCCAGCAGGCCCTGCTGTCCGGCTACACGGTCGACGGCTCGTTCCAGCAGTACGCCATCGCAAAGGCCGCGCACGTCGCCCGCATCCCCAAGGAGGTCGACCTGGAGACGGTGGCGCCCGTGCTGTGTGCGGGAATCACAGTCTACAAGGGCCTGAAGGAGTCGGGCGCACGTCCCGGTCAGTTCGTGGCCATCGTCGGCGCCGGCGGCGGACTGGGCGCCATGGCGCTGCAGTACGCACGCGCCATGGGCCTGCACGCCATCGCCATCGACGGCGGCGAGGAGAAGAAGAAGGCGTGCCTGGGCGAGCTGGGCGCGACGGCCTTTGTCGACTTCGCCACAAGCAAGGACCTCGTCGCCGACGTGCGCGCCGCCACGCCCGACGGCCTGGGCCCGCACGCCGTCATCCTGCTCGCCGTCAGCGAGAAGCCGTTCCAGCAAGCCAGCGAGTACGTGCGGCCGCACGGCACCGTGGTGTGCATCGGCCTGCCCGCGGGCGCCCACCTCAAGGCGCCCGTGTTCGACACCGTCATCCGCATGATCACCATCAAGGGCAGCTACGTGGGCAACAGGCAGGACACGGCCGAGGCGCTCGACTTCTTTGCTAGGGGTCTGATCAAGGCCCCGCACAAGACGGTCGGGCTGAGCGAGCTGCAGAGCGTGTACGAGATGATGAAGGAGGGGAAGATTGTGGGGCGGTATGTTGTTGATACTAGCAGGTGATTTTGGACGCTTTCGAGACTGAGAGACAAAGCGATGTTTTTTACGTGTGTCCAGAATCAGAAGAAAAAAAAGTAATTTGGATAGCATGGCTATTTACAACGGCGATTTCTCTTCCGTCCACCTCCCACACCTCAGAAATGATCACACGCCCCCTCTGCGCCGAGCAAAAGCCGCTTCGAGCGCAGCCTCCTGGCTGGGAAACGTAAACACCAGCGTCCGCCCATCCACTTGACGATCCCTGACCTCATCCTCGGAAGCCCACACGAAATCCTGGTGCTCTGCTGGATCCAGCGTGACCGCCGCCTCCGCCGCGGCTACGACCTCGAACTCGAACGTCAGTTTCTGGTACGTCCGCCCCTCGTGCGCAAACTCGTGCATCTGCACCAGCGCCACCGCCGCGGCCGGCGCGAGCCCGGACTCCTCGCGCAGCTCGCGCGCCGCCGCCGCCAGCACCGTGGCGTCGCGGGTCGGCTCGACGGACCCGCCGGGCGTCTCCCACCGGTCCGGCATCCCGTCCGACGAGGCGCGCTGGACGAGCAGGACCTTGTTGGTTGCTGGGTCGAAGACTGCGGCGCTGACGAGGAGGTCGTCGATTCCTTGTTTGGTTGTGAGGTATTGCGGGATCGGGACGTTGTATGCGAGGAGGTGGGCTGGGATTGTAAAGGTTGGCGGCAGTGGTGGCGGTGTGGGGCCCTGGATGTCAGGGGCGGCAGAGGTGTTGGAGGACATTGTTTCTGGGTTCGTTGTGGACGGCAAGGGATATGGGTAGTGTCTTGAGTTTTGATTTGGGTTTCATCAGTATATTGATTTATCTGCTGGCAGCGCAAGGAGTGGTGAATGGCTTGTGATGATGATTTCGCGCCTTGTCGTCTTGACGGATGGGCTTTTCTGGGTCAGCCGCGCCTTTTGTGCTGCAGGCCGGCCAGGCACATACATTGGGCTAGCCAGAGCCTCAATATTGATCGACCAGAATTACGAGGACAGACCACGTTTCGGAGTGCGAAACCAACTATCTAGCCCAAGGCAGCAGCTTTCGAGATATGAATACATTTGGCTGTTCATGCTGGTGCCTGATCAAGTATTGGCGCACGCGCGGCATCAGGCACCCGTCTGACGAATCATAAGTCAATACGATCAGATTTAGGAGGAAAAAAAAAACTCGGCAAAAAAAAAAGATTGTATAAATGCTAAACCGCCATATTCTCAAGTAGATCTATCGCCCACTGTAATGTCCTTGACTGTAGTAGATGACCCCGGAACTGACCGGGGTCAAGAGATCAAGCTAAGCACATTCCTCACCACTGCACACGCCTTGGCCGCAGCCTACCCGGGAACTCACCAGGATCGAGTGAAAACCGCCGCTCGCCTTGGCCGCAGTCTGCCCAGAGACTCACCGGGGTCGCGTAAAACCTCCGCTCGCCACGGTCTGGGGTATGCCCGCTGGCGGTCTCGTCGTCGTCTTCTAGAGGGATCCAGAAGTAGGAGTGCGCGAGTCTCATTCCGTAATGCGGCTCCAGCGGCCACCTCGCACTCACGAGCTCCTCACACCTGAGGCAAATCGCCAACAGGTCCTTGGCGGGCCCCCGGTGACCTGGCGGAGCAAGGAGACCGACGTCCTCGCTCTCGTCGGTGCACTCGATCTCATCCACGACGCACGCGATAGCCTTGCCGGCCTCGGCCATCTTGAAGCTGCACTTCATGCAGTGCAAGTCGAAGGGCACGATCCAATCCACGTGTTCGGGGATTGAAGTGATCAGACCGCGGTTTCGGCGGTTGCTGGTGGGCCAGTCGTGTGCGTACAGTTTGGGAAAGGTGCTACCGTCGGCCTCATCCTCGTGGTCTTCCGTCTCGAGGATATCGCCAAGGTCGTCGAGGTGAAAGACGAGTTCACGGACGGTCTCGGACCCGGGCTCGGCTGCGCTCGTGCTGCTGCTATCCTGCTCACCTTCCATCTTGACAGGCTCACGGACGGACTTGTCCACGGCCGTGGTGGTGTCTGCGACTCCCTCACGGCTGGTGGTGGAGTTAGACATTTTTGCTTGTTGGTGGTTGGTAGAATAGGAAGGTGATTCTAGACAGTCGGACTGATTGATACTAGATGGCACTGATGGTTCAGCTAATTCTAGTCAGTCGGTCTGATGGATCCCAGGGGGTTGATGGTTTAGGGGGGCAATATCTGGAATCATGGGAGGAACTCGTCGCCATTTATAGCTTTGGTGGCCTGATGGGATTACAGCGTTGGCTAGCTACATCTCTTTGAACAACTCGGGGTTTGCAGGGGGTTGTGTTTGTCTTTTAGTGTGTGTGGCTTTGTCAGCAGCCTTTGTCTCCTGGGGGCCGCATGGCTCGGTTCGAGGCCGTAGCCAGCTCCTGATTGTGAATGCGGATGGCTGTAAAGGGCGGGCTGAAGAGCAAGCCAAAAAAAAAGAGTAGAAGAGTAGATACAATAAGGACGTAAAGCAAATGTATGGCCAGAAGCGGCAGCTAATGCCAACAAGTGTGCACCAACACTCGGTCCTATTCGCCAGGGCGTATTCTCTACCAGGGCTGCAAACAAAGCCACTGTGTCTTTGTGCCAACCTCTGGACATACGCAATCTCCTATTCGTGCGTCTCACCTACCTACAGCGCCAGTGACACCTAGACAATTTACTACTGCGTGCATCTCTTTGCGGCAAACTATACGTATAAGACTAGTTCGTTGGGTAGATAATCAAGGGAACAAAGGACGAAAAGGGATAGCAGAGATATGGGCTACAATCATATACGAACGGGGTTACAAAAACGCTTGGCAGAAGTAGGGTTGTATCCTGAGGTAAATTCAGCTATTCGAAAGAGGAGGACCCTAGCACGTCGAGAAAACAGGGCACAACAAAATTGGAATCCAGTCCGGTATGCCATGTAAGCACGCCGTGTTCGACGCTATCAGATGATCATCCAAGATTTACAAGTTACCTTGCACAGCCTGATTACCACCAACAACCTGGGGAATAGAGACCGGCAGGGGTGGCAACTTACCGCGCCGCATGGCCAGGTTCGTAGCGTCTCTGTCCCTGTCAGCCACGGTCGCGGACATGGAGTCGAAAGTCAGTCGCGTGGCTGCCGCCTGCTGCTCCCGGCCCCGGTCCTCGCCACCGGCTCGGGTGCCCTCGCTGGGCGGACGCGGCGCCGTCAGCAGGTTCGCATATAGGCGAAGGTCTCCGTCGATGCTGAAGGCGGCGCCCGCGGCCTCGAGGAACTCCTCGTCCTGTGTGAGGTCGATGTGGATGCCCATGAAGTTGTTGCATATCTCGCACGACGTCCACAGCCACCGTTCGACCGGGGGAGAGATGTCGATCTCGCCGAGGCTGTTCAGGTAGTCGAACTCGATGCAGTGCATGTATTCCATCTCACCGGTGAGAAAATGGCACGCCAAGCACTGGATAGGGGCCACGGGCTTCCACATGACCCTTTTTGGGTGGTAGAGGCGGTCGTTCGTCGAGGGGTCGATAAGACCGGCCGAGATCATCGACGTGAGAGTCTTGTTCTCGATCGAGGAGTCGGCGGAGCCTACCTGGAAGTCCATTTTTGCAATGAGATGGCGTCGGATGTCTGTGTGATGGATGTTTGGGGGGTTTTTTGCGAATAGGTACCTAGCCAAATTCACAGGCAGGAGAACTCAGCAGGCAGGTTGTTGGTGGATGTCTGTCGAGCAGAAGCTGATGAACCAGTTACATCGATGGAGGCTTGCCCAATTTTATAGAGCACGGGGTTTGAAGGCAAATGATGCGGACACAAAGCCGACTTTTTTGCTCTGGAACACAAAGCCGATTGCCTTTGTTCTTTTAAGGTGCTGTTGTCAACGCGCTGGTGTATTGTTTTTCTTTGATCTGGTTCCATTTGTCCAATGAAGCCGTCATGCGCAGCAAAGGAAGAAGGGTTGGCCGCCTCAATCTCTAAAGTGCCTGCATGAGCAGCTGGAGACGCAAAGAGAGCCATCGCATTCCGGAATCACTGATTTGCAAACGGCTGGCCCGGCGTCAGTTGGTTGGCCAGATTTGGCAGGCACAAATGCAGACGCGGGAGTAGGTGAAAAATAAAGAAAAAAGCCGTCCCGACGCGGCTCGAACCTTGGGCCTTTTGGTTTTTTAAAATCCTATATCCCGCCCCGAAACATCGCGAAACCCGGCGATATACCATGATGTGCCAGCACCACAATGCCGGCCGCCCACCTTCAGAGAACGGCGGACTACGCGACCACGACGGCGACAAAACGAGTTCAGAAATATCACAAAAAAAACCAGGGCTATCTTACCCCAAGACCGGGTTGAAGAGGGAGTCCCAGCTTGTCCACCCACATACGGGGGCCGAGACAACATCCACTAAACTCCAAGCGGGGCCTGGGGGAACACCCATCGAAAACCGCAGAGCAGTTTTCTAGACCTTCGCACGACGCTGGGCTAGATAGCCGTCCTCGCATCTCTACCACTAGGCCACTAATGGCTTTGCGGCAGGTACGGTCTTGCTGAACTGCACCGCTGACCTCCTACATAAAGGTAGGAGGGGCCTGCGGTGCTCCTTCCCACAGAATCGGCTGGCCGATTTGGCCATGGGTGCGCCTCGTTTGCTTTGTGGGCTGACTGATATCCAGCGTCTGCCGGACACGCCTACGCACGCAGCGAACGGGAGCAGCGACCCACCCCTACCTCGGCCTTATTGAAGCTATTCGCAGCCAACGTTGACCATTTCGTCCTAAAACGCATCCCTTTGATATGGCACACAATGATGGTAGCCTGCACCTACACATGCACCTGCACCACGCCTGCGTTGGGCAACCAGACGGCCCGGAAATGGAGGATACAGGGAGAAAATCGGTATTAACAGCCAAACACCCAATGTTTCTCGCAGCGATCTGCAGGACTGTCCAGCCCGACGACTGAGCACCCTTCAGCCACGTTAAACACCGCTTTTAGTTGGCCGTGGCAAGTAACTGAGAGAAAATAAGGCAACACCTTGAATAGCAACAGCCGTGGAGGACGGCGAGGATGGCGGGCCCATTGAACAAGCTTTGGTATTTTATGCATATGTTCTTTTTTTCTTTAACCCGCCACTCCCGTCTTGCGGCTCTGCCGACGCAAGACTCGCATGATGATTTGAGGCGTATGTGGTAATCCGTCAGGTTTTTGTGCTTTTTAAAGCAGTTTCAAGGCCCCCGCTTAATGGATTGCGGGGCGATGCATGACAAAGACCTCCAGCACCACGAAAATCGAAGCCTGTAAATATGGAGTTTGAAACATTTCCCTCTCGATTCTGCTAAAAATGGACTTGGATCTGCCGACACGTTAGTTTCTCTCCACTTTCGCCACGGGCAATAAATGCACCTGGCGATTTGGAAAGACATCACCTACTGCTTGCTACAGCACACTCGTGTACATAAAGCTCGAAAGCCCTCGGTTGCTTTCCTGACGATTCTACGGAAATAAAGAGCAGAGATCAAGCCGGTCGGTCTACTACACGCACATCCCTTTTGCGATGTTCTAACCGCCCGCTCATTCGACAAGATACCCGCTTTTTCAATTCTGCTCTTTCTTTCAGTTCTATTTCTATATACCCATATACCCACCCAGTTTTAACAAACCAGTTTGCCAACTGCCAAGATGCAGTTCTCCGTCTACTACCTTACAGTTGCCATTTTTGCGGTTTTCGCGCCGGTCGCGGCTCTGCCTGCCCCCCTGTCGCCCGCCGCCGCCGAGACCGACCTGCAAGCGAAGGGGACCTACGGAAAGGGCGGCGAAAACGCGGTCGCTATCGACGGTCAAGTCGTGCCCGTCAAAGAGAAGAGGGACCCTTACGGCAGGGGGTCTCCAGCTTGCAAAGAGGTTATAATTGACGGCAAGCTTGTGCATGCCCTGGGAAAGAGGGGTGCTTACGGCAGAGGCGAGAACGCAGGCGTCGTCGATGGCAGGATCGTGCCTAGCGGATCGAAGGAAGACCGGAAGAAGCCGCGATGCTAGGAATAAAACGTGCGCCTTTTTGCGCCACTTGTTGCAGCTACCAAAACGAGCGACTTTCACAATACACAGTTATTAAAAATTGCCATGGTTTGAAGAAATTCGCAGCTGTTTCGATGCTAGGTGCGCGGGTGCAAGGCATATTTGGTTTGGGCTCCGTAGGGCGCTTACGATGATGGGCCACCAAAGAACCAGGACCTATCACCCCCGAACCAACTGCGCGGGCCTCGAGGTCCTTCCCCATCGCGGCCAGCAAGCCGTGCCAGCACCTTTCTTGTCTTGGACCACAGCATGGGGCTGGGTGCCTGGATTTGGATATCGAGTGGGTCGTCCTCAACTCCCATTCGAACGGTGTAGACAGCGACAAGAGAACAGGAATGTTCGATGTCTGTCTGTGTTGACCTGCCAACCTTGAACCGTCAGCTGCCACCGAGAGAGGATAGAATAGGGCCCGACTGAGGATAAGCTTAGATGACGTGATAGGCTGACGGAGAGGACGGGGGAGATTTCCCATTGTAAACGGGCACTTGATCGCCACGTGGCGGATGCACGTATTTTTTTTTTTTTTTTTTTTTTTTTTTCAAAACCACACAGGTCCGGATAGACGCCTGGCTTTCCATCAGGCCTGCCACACAGCCTTGCAGCCGCCAGCTCACAGTATGCGTGGACTCAGTCACTCGCCCAAGCGAATTTTCTCGACGTTCCATTGTTTTGAGGCGGCGAAGAGTGACATGTCGTTGAACGGGACCCAGTAAAAAACTGCCGCGCGCCACCCTCCTGCCCAAGGACCCCACCTATTAGCGCTGGGGCTTGGGCGTCTGTGCCCATTCGAAACATGGGAACCCCAACCCAGATGGACCCCCATATGCCCGCAACCTTGCCCATAAGCCAGCTCTCCCGTCTCCATCGCTCTGCATAGGTTTCCCATCGTCTCTATTCCCCCCACCTTTGTCTTCGCTTCGACAAACCAAAGATCCCGCCAAACATGCATCTCCTATTCGTGCGACACGGCGAATCTATCGATAATGCTGCTGGGATCATGTGAGTTTCGTTTTTATCTCTTCTTTTCCTTTTTTTGCCCGCATGACGTTTGTGGCCACCTAAACCGCGCAGCTTTGACACGACCATCATTTACCTCCTGGAATGGCCTCCATTTGGGCCCTGGGCGCGGTTGGTCCTTCATGATGCTGACGCGAAAGGGCGAAACCGCCCGCTGCCGGTCCACAGCGCTGGCTCGACCGACTCGCCGCTGTCGTCGCACGGCGTGAACCAGGCTCGCCGCCTCGGCGAGCATCTCGCGTCGCGCCGCCCGGAGCTCGGCCCCGTCGTCCACGTCTTCTCGTCGGACCTCCAGCGCGCCCTCGACACGGCCCAAGAGGTCGTCGCGGCCCAAGGCCCCGCCGCCCCGCCCGTCCCCGTCCTCTCGTCCTCCCTCTCGCCCGATGGCTCGAGCCCCAACGGTGGCAGCAGCAGCAGCAGCTACCGCCGCCGACCTGATCTCGTCCCGCTCGCCCTGCTCCGCGAAAAAGACTTTGGCTCCCGCGAGGGGTTGCCGTACGGGAAGCGGGCGGCCTCACACCGCTCCGCCAGCACTGGGCATCACCACTCGCCCGGCAATGCCGCCTCACACCGTTCGCCTGGCGCTGGGCACCGCTCGCCCGGCAGTGCTGCTGCTGTTGCTGCGGCGCGCCCGCCCGGCTACATGGAATCGGAGACGCAGGAGCAGATGATGGCGCGCATGGAGTGCTTCGCGCAGGCGTACCTGCTCCCGCTGCTGTCGCGACTCACAGATGGCGAGGGCGCCCGGCGGCGGCAAACGGTCGTCGTTGTCGCGCACGGCATCATCCTCAACGTCCTGACCAGGGTGTTGCTGTCTGACGTGTCGGCGAGCGAGTACACGCGCCTGTTCGGCACGCCCGCCGGGGAGGCCGGGATCCTGAACGCGCGCATGCCTCCGCGGGCGGGGGAGTTTGCTGTCCCCTGGGGCAACACGGGATACCTCGAGGCCGTCGTCGTGCGCGTGCCGCCGCTGCCGGCTTCACCCGTGTCGCCCCCGCGGCCCGATAGGTCCTCGTCAAGCATCGCGTACGGCGACAGGACGAGGACATCGCGTCGGCGGCGGCCCGTGCTGAACGTAAGGGTCGTATCTGTCAACAACACTCACCACCTAGACGGGCTGCGGAAGACCAGGGGAGGCATCGGCAGCGCAAAGTTTGACTCGAGGCAGAGGACCATGGACGCTTTCTTGCTCCCGTCAACTCCCAAGAGGCAAAGCGGTCCTCCTGTCTAGATCTTGAGCCCTGTACTCTGTTTGTTTATTTTTGCATCAGCATTTTGCCGGCGTTTTCATGACATCGAGCCTACTCATGTCCTTCCGCATAGCACGCGCAGTCGCGTCTTCTTGCCCGTTTCCTATCACTTGCCCTCCTCATTCCTTTTTCTTCCTCCCTGCAATAGCCTACTTCAATGTACTTTTCATCTTCCTATTCTTTACGACATCCCCCGGTTCCTTTGCCTGTAGTATTTACCCTATTTCCTTCCCTGCATGCCACCACGGTCCCAACTCCACTCCTAAACACGCGCCAAAGCCTAATGGTCTCCAAACACCAACGAAGTAAGCTCGAGTATTTCGTTCTATTGCACAAGGCCTCCTGATGAAACAAGCATAATTCACAGACCTGTTCTGAATTTTCATGTGGACGCAAATTGTTCAACTGCTGTCTGAAATTGGCCTTGCCCCCTTTTTCCTTTCACGGATACACAAAAACGCCACGATCCGATGCTGACGACAGCATGAGTTAAAGATTCCGACCAGATGGTACGGAGGGCATCTAGTCTAAGCGTTTTTGCAGAGGGGTGTCGGTTGTCGCCAAATCAGCCCTTCGCCTGACCGTGTTTCCTATGCCCGAGATTCTCGCCTTATGCGCCGAGATGACTACCTAAATTTCGGCATGATATCACCGTATCTTTCAAGTTCCTTGCTCTGATGGCAGCTCGTCCGGGAACCAGCCGTATTCGTTAAAATCCACCATCAGCTCCCCCATCGCACTAGTTGAAACCTCCACGCCCTCAGCCCTCAATGCGGCAGCTTGATTTCGTGCGCCCGACGGTTGGGACCTGAAGATGTCAGCTCAGTCAATCGGTAAAGAATAGAATTACATACCCACAGCAAAAGAAGCTTACCTCGGAGAAATGATGCCCTTTGCATTGATGACGCGCTGCCAGGGGACGTTGTCGTGGTTGAAGCGCGCCTCGGGGTCCTCGGGTAGATGCTTGAGGCAGACGCCGACCTGGCGCGGCCGTTGTGCTGCGACCGGGGCGTTGGTACCACGTGGGACGTACGTCTCGGTCAGTCAACTTGTGCGCAGAGGACAACCTGGCGGGTTGGACGGCTCTGTCAGGGAGGTGGTGCTGTCCAGACTCACGGAATCCGACGAGCTCGGCGATACGGCCGTACGTGGTCACCTTGCCGGGCGGTATTTCTTGCACGGCGCTGTAGACGGCGTGGAAGAAGGCGGCTGCTTCGTCTGATTGGGGCATTTCTTGGAGGGGAATCCTGATAACGGCACCTGAGTTGAGTTTCTTTGGATGGAATGGCACTTGCGTCGAGATTCTTTTGCCTATCTTTGTCCAGTGTGATCAAATGCTTTGTCGGGCACGCTTTTGGCCTGGAACTTCCCTGCACGCCAACTCCTGGTCGGTGTTATTACATAAGCACAGGCAGGCGTTTTTTGTAGCACCCTGGCAGTTCACCATCGGCTCCAGGGCATACCGGCTGGTTCGGTGAGGTCCGAACATCTTGAATTCCACGGTGCGTTGACCACTGCTTTACCATCGAAATCAATATTCAGTCCCGAAGGCGCGAGACGTTAATCGATGACTATGGAAAGGGAACTAGCCGCGTGCATTTGGATCAGTTAGCGGCAATGGCGTGGAGCTCTGGCTTGGGAAAAGCTAGCGTCCCAGACGGAGAGGTGGACTGATTATAGATTTTTATTATAAAGAAGGAGATGACGGTATACAAAACGCTCCATGTGTCTGAAGATCGAGGCACAGGACGGCCGGGACATAGGAAAGGGGCAATCGCCGTAACAGTGAAGACCAAACTGCTGCCAATATTAAAATACCGCCGTGTTCCGTCTAAGCCAACACCAGAAACGAGTGATTCACTCTGCAGCCTCGCGAAGAAAAACAAAAACAACGTAGTGTGACAAAAAGAAAATTGTGGTATCAAAGGGGATTCCTGTCCGTGGGCAGACTAATCGCAACTACCCAGAAAACATTATAAAACGTACGAGAGCATCAGGTTCGTGGGTCCGGGGCCGGGTGCGGGCACGGCGCGCTAGGTTTTGTTATAAATAATACAAAAGAAAAAAAAAAGGGGGCAAAGGAAGAGAACGAAATGGGCTTATGACCTCCGGCTGTTGGCGCCCTCGGCCTTGGAGGCCTCGGTGGCCATGTGACCAAACTGCCAAGACGGAAGAGTGATGCCCGTCTGGTCCTGGATGGTGGTCATGAGCGGCGGCAGCATCTGGTAGACGTTGCGCATGGCATCGACGCCGGAGCCCTGGTTGCCGGAGCCCTCGCCGGCGGAAGGGCCGGTGTTCCAGACGCTGATCTTTGGCTGCAGGCCCTGGACGGCGGTGGCGTTTGCCTTTGCCAGTTCGACGAAAGTGCCCTTCTCGATCATGAGGTAGGTCAGCAGGCCTTGCGGGCCACCAAAGGCCTGCGACATCTTGGCGTAGGCGCCGGCCATGGCGGCCATACCCTCGGCCTGCTTGAGCTGGGCCTGCAGCTGGGCGTCGGCGTTCTTGATGGCGGCGTAGCTCTGGGCGTCGGCGGCCGTCTTGGTGTCGTAGGCGGCGGCGTTGGTGGCCTGCTGGTTGCGGTCGAAGTCGGCGCGGGCCTGGGTGGTGACCTCGTAGGCGTGGGCGTCGGCGGCCTGCTGCTTGACCTCGCGCGTGACGGCGGCTTTCACGACGTCGGTGGCGCGCAGGCGCTCGAGCTCGGCGGCCGCCTTCTTCTTCTGCACGTCCTGCTTGAGGTCCTCATCCTTGGCCTCGGTGGCGCGCGTGGCCTCGATGCGCGAGATCTCGACGTCGCGGTTGAGGATCGTCTTGCGCGTCGCCAGGTTGGCCTCGGCCTGCGCGCGCTCGATGTCGCGGTCCACCTTTTGCACGGCCGTGTCGGCGTTGATCTTTGCGATCTCGCGCTGCTCCTCGCCCTTGCGCTGCGCCTCGCCCACGTTTCCGCGCAGCTGGGCCTCGGCCACGTCGATGCGCGCCTGGTTGGTGGCGCCCTCGTGCGCCTTGCGCGACAGCGACTCGAAGTAGGACGAGTTGGGCGCGTCCTTGAGCTCCTTGACGTTGGAGTTGTAGATCTTGAGACCGAACTGGGCCAGCTCGCCCCGGATGTTGCGGAAGATGCGCCGCTTGAACACCTCGCGCTCCTGGAAGATCTCCTCCATGGTCATGCTGGACACGAGCACGCGCGTCTCGCCCTCGATGATGCCCTTGACGATGTTCTCGAGGAACGTCTGCTGCGAGGACCCGGCTGCGCCGCCTTTGCTGGCGCCCTTGTTGCCGGAGTCGGCCAGCAGCATGGCGTACTTCATGAGCGCATCGCCGCGGTCCTCGCGCGCGTGCTCGTCGCCGTAAGAGTGGCTGCCGCCGTCCGAGGCGTCGTGCTCGCCGCTGCCGGAGACAACGCCCCCTGTCTCGATGGCCTTGCCCTTTGCGTTGGCGCCGCGCTGGTTGACGTCCGGACCGATGGTGAAGACGACGGGCAGCAGGAACTGCAGTTTCTCCTTGGTCATGGCCTGGAGGTTCATGGCATAGTCGTGCGGCTGCACGCTGAAGCGCATGCAGCGCTGGAAGGGAAGAACCCATGTTGCCTTCGTGATGCGCACGCTCTTGATTCCCATGCCAGTAATGGCAAGGTACTCATCGGGGGCGGCCACACGGTAGGACATTTTGGCGGGTGTTTGGGTTTGCTTGAGGGGAGGAGGGAGGAAGGACGAAGGTGTTCAGGTACGAGGTATTAGTGGCTGGCGACCGCTGAAGTGCACCAGACCGGGATCAAAGGAGGGTATTTGGGCTTGGATGATGAATCAAAAGGAAGATGGTCCACCCAGGGCAAGGAGGGAAACAGGTGGTTTATATCGACTACAAACACATGGCAGGCAGGCTTGGGAATGAAAGCCTTATCTGAATGGCGGGTTGCCAGATTGGGGCTGAGCGTCTAGGCACCGTGTCAAGTGACTCTTCCCAACGGTTGGCGCTGGCTTGGCTGCGGCGCAGAGCCCGATGGGCTCTTTGGTACCTGAACTCCATCACCGCAGCACTGGGGCGGTAAAAGTGGGGGCTCTGGAGCGAGGCGTTTTTTTCTCCCTTCTTTTTTCGAACCTTTTGCGCCACGACGGTGACCGAGACAAAGAGAACGGGAAACCGATCGGTATACGAATTGGGCATGGCAAGCACCGCCGCTCGGTGTAGAAATATGGCGTGGCTTTGGCTTCGCCTGGTGTTTGGTGCCGCAGCTGAAGTCTCAATCGCGGGGTGGGAAGCATCAATGATCAAATGATGCAAGTGGATTTAAAACGGGCACCTCGAACCACCTGCGGCACCAGCCCAACCAACCCTACAGGGACACGCTTCTCCCGACAGGGTGCAGGGGAATTTGATGCTGGGGCTGCCATCTCACAGGGCAACCAACAGCAAACTTTTGGGGACTGCAGCACCTGAGACCAGCAAGTCTAACCGCATGTGCTCCCCAGGCTTCGCTCATTCCCCTGTCCGATGTTGCATTTCGGCAGGGTGGGAGGCTGCCTTGCCCAGCAGCCTGCATCCCATTGGAGGCGGCTGAGCGATGTCACCGACTGTTTAATTTTAATTGGACGTTTCTCCTTGGCGCCCAACGAAGCCATCATCGTTCCCCGCCCGCACTGGTTCCCCAAATCGTCGACGGCCTGTCCCATCCAAGAACGCTGGCACCCCACCAACCAAGCTTGTCGTTCGGTATAGCTCATCAGAGGCGATGGGATTTTACCATCAACTCCGTTAGTGGGTGGTGGAGCAGGATCTGAGGTGACTGAAATAGGCAAGGAATCAAAGCACGCCTCTAGGAACCCGCTGGCATATCTCCTCCTGTATTAAATTCTCGCGTCTTTCGCGGAAACCTTTGGATGAAAAGAGCCGTATAATGACCAAAAAAAAAAAAAAAATTCCGGTCGGTTTGAGGCGGATTGAGGTGGACTCCGACGACCAGGACAGTTGGGGCGTCCCGCGAAGTGGCGGGATAGGGACGACGAGACTCTTGAAGAAGCCAGGGCTACGGGCTCAGACAGATTACACTGTTTGAAACCCGTGCCTCTCAGAAATAGGAAAAGAAATTAGTTTTTCCTACCAAACCAACGAGAATCACGACCACGGATATGCAAACAGCGCAAACTATGGTGTAAAAATACTTTCTCTGGAAGTCCCATGTTGTTGTGCATATTAGTTAAGTATACTGGTAAGCGTAGTGGTGATGCTTGCCAGCCTCCGGATCCCCAGCAGCTTTGGTCTACACAACCATTTAGACTTCGCGACGAAGCCCCACTTCCACTCGCCGGCACCCACCATCGCGGCGGCCACCACGACGATCACCGTCAACAGCACCAACACCAGCAAGCAAAGACCCCTCGCGAGGGACGACATTGACATCCACCACCGACGAAACGGCAGGCCCGCCTCCTCCGACCCACCATCTCCCTTGACGACTCGGCTCTCCTCCTGACCCCCATGCCCCGGCCCTGCCTCCAAGTCCGGCTCGAGCCTGGGTTTTGTCTGCATAATCGGATGACATATAGCTTAGCACGTGTTTCTCTGGAGGGAGGGATGAAATAAAAATGGGACATTGAATGGAAAAGATATAGGAAAGGGAAAAAGAAAAGTAGGAAAAGGAAAAGGTAATAGGAAATGGAAAGGAAATAAAAGGATGAAGGAGGACATCGAGTGTCGAATGGATCAACAGGATTGGCCAGATATCCAAAGGGGAAGTAAACGTACCTTGAGTGGCAGGCGAGCCAGCTTTACGGACTGGAGCAGGGCGAGTCGGGGCAGAGGCAGGACAGGAGGGAATACGACGGCCACGGATCCGGCCATGCTGAATTTGTGTCGCTGTTAGGCCGAGTCGTGAGTGGTGTCGGGAGATGGTGCTGTAGTGGCCGGAGAGTGAGGTCGCGGGCTGTTTGTCGGCTGGTGGAGTCCTGGACAGCTGGGTCTTTGCTTGCTGGTGTTGGTGCTAGTGACGGTGACGGTTGGTTTCGGGCTTCGTCGCGAAGTGGCTGTGGAGAGCTGCTGGGGATCTGGAGGCTGGTTGAAATATGTATTCGGTATGGATGCATAAATTGATGGCTGTTGTGTGAGAAGAAAGGAGTGGAAGATGGACGGTGAAGAGAGGAGGGCGAATAAACATTGACACCGACAGGCTGGCTGAGGGAGAGATCCCGCCAGCAACGCTGCTTCCATCCTCGGGCTTCAGGCAGTGACGAGGAGCCGTAGCAGATGGAAAGACCGTGGGAGCCTAAGGGAAGGAGCCATTCTTGCCTCACTCTATCCTGCAGTGGACACCGCAACCTCAGAATAGGTAGTAGATAGCACCTTCTCGCATAACACGCACCCAGTGGGATATGTTCCAAGATTAAGTGCTGGGCACTGCCACCTACTTCGATCTTCCCACCTTCTTGAGCAGGAAGGCATTGCATCTACCTAGAACTTATGCGCCCAGATCGGATGCAAGCAAATTATATGGTAGCGGCCAGTTGTGGTTGTACACCCGCATCTCGCTGAGGTGGACGAGCATTGGAGGACGAGACTGGCGTCAGCTGGCTAAGGGAATTTATCGGGGTGGCTGCCTAGCATGGGTGGTCGTAAATGTACGTATGTATTTTTTCCTCGTCCCCAAGGCTGGCCGGGACACCCGCTTTCCCGTTTCAATCGTCAACCTCCACGATGCCTGCCGATGCATGCGCAACGTCATCTGCGACGCCGGAAAGGACAACCGCCCACCTAGGTAAGTAGGCAGGTAGGTGCCGACCTACCCACCTGGGTACCTAGGTAGGTACATAGCCAAACGCGGTCCTCCAAGTTACGCCTCCACCATCAACTAGGAAAACGAACCGTGGAGAGCAAGACAAGCCGCTGTAAATTGTAAAAATGACAGGTAAGAACCGTTCATCAGCATGTATGCCACAAATACGGGGAAGACGCAGCGACGAAGGGGGCGTGGACGTGAAAACATACCACAGCTGATTCCAAAAGTAAACCACGAGCCAACAATGCATGCTCCTTTGCAGCAACCCCAATCTCGCCTGCATTCATGCACAGTGGGGACGCGCACTACTGTACCCCAGGTCGGGGTTGGCTCCGGTGCCGTGGAGGATTAAGTAGAAGAGGCCCGGCTCGGCTTGGAGGCCCTCGTGATTATCGTTGTTGTTGTGCTCGCCGGAATCGGGGCGGCTGTGGCTTGGACGGGGCTGCTGGCTGGCGAAGCCGTCGTGGGCGCCGTGCTGACGAAATAGGTCGACTGGCTGATCACGGCGACGGGGCCAGTGTATTCACCCGTGGTTGTCTGGACCGTGTACGTTACAATGGAGGTCTGGATCAACTGGCTGCCAGTCGCCTGCAGCTGTGGCAAGCCGCTGGCGAGTGCAGACAGGGCCAGAAGGGCCAGAAGGGTCTTGTGGAGGAACATTTTGGGAAGATCAAGACGGACTGGGATGTGTCTGGGAAGGGTAGCTTCGGGGAACCTGGCAGATCAACAGGGTGGGCTGGTTAGCTACATTGGTGCCTAGGTTTCTACCTAGTCTTATATGGCAACGTCTTCTCAACCTTTTGGGCTGGAAAGATTTTCCGCTCAGCAGTGGCTGATATCCCCTAGGTCATGGATCCTAACTGGCTGCAGGTACACAGATAAGGTCGGTGTGTACGTGGGTGACGTTACAACCACAATGTTAATTTTCTGGTGGCGTCCTTACGCCCCTGCCATCGACGGGTTTGATAGCCGACACCCGGCGGGCAAACATCGCCTATTGGCATGGGACTCGTCACCCAGCCGCTTGGCTAAGCTGCCGTCGCGAGGCACGTACTTTAGGCACCTCCATGAGACCAATGGCAGCGCCGCTTACATTGGTCGTATATATTTCATTATGGGATTTATTCGTGGCACGCCTCGAGCTGTTATCCTTGAATAACCTATTTTTCCCCGCCTCCTCCCTCCCTCTTTTGCTCCCTGTACCTCTTTTCCCTATCTCCTAAACGCTTCTAAGCAGATTAACCGCTATTGGCCAACACCTCGTCGGAAGAGGAAAAGGGATTGAGCGACGGCAGAGGCAGCAGAGACAGATTCCACATGTGGGATTGATATATGCTATGCGGGTCAGATATTCTTGCCAAATTCTGTCTGCAATATGTAACGCGCGTGCGACCTGAGACCAGTACATTGACGTGAACTTGAGTTTCCATCATTCCTCCCCTTTCGTAATCTTTTTGCTGCTACGTAAGCGCTCCTTTCTTCGCCAAGCAGATCACTAGATGTAAGAACAACAATCTGTCAGCCTGGGAAAACAAAAGCATCAGGCAGGGAACATGAACGGTGTGCGCAAAAGAAAACCTACCACACGACCACCCAAACGTAAACCACGAGCCAATAAGGCAGGCGCCTTTGCAACAACCCCAATCGCGCCTGCATTCGTCCTTGGTGGGAAGACGTTTGATCGTGCCCCAGGTCGGGGTGGGCTCCGGGGCCGTTGAGGTCTGCGTGGACGTCGTCCGGGTTGAGGTAGATCTCATGGTTGTCAGGGTGATCGTAGTGCTGACCAGAACCGGGTCCACTGGTGTTCCGGGGCTGACGGAGACGGTTGGGAGGGCGGGCGAGATCATAGTAATCTCTCCTGTCTGGTTCACCGGCTGTGGGAAGCCCCGGATGCCGGCAGCCAGGGCCGTGAAGACGAAAAGGAGCTTGGCGAGAGGCATCATTGACGGAACTCTATGGATTGGCGGCTTTGTTCACAGGGCAAGGATGACAAGGAGCGTCCCTTTTCGCCAGGTCTATATAATAACAGCTAGAAAGAACGAGATCTGTGTGTGTGGCTTAAAAGTTCACCCACTACCGATGTACATAAAGCCGGTGAAAAATGTATATCGCATGGAAAGGGTCGAAAAAATCTCGGTTGTTTAATCTGTGGTGGTTGGTATGGCTGGTCAATGATTGGGGTCACCACCAACATGAAGTGGAGAATGCGGCTCAGGGGCAATGTTTACCTTCGATATCTTCATCATGGATGCTCAACTTCCCTAGTGCAGCGCCAAGTACGCACACACTCATTCCGCAGGAGATAAGATCCCAGGAACACCGGGAAATAGACTACTGGTAATGGAAGACGTAATCGTCCAAATATGCTGTTTCTCTGGGTCTAATCTTCGTCGCCCGAGAGCCACTACGTACATCCTACTCCCAAAAAAAGTTTGCGTGCGCCAAACGGTGCCACAAGGGGTCTAAACATCATGGAAAATATGCTCGGCAAGTTAGATTTCATGGTCGAGAGCGTGGTACATATAGGCAGGTAAATACAGAAAGAAGTCCCGAGCCGAGGATTCCGCCATTCGTCCGCGCTGAAACACATCAATAACTGAACCACCACCGCGAGCGCAAAGCCAGCATATTATAAAAAAAATGGGCTGCTTGAGCAAGATCATCCTCGCGCTCGCCGCCCTGGTGTCCCCTACCCGCGGTGTACCAGCGGCGATGATGGTCCCCGCGGGGCCTTTCACGCAGACGATTGGCACGCCCAGCCCCGTGACCATCGTGATCTCCCCGTTCACCACCACCATCTCCCTCATCGTGGTGACGGAGACGGAAAAGCCGTCGTCGCTGCCCACAACCGACTTGCTGCAGCACCCCAGCTGGACGGTCATCACGTCGACGGGACTCGTCACCCACACGCTCAGCGCGGAGCCTTCCACCACCACGGCCCCGACGACCTCCCTGGTCGTCGTCACGAGCGTTGTGGACGCTCCCGAGACCAGCACCAGCACGACCATCTCACCCGCTCCCACCCCGACCCCCGAGCAGCCCAAGACGAGGAAGAAGGAATGCATGGATGATTGGGGCTGCTGCCGCGGCTCGTGCCTCATCGGGAGCTTTTTCACTTTCGGAATTTCGTGCGGTAAGTTTCCTGTGTCTATTTGCTTGCCTCCCCTCGATTTCACGACTGCCAGCTGACAAATACATGTTTTCTTTCCTCCTTTCAGTGGCCTGTCTCGCCCTTCACAAGGATCTGAAGTAATGCTACAGGATCTTTTCTAGAACGATAATCTTTATCCAGAAAGATACGGGAGCAAAAGTTTGAGATGACGTTGGGGACTACCACAGACAAGAATTTGTTGGATATGTCCTTTGCCCTGGCCTCGAGGGTGAAATGGTATTGTGTCTGATGTTTGCGGGCGGACCTTGGTGACAGTGGGCGCAGATTTGGAATTTAGTGGGAGACATGAAGGGTTGCCAAACTGCATCCTCTACCTTGCCCAGCCTTCAGATTGAGCGGCTAGCCATCCATCTTCCGACGATGCTATTTACCTGGATGCTCCAGGCTTCAGCCTCCTTGGTTCGTCCGCCGTCTCATTTCCCTTCTCCATTAATTTCTCCACATGTTATCGTTTGCAGACCCGGGCTGGAGGTTGTTGGTAGCGACACAAGCAAAATGACAACCCGTTTTCCCGGTCAGATGAAGTGGACAATGCATGCATACGCGATCACGCGTGGGATCGAGCAGCCTCAGGGCGAGACAAGCGGACCTCGCCCGTTGACCAAAGCCCCGCGCGGCGTAGGGCAGAATCGGTGGCATTGTCCCTGGGAACACGTCATCACATCCGATGACCTCAGTCTGCATTCCATCTCCACCAACTGTCAAACAAGTCTCCAACGAAGAACCTACCCACAAGACCCGAAATAAAGCGTGCACCCCAACCGCTCCTAGCATAAAAAAGCACCTCCGAATCTCCTTAAACAAAAGACATAAAAATAGGGGGGAAAAAAAACAAGAAATAGGAAAAAGAAAAAAAAACAAGAAATAGGAAAAAGAAAAAAAAAAAGAAATAGGAAAAAAAAGACAAGAAAGAGAGAAAAAAAAAAAAAGAAAGAAAAAAGAAAATAACAAGAAATGGGGGGAAAAAAAATAAGAAATAAGAAAGGAGATGTGAATACCTTGCGCGTAATAGTACTTGGAAGTAAAATTTTAACAGCATTTAAAACTTCCATGTTGTGAAAGTCGCTCCTTTTGGTAGGTGCAGCAGGTGGTGCAGAGGTGCACGTTTTATTTTGGGCCTCGTGCCACCCCCGACGTCCTCGGAATTTTCCGATCACCATTTTAAGGTTATTCCAGTTGACCATAGCAGGAGTGTCAGACAAAGTGCGACGTGCCTTGTCAGCCGCAGCGGAGGCCTTGGCTGCAACACGAGGGTGCCCTGCCAGGCTGCAGGCTTTCAGGTTCAGCCCCCGCCCCCATCTTTTCCTCCGGGCGCTAAGCCCCCGCTCCTTCTGGCTTGGTGGCATCCAATGTTGACCACATGTTCTCGCTTCCGTCATACAACGCCCGCTTTCTTACCACTTTCTCCGCACCATCGTCATTTGCCTGTCTCGCGCACCTGACCCGGGCGGTCGAGATTGTTGACGATTACCATAATAAAAAAACAATAAAAAAAAAACCGTGATACAGTCTGTAAGGAGCAGAACTCTATCGGCATCACAGCAAAGTCCCCTCGTTTTTTTTTTTTTTTTTCGTTCCGCACCGGGGCTCTCCTCCCACTTCCGTTACCTTAACCCCAAACGAAACAATGTCCGACCTCCCACCACCCCCATACTCCTACTCCGAAAGCCCTAGCGTAGGCTCCTCGCCCAACTCGCCGCTCTACACGTCCCAGCACCTGGCGGCGCACCTATCCAGCCTCCCGGCCCGGCTGCGCGAGTCGCAGGCGGCGCGGTCGACGCGACAGGCGGCGTCGGACCTGGCCGTGGTCGAGCGCATCCTGCCGCACATCGAGGCCTTCCTGGCCGACATCGTGTCGCTGCCCCGGCCGCCGCCCACGGCCGAGCTGACCTTTGTGCCCGCGCCCGCCGTGCCGACGCCCTGGAGCCTGACGGGCGCGGCCGAGCGCCGCCGCGAGGGCGAAATGGTGCAGCTGGTGCGGCTGGAGCTGCCGCCCCTTGACGTGGACAGCAAGGACGGCGGCAAGGGCCAAAAACAACAACAACAACTACCAACACCCACCAGCGCCGGCAGCAGCAGCCTCCGGCCCGAGCGAGACTGGTCGTCGCGGACCGAGAACCTGTTTGACGAGTGGGGTCGCTGGGGCGACGACGCCGACGCCGACGGGCAGCAGGAAGCCGGGTCCTCCTGGTGGTCGTGGTGGCGCGACGAGAGCGCGGCCCGCCGCCTGGCCGCATACCTGCAGCCGGCCCCTCACGTAGTCAAGACGCAGCGGCGCGCCATCCAGGCCGCCGTCGTGGAGGAGAAGACGAAGAAGAAGAGCAGCGGGTGGGGGTGGGGTCTAGGGCGGAAGAAGGGAGGAGGAGCGGAAGCGTCGTTGTCGTCGGCTGCCACAACACCGACGTCGCCGACCGTCGCTGCTTCGCCGATACTCGGCCAGGACGAGCGTGTCAACATGGCCGTGAGGGCCGACGAGATTACCTTCAGGAAGGAGAATGAGTTTGGCGTTTGGGAAAGTATGAGCGGTTGGGGCATAGTCGTCGTTGTCACGATCAAGAGATAAACGTATTTTATAGTTTGTGGCGGTGGGCGCCGTTGGCCTTCGCCAAGCGCTACTCAGATAAACATGTACTTATTTATATAGAGCATTTAACTCAATTCAGTATGGCTGCGATGAGTCCCTCCCCAGTAGGTTTGAGGGGTGGCGGAGCAAAACGGGTGTAAATAGAGCGCCGGCTTATGCTACCTATATCAATGAATTCATATATACGCTACATTCGTTGCAAAGTCACGGAGCACAAAGGGGCCGTGTGTGCAAATGTCTATTCAACCGAATCGGATACCGGCACTGGGATCCCACGTCCCAGGTTTAGGACCCGGAGGCGGCTGCTGTTGTGCGGGCTCTGAAGCGTCGTTAGGGCTGGTCGGATTCCCAAACTTTATCGCCATACCCTGTGACCACATCTGCTGCGAGGGGACCGGCCGGTGAGTGGGTGGCATATGCGATGACGGCGCTTCTTGCTGTGGCTGCGGTGACTGTTGTTGGGGCGGCGGTGGCTGCTGCTGCGTCGTATAAAACTGTTGAGGTGGCGGCGCGTTTTCTCGAAGCGAAAGAGACGAAAGAGTAGGCATGGATATTTCACTGTGTAAAAGCATATTAGCGTCATACGTCGTGGCAGACAACCAGCCCAGGGAAAAAGGAAAGTAAAAAAAAGTAAATAAATAAAAAGGGGGAGAGCATGATAAAACGTACTCCTCGAGACTCCTTGCGTCCCTCCGCCGTTCGGCAACCCAAACGCGGCACTGATCCCTAAACTGACCCACAATTTTGCTGAGGTCGTTGTAGAACTTGCGTCCAACCTCGACGTTGCTGACAATCTCCTTGTACTTGTAGAAGGCGGCATCAAGCTTCTGCAGCGCCGCCTCGCGCTCGCGCCCACCGGACGAGGCGGCCGTGGCGCGTCTCTGCGCTTCGAACTCGCGGTTGACTCGGCCGACTTCGGCCAGCACTTTTTCCTGCTCGTCGGCCTCGCGCTCGACGAGGGCTAAGTCGTCCTCATACATGGAGTCGAGGCGACGCTCAAAGAAGTCGTCAAAGTGCGCGGCGGCAAGCTGTGTCCCGGGATAGGCGCGTTCGAGGCGGGCGGCTTCGCGCAGCATCTCGGGCTTGATGTCGTCTGCACGGGCGCGCTCGCGGAGAGACTCGATGCGCTTTCGACGCCGACTCTCGAGGCGGAGCACATCGTTGTAGGCACCGCGTAGGCGGCCGAGAGCTGGCTTCACAGGCTCCGGGATCTCAGTGCGCCGACTTGAGGGCACAAAGTCCATGAGTCCTCGGTCAGGGCCGGCGAGGATAAGCAACGTGTCTTCGACCGCGGTAAACTTCTCGCGCACGATGGCGTCCGACGAGGTTGACGATGCCAAATAGCCCGAGACTTCGGACACTTGGCCCCAAAGTTTGGCGCCGCCGTTGGGGTCCTGGCGTGACTCCGGACGGGCCCAGCGCTGGGTGCCATACTTGCGACGCAACCGCTGGTCTTCCTCCTCCTCGGCACCCAGGAGCGACTTTCCCTCCTCGAACACGGCCTGGTCACTAGACCGGAGCTTCTCGATGTCGGCGAAGCTGCGATGAATGCGGTTGATGGCGTCGGCTTGTCGGATCTCCTCCGCATGCTGGATGAGCGACCCGGGCAGACCGAGCGGCTTCTCGAGCGCTTGTAGCGAGCCGGGCAGGTTCAGCGATGAAAGCATCTCGTGCAGCTTCTCGGTTAGGGCCTCAAGCTCGTGGATGATGTTCTGGTTCATCAGCCTGTCGCGACGTTCCTCGTAGATGGAAACGGCCATGTGCACGGCAAAGGGCACCAGTTTCGTAAACAGGGCAGGGCCGAACTCGGCCTGCTCTCCGAGATGGTCATGGGGGTTCGCGACCTGGGGCGGCACGCGTGCGATGGCCAGGTTGGCGCGGTCCAGGATTTTGAGCTCCGATTTTGCAGGCACAGGGACGAGATAGATGACATCATTGTCGCGCTCAGCGCGCTTCAGATCCTCCTCGGCACGCGTTTTGAGAGCCTTAATCTCGTTGACGACCCCTTCCTTGATGTAGTGGCCGCGGGCCTGGCGGAGCCCCTCGTTGGTGCACGCAACGGCATCCCGCAAACGCGCGATCTCCTCACCGTATCGGCGCTTCTCGAGACAGTCCAGGGAGGCGCGATACTGGGCAGCCGCGGCGAAGAAGTGGTGCTTCGCGCTGATGTGGTGGATCCAGGCAGAGCTGATGGCTTCGCTCTTCATGGCGGCCTCAGCAGCGTCGTTGTAGAGGTCCGAGACGCGAGTGGCCAGCTTGGCAACTGTGGCATCCTTGTAGTGCTCGGTGACGGCCTTGCGCCAGAAGCACTCTTGGCTCTGGGCGAGCATGAGCTGCATTAATGATTCGAGGGTGGTCTCGTCCATGTCCTCCGGAGGGGCGGGCATGCGTAGCTCGGGTAGCACCGACGTCTTCATGTGGCTAAGCACGCCGGCGGCTTGCGAGTAGTAGTTGGCCGCGGCCTTGATGGCGTTGGCGTCGCCATAGCTGTTTGATGAGATGGCCAGCTGGCAATACAGTGCCGCCAGATTGTAGAGAACGTTGAGCAGCTCGTACTGCAAGTTGTTTTGCACCAGCGGACGCTCCGTGTTGTAGCCAAGGGCGGGATACCACGAGAAGTCAGCCCCGATCTACGGAGCCCGCCGGTTAGTCGGTCCGTTGTACCCGCACCGTCCGCGCCGAATCGGCCCCGGCCAGACGACAGTGGTGAGGGAGCACGCACATCGATGGGGAACTTGCCGCTGACCCACACCAGCTGGGCGGCGTAGGCCTGCAACTTCTGGATGCCGCTAGTGTGGGCTTCGCGGACATTGACGGCGTCGCGGCGGAGGGCGTCTATGACCTCAATGTCCTTGCGGAACATGTCCGGGTGCTGGTCATACTTGTTGGAGATGTACTGGCGGACCGCCGGGGCGTACGACAGGTGGGTGGCCCGCCGGAACGGCACAGCCAGCTGATTGGTGGTTTGCCTGTCCGAGACCAAGGAGTTAGCACCAAGTATCCTGTACGGTCGACCCTGGGCCTGGCTTGGCCTCCTTGCTCGGGGCTGAGACGCTCGGTCGGTCGCCAGCGGCGCCGACGGCGTCTATCAGTCACACTCACGACATTGCTGGGTGCCCGAAGGCTGGACTGAGCTCTGAACGCTGTTTCAGCTCGGCTTTTACCCCGGATAAACGGCCCCGTCGGGGTTTGGGTGACGTTTAGGCGTTCTTTGACGGCCGTGGATTCCTCCATGTGTTGTTGCAAACCCAGCAACCCCCACCATGACCTCATTTGCTGGCACAGGGACGCCTGGCGGGGCTGGACGGGCGGTCGAGTTCTAGGCCTTGATTGGATGGTGAGCACGGGCGCCTCAGGCAAGGACCGGGGGCCGCGGCTCAGCATTTAGGTCGCAAATTCCCAGCCCTGGGGCCGCCAGCCTCACCTCGGTCGACAGCTGGAGCTTCTGGATTGTCCTTTCAGCCAAGCTGCACAGACACGTCAACGGCACAGGCTCGCGATGCCAATCAAGCATCAAATTCAGCATGCTCAAGAGCGTGGCATCCACCAGCTCCGTTCACAAGGAGCTGACTGGGTTCCTGCAAGATTGCTTCTTGGGCTCGCTCCGAAGCGGCTGCCACCTCAGGCAGGTCGGCAAGAAGATACCTGCTCCCTCGTTCCCTTTGGACAGCCATGTCACGCACACTACTGCCGCGCTAGTCGCCAGGCTGTCTGTGCTGTGCTCGCCGATTCGCCAATGCCACACGCCAGCAGGCCGGCGCCATTGCCACTGACACTGCCAAGGAAACCACAAGACAAGGTTATTTTTGCCTTTCTGGCCGATAATCTAGTGTCGGGCGCAGCTTGGCTCATGCTCTTTCGTCCTAGGGTATGGAGCCGGCAGCAAGCTTTCACCGCTTTTGCCGTGGCCGATTCGAAAGCGCTGTTCACGGCAACAATGGCGTCCGTCAGCGCTAACAGGCGAAGATCACGACTCTCTAGCTATGCTGCCGAAAAAAGCGCGGACTCGCTGTGCCAGTGTGCTGGCAGGTGTTGACTGCTGAAAAGCGCCAGCGTGTTCTGTCGGCCCACGCCGAAGCTCTGAAATTTCCTTGCATCGACCTCCTGGATCTGCATGAGGTAATGCGCGCTTTCACAGAGGACGGGAGACGAGGTGCTCCCGCCGGCTCGTCAGTCCGACAC
>PYSS01000164.1:0-43933 GCA_003049465.1 Magnaporthiopsis rhizophila
CTCCCCAACAGTCCGGACGCCGTCCACCTCAGCTGGCCGGCCCCAGCCGGAATTGTCCCGTTGCTCCCGGCGCGTTAAGCCTACCGGGCTCGGCCGCGACGCTACCGCGACGCGCGTCATGATGGCGGAGTGACGGATAGGAGCAGTCGTCGCGGACGCAACAAGAGAGCCTTTTCGCAGCCCACCGGCCCGTTTGGTTGTGCCCGCCCTGCCTCACTCCCTTCGTCGGGCCGGCCCACGCCGTGCCAAGCTATCGCGCCTCGGCGCGCCTGCGAGTTGGCCTAGAGAAGTCGGGAACCTCCGGCAACGTCACAACCGCTGTATGCAGCTTCACCACGGCCCGGAGCGCCTCATGAAAATGCTGGTGGCGTTGCGTCAATGCTGTGCCCAAGCCAATGTGCCGTTGCCCTCAACGAGGCTCCTTGGGAACAAATGTACAGAAAGGCGGCGACTTTCTGCTTCCTGGAGACCCAACGAGAGCCCTTCAGGGCCGTTTGATCTTTGAGCCAGTCGCAGAGGCTACGGAAAGTGCTCTTGTGTATGCGCAAGAGGTCAGAGAATTGTACAGCGCTCGCTGCAAGCAGGGAGCAGATCACCTCCTCGCCGGCATTCAAGGAAAGGTGTTGAGATCCGTAGATAGCTTCACTGACGCCCAGGGGGGGCACAGAAGGCGACAGCGCCCGCGACTTGCATGTAAAATAGAAGGAGGGCACGCGAGCGAGCCTAAGAGAAACATGTTGGCAGTAGGTAGTAGGGACCGGCCAGGGGCCATAGAATTAACGTCTGACATGAGTAGGCTGGCGCTCTCCTGCGGCTGAATGCCCTTAAAATGCAAAAATTGGCAGATAAACAATTGTTGATTAGGTCACACTGCCTAGCCTTCTGGCTGTCAACCGAGTTGACGGCTGTTTATCAACATGAACGGATCTACGCCAGGGCTATGCAGGGCCGCATTGACGAGAGCCGGGGCCTGGCAGAAAAAGTACTTCTGACAAGCCCTAGGCCCTTATTCTAGTGCTTATTTAAGGCATCTTGCCGAGCCCGTCAACAGTTCAACAAGGGCTAAATAAAATTTGTGTGTGTCAACAGTTTGAAGCGAACACGACCCTACTCTCGACGTCTCCTTCAAACAATATCCTCCTCGGCGAATTCGATAAGGCCTTTCCCACGAACCAGGGCCAAAAGATCTTTGCCGTATGATTTCCACAAAGTGCCACCCTCGATTCTGGATTTGATTCTCTTTTCCAGAACCCGACGAGGCGCGAAATTGGCTTCCAGGAGAATCTCGAGGGTTTTCAGTTTCATATTCAGGGAGCTGGCGGAATAGCCGCAGTCCATGGAAGGCCACAGTGCGCGCTCAATCATCATGTCCAACCAGTCCCTCTCGTGTTTGGTCCAGAGGAATGTCGACAACATGTGGAACCGCGGGCTTTTGGAAGGGGAACCGCTTTCGAGTCTGGCACGAAGGTACTGTGGGCAGGCGAGCTCGATCGCCAGAAACCAACGAAGAGCCGCGTCTGATTGGTGGTCATAAATTGGCCTATCCCAAATATCAAGGCGCATCAGGGAGTACCAAACGTTTTCACCCTCGAGCCTATCAATGATCCGGAGCAGCTTGGCCCTGACTTCAGGTGAGTTATCGCAAGATCGCCCGAATTTGTAGACCCCGAAAATAAAAAAATGATCAGATTGGGACAATGCACTGAGAGCGGACGCGATGACAAGGCCTGGCTCGTAGCCTGTTGGCCCATCACTGACGATTGTGTCCTGCATGTCCTGCAACCATTCAAACGCCGTCCGATGGAGAAAGTCGACGGCGCTGTATCTCCCCTGATCGCCAGTGACCTGCAGCATGCCGCCCGTGCATCCTGCTAGCCGCCGTTCCAGCAAGGGAACGATCCCGGTTATTTCCTCCTTGGAAGGTGGTTGCGGAGGCCGTTCGAGATCTTCATGGTTGATTGCCGCCCAGAATACCCAACCGGTGACGGGGTCGTCGGGTACTACCTTCTCCAGCGAAACATGATCTGGTACATTATGGAGGCCTCTCTGCGAAAGGGCTCGCTGAGCCGTCTACGCATCGTCTCGTATAACTGCGTGAGCTCTGCCGGCAGCGCTTCGGACACCTCCCGGATGGCGCGGATGCTGTTGTTATCTTGAGCCGTGATCACCAGCCTTTCGACCACTAGAACCACCCAAAGAAACACGCCCTTTGCCTTGTCCACAATCTGAAGTTCGAGTTCCTCAATATTGTGAGGGTCTACCACCCGGATCTCTTCAAACGAACGACTCTCTTTTATTCGCGTGTGCACGTAATGCTCAATGTCGGGTTTGGTGAGATGCTCCATGCGGAGGGACGGATACGTAGCGAATTTATCCCTGAAGGCGTTCAACGGACGACTGGAGAAGCAGAGCTTCACGTTGTGATCTCGGCGGAGCTGCGTGAGGAACGAGATCAGTTCCGATGGATCCCCTTCGTACTCGTCCAACCCGTCGACGAAGACCGCGACCCGATGAGTATCGCGAAACGCATGAAGAAGCTCGGCGATGGCGTCTTTGAGCTGATCGACTGTCCAATCCGGAATGTTGGAAGCCCCTACTCCGGCAAGCTGGAAGTACGTGTAATGGTTTCTGGCGATGAGCCGGCAGAGGTTCGGCCGCCGGGAGAGGAGCTGGTAGAGCATCGTACGCAGGAGGCCGACCTGGCTTTTTTGCCTAGAGGACCCCGGGTTCCAAATGTAGATGCCGCATGTGATAAGCTTAAGCCCGCCAGCCCACCGGCGAAGGCGTTCCTCGACTTGTGTGTTTGTGCAGATGAACTTCATCAAGGTGCTTTTTCCGGACGCGGGCTTGCCAGTGATCCAGTAGGGGGTGTCGTTGGCCGTGGATTCCAACCATTCTTTGAAGCCTGTCCGGTGATGTGCCGGTGAGGGCCCGCCACTATCGCCAGTTTCATCGCTCTCACCGCCTGAGCCGCTTTCGGTGTCCTCGGAGCCTCCCTCGCCAAGTAGCCATCGGAAAGTATCGGGGAAAGGAGTTTGGATCTGATCTTCTCGGGCCGTCATATCGTTGAACCGGAGCCCCTCGAGGATTTTCTGTCCGACAAAATTGTCGTTGGTTGATATAGGAGATTCCTCGACTCGATTGATGGACGGCTCAGATGCTTTCTCTGCCGCGATGATCGATGTCCACAACGCCTTCTCCATCGTGTCTCTCTCAGACATGCCGCTAAACCCTTGGCGGGAGCCTGGTTGGAGGTTGTCGACGCCTTGCTTCACGGAATGAAGGGTGTCTTGCATTTTGCCGACGTGTTCTCTGCCCAGCAGCATATGGGTTGGGGTTAGTTTCAAGCCGTGAGGGGCGAGCGGCAGGGCTGCGGGGCGGCCCTCGTCCGATCGCTGGATCTCCGAGTACAGCGAGAGCAACTTGCCTCCGAAGTCGGCAAAGGCGACGACGCCCGTGGCGATGGAAAGCGCGCTGAATGGATCCATCGCCCGCGGCTCCTCTGTACCGTCTGTCCGGTCTGGCAATGCTTAAGAGGTAGTCAGGAGTCCTGACTAGGTATGGACGGAGGGAGCAGGGGGGGAACGAAGGGGGGAGACGAGATTTCCTTGGGGGTGGAAGTTTTCTGCACATGCTGGGCACTGCGGACCATTGGCTGGCTGCTGGGTGCAGGCAAATAAGGAGGAGGGGGTCGTGTCGCTTCGTTACAGGCTGGTCAACACAACGGATACGCCACACGGGGATGATCACGGCTGGAACGATCGCCTGTAGGGAAACAAGCGCCCTCACTAAAGTAGGGCTCCTAATCGGGCAACGGCCCGGGAATGGTACCCGCGTATTGCACACAGGCTTCCGTTCCTAGGGTAGAATACCCAAGGAAGGTGCCGAACAGTACAGCTCTGTAGGGATTCAGGGGGACTTCAGAGATTTAGTCCTTGCAACTGTGATCTGTGCGGTCTGGCTGATAGACCAGATCAACCGGATCACTTACGACACCTTGGCGCGGATCACACAGATAATTCTCGGCTTACCTAAGCGGGTGCCACGTGACTCTTCTTTCCCTCTTGGTGCGGGGTTGGGGTGCTGTCCCTGGCTGCCCCTGAGTCGCCCTACATTAGCACCCTGCTTAGACAGGCACACTACACAGGCTGCTCCCGAGAAGGCCTCTAATACTGGGCAGATTGTGGTAAGTTAGAGAAGGATGGCCAGGTTTGCAGTTATAGAATTGTCCGTTTGTGGAAGATCGCGGGCTAGTCCAGCGGCGCAGGTCAATCACTGGAGAGGTGATTGACTTTAGAGGCGCAGAAGAAATGTTTTGGTGCGTCCATCCGGCTTCCTCAGCCTATCAAACCGTGCCGGATGTGACAACGCCTTGCCACGGCGATTGTCAGCTGGTTGGCAACCAGGATCATGTTCGGTTGTAACACTTTTGTGCCGTTTCTAAATGGCGGCGGCAGGGACGAGGGCCATGGATAGCACCTTGGCGGCGGTCAGTATATTTGTCTGTTACCAACCGCTTGCTCGGACATGGTCTCAGGCACGGCCGTCCGAGCCCGCGAGTATATGCGTGAATGGGCTCAGCCAGACTGGCCAGGCAACCCGTTCCATTTCAAGACCGAGTGGTCCCCGGAGCGCAGCCTGCTCCAGGAGCACGGCCTCGACCCGATGCCCGTATTCCACCGCGCGATCCCGAAGAAGACCCGGAGGAAATGCCTGGCGGGCCATGGGACTATGTCTCCACGGTGAAGACCCGTTTTCTGTACTACTTGCTGGCCATCACCGGCTCCGTCATCCTCACGGTGCCCACGATAACCATGGCCCTGATAGCCAGCACACCGAGTCTGGCTATGGTGTCGGCCTTTACCGTTGTATATGCCGTCGGGCTTTCGTATAAGTCGGGTACCCCCCTTTCCGACCACCCCCCTGTCCGACCACTTTTTTACTATGGGGCCCTATACAAATTTACGATTTTATATTTAAGGATATAAAATTGAAATAAAATCGTTTATTTTTAACGTTTATTACGGGCCTTATTTTATATGGAATTTTATAATTTATTTTTTGGAATTTTTATTAAATTTAGCTTTATTTAATAATAGTTTCCTTTTATTTTTACGATTTTATTTCGATTTTATATCCTTAAATATAAAATCGTAAATTTGTATAGGGCCCCATAGTAAAAAAGTGGTCGGACAGGGGGGTGGTCGGAAAGGGGGGTACCCGACTTATTTCTCCGAGCAGACTGCCGATCGAGCTGCTCAGCGCCACGGCCGCTTATGCTGCGGTCTTCGTGGTCTTTGTGGGAGGGACTACCAACCAGGGGTGAGAAGAATGTCGCCAAGATGATTCCCATTGTGTATCTTAGGGATAGGAAAAAGAAATGATCGTGTTGGGCTAACCGTTTCTCATTGGCGGCTTGTCGCCCTTTGTTTTTGGTCGTTGTCCATTCATAATAGTCTTGAACTCGGCGAGCCTTCAGGACAAAAGAAATTGAATTCCTTTAATCAGCCAGATATACCTATGCATGGATTTGAAAAGTTTAAATACGAGACGGGAGGCCGGATTGTTGCAAGAAAGTTTCGATAGATCTCGAGGTAAACCGGGTCGGTCATCAGGTGTCTGTTTGCCTATCACCAGCAAAGATCCTACGCAACAGTGTAGACAGTTCAGTCACCTCGGTAACCAATCCGGACGAGAAATTACTTACCAGTTTGCTACATATCTCCAGGTGAGGTATCAGTAACTATTCCGGTAAGTTCCGTCCCAAAAAAAAAGCCATGTCCGCAACCGCTACATACCCACCCATCATGGCAGGCGGTAACTTCCACAACCAGTCCACCCCTCTCGCGATCAGAACTCTCCAGCCACCGTCCAAGATCCCCAGGCCGCAGCAGAACCAAGGCACCCCAGTGGCCAAGAAGCAAGTTAAGCTCCCCAGGATCAAGCCTCTGGGATCTCGGACGAATTCCGCCGGAGAGCCCTGCCCGAACGCAGAGTGCACAGGGGGCATGCAGGAAGAGATCCACGTCGGCAGCGAACAGACTCTCTACTTGAGTTGCACCGCCAGATGCGGCTTCCTGGCCAAACTTTATTGGGTTTCCGGGGTAGGATACCGCGAGGCTCGCTGCAGAAACTGGATGGAGGAAGCCCAACACGAAAAGGAGGAGGCGGAAAGGAACAGGGAGCCGTTGCCCTCCCCATTTTGCTGGGGGCGGCCGACGTTTGATGTTCACTTTGACCCGATCGACTGGAACCCCCCGCAGCTCACAGAGCCCTGGTGGTCCGGGGTTGTCAATGCAGGTGCAGGTGGATGGAATGGGCGTTCTGAGCCGCCGTCACCTCGAACCCGTCCGGTGCTGGTCCAGAACCCTTTCTCTAACAGAGGATTCGAGTCCTGGTAGCATGTTGCAAGGTAAGTATGAGCATATCTTTGACGAGCACGCTTCTTGTTTCGTTTTTGATATGATCATGGCTTCAGAGTAGTATACAATTTCGACGTTAGAGAAAATACAATTTCTTTGCTCCGGTTTGAAATTCATTATTAGAGAATTCTCATGTAGACGTGAGATGACAGAAAAGGTAAGCAATGCAGCTGTATTACACGGTCGGTGACTCGATAGTGACACCGAAATGGAGGATACGAATATTATAGTGCCTGGCGGGATGTGCTGGTAACGATGGAGTAGCTACCATCTAGAGTCTCGTTCCAATGCCCTCACTTCCTCAGTCTAATGTGGTAGTCTCAAAGATATGGGGTTCAGACGTACAGGGAACGTGAAGTTGACCGAAGCTTCGAGCGCGTAATTCACGACAGTGACCACATCTACTTGTTTTATTTCGCTTTTTCTGTACCGAGGCCAAAACAATGGTTCGGACGTCGACGTTGACGCGGCGGCTGACTGGTAGATGTCTCGCGGATGCGATTGTCCACGGGTTAAGCCTTGGGGCGCAGTCTAGCCGCGTCTAAGCACAGCCCGCACGAATGCAGGGACTGATCAGGCGGACGGGCGACAGATGTTGTGGGCCTGCTGACAGCCTGGGAAAGGACAGCCAAGCCGAAGGTGTCTAGCTCTAATTGTGCCGCAGAGCTATCGCGACACCGACGCCAGATTTAGTGACCGTTAGTGAGTTGGTGTGGTGTATAATTGGCACAGAGATACGACAATAAACTGATCTTCTGGTTAGCGTGGCTGAGATTTAGGCGAGATGGTCCACGTTGGCTGGACTGGGACGTTCCTTCGTCGCACACAAGCCCCAATCGATGGCCTTCGACTTCCTCTGATGTCAGCCTCACAGGCGTGTGGGCCAATTTAAACGGCCCTTGTTCGCTTGATCGATCCCCAGACCTGGCGCCAATTCCGTCGTGCGCCCATCGCGCATTGGTTCTTACAGAGTATCTACATCTGCAAGGCCGTCCGGCAGCGACCCAGTAGCCGGCAGGAGCCACATAGCAATGGGCAACAAGCACGCGCAGACCTCTCCTAATCCCCAGTCGCCAGCTGCTCCCCCACCGGCGTACACCGATGGCATCGACATTACCGCAGCGTTTGCGAGCCTCAGCCTGTCGGGTGAGCCGCGAGATCCGACTGCGGACAGCTGCCTCGCCCACCTGAAGCTTCTCGCGGCCTTCCACGCCCTCAAAGAGGACATTGGCTATACAGATGGTCTCTGGGGGATATGGGATGACCAGGCCTGCCACGACGGGAAGCAGGACGGGAAACGACACGAAACAGCCAAGACTCCTGACAAGGGCGACAACAATGGTGCCGCAACAGGTGGCGCGGCGGCCGAGCTCCTCAGCAGGAGCCGCGAGAAGCGCTGGGCCGTCTTTGTCGCGCGGGCGGCCGACCGCTACGAGGCGTGGTGTAAGGCCATTATGCAGCCGTTCGAGCCCTTGACCGAGGCGCAAATGCGGGAGCCCCTGAGCACCAAGTATGAGCAGTTCCCGACGCGAGGGCGGGCCCGGCAGTGGTCTGCTGTCGAGCTGCCGCCTCTCGACGTGCTCATGGTCTGGCACGCGCACATGCTCAATCCGAGGGCCTTCCTCGAGGACATGATGCGATGTGGCGCCCAGGAGTATTGGATCGCAGGGATGCCGTGGAACCTGGTGAACGCCGCCATCGACTCCAACTTCAACTACAATGTTTCGGACGACGCTAAAGCTCGCTGGACGGGGCTGACTGGTTGCCAATGGAGCAGCACGGACGATTCCATGTTCAAGGAAGTGTCGTGTCCCGCGTGCTCGGAGCGTCTTCAACTCAAGTGGTCAACCAGTGGGTTTGATGAGAATGGGAGCCCGAGGAACATTACCGAGTAAGTTCTCTGCATCTCTATCATAGCCAAGCCTTACTTTCAAGGAGACAGTATCTCTAACGATATTGTCTCCCCCTCCGTTTTCCCCTTCCCCCATGTATAGTGCGGCACAGCTCGTGGGTAGCGGCTACGGAGATGGCGAGTTCTCCCATAAATGCCACAGGTGCAACGTTACGATCAACAAGGAGCTCCTGAGCACCGCCAAGTTTGTGCGCGACACCAAGTCTCTCCTGCACAGATCCTGGCCCTTGCCCGGCACGATCCTCGACCCGACGACGGGCGGGCCAGAGCTGGAGCCCGCCAACTACGACTCGGACCGCACCTACCCCAACAGGCTCGTCAAGAAGGGCGCCCGCGCCGAAATCCTCGAGCTAGTTCGGCCAGGCGGCAGCGATGGCCTGCCCCCGACCATGGACGACGTGCGCGCCGTGCTCGAGCGCACCATGGCGGACACGGCCCGGCACTACGAGGCGACAGGTCAGCGGCGCACGCCCTACGCGAGCCGGCCGTTTGTGCGGCGAATGATGCGCGCCTACTGGCAGAACTTCTCGCCCTTCGCCATCGACCTGGTCGGCGCCGTCACGCGCCAGTCCATCTTCACGGCCAAGATGGCGCAGCTCGACTGGCTGCACAGCCCCGCCGCCAGGGAGACGATGGAGCGGCTGATTAAGAAGTACGGCCGCTTCTTCGCCATCATGGCCCAGTGCCCGTACAACATCGCCGTGCCCACGCTGGACGTCGACCTGGCCTGGCACACGCACCAGCTGAGCCCGTCGGCGTACTATGCCTTCTCGATGCGGCTCACCAAGAAGTTTGTCGACCACGACGACAAGATCGACGAGTCGAAGCTGTCCACCGCCTTTGCCTGGACGAGCCGGACTTATCAGTCGAAGTACGGCGAGGTGTATTCGGAATGCACTTGCTGGTACTGCGAATGTATTGTGTCCTCTGCTCGTCTCTTTCCCTACCACCCCATTTTATTTGCGAACGCTGCTGACGATGCATAAAAAAAAAAAAGCCGTCCGAGCATCCCATATAAACCCTATCGGAAAGATGCTCGGAATATCGAGAAACGATCAGAGTATGTTTGTTTCCTCCCATTTCCTCCTCTGTTGCTTTCGTCCCTTCCGATGCCTATCAGAAGGCTGAGAGAGAGAATCGGCCGGGCAGTCTCGGAGACGTTCCACACATCGGGTCGCGCCAAGCTCTGCCCGCCCGACAACTCGGCGCACATATCGGCGCACAACGCCGTCCGCACCGTCGGCGGCGACGACCGTCGCGGCCGGCTCCTCCAGCACATGCAGGCCCGGCATGACCGCATGCTGGAGGCGAGCTACGCCAAGGCGACCAAAAGGGCCCAGCAGAAGGGCAGGCAGCTGCCGCCCAGGCAGGAGTATTACACCCACTGGGGCTATTCGTACTTTAGTGGGTTTTCTCAGCTTATCATATTATTATAAGCGACTTGGGATGGTTTCCGCGTCGGGACCAGGCTGACCGGTTGCTATAACAAATCCAAACAGTGTACTCACCCTACGTCTACCCAACCTACTTCAGCCCCGAGATATACTGCGGCTGGGACGATTCAACCGTCCATGCTGGCCAGGGCGAGTACGCCAACTGCTGCCAGGGCAGCTGCGGCTCGGCGGCCGGCGGCGGATGCGCCACCGCGGGCGTGAGTTTCTCCACCTAAGGCCCTTTCCCCGGTGCGACGGAGCAGGACATGGAAATCGTGCTGACGCGAAAATGTGATCTCTCCAGAGTGTTTGTGGCTCGACGGATTTTGGCACCGGTGATAGCGGTAAGATCCTAAGCTTCCCTGCGCCATCCACCCCCAATACCGAGGCATTTTTTTTTATCGGGGCTAATACTGTTTTTGCGATAGGCGGGGGCTCTAGCAGTGGAGGCTGCGGGAGTAGCAGTGGAGGAGGTTGCGGGAGCAGCGGCGGTTGCGGAGGCGGTGGTGGTGGGGATTAATGTGTCTCCGTTCGCGTTTGCTATGGGAAATCAATCATCACTTTGTGGGCAAGGATCTTTAGACATTTATTCCTGGTGGGCGTCGTGGCAATGCAGCGTCAGGGAACTACCTAGACACTAAACAAGGGCTTTTACCTGGCGTTGGAATATTGGAATACATTCGTCTGGCGCTCCCAGCACGGCCAAGCAAATACGAGAAGCGAGCATCACACGACTCTGTTGATGGCTACAGATATTAAGCTGGTTGTGCCTAACGTCATTGGGTAGACAAACACAAGGTGAGGTTCAGTGTACCAAAACCAGATGGTGAAAGCTAGGATCCGCATCCAAACAAAAGGGTCACGCTAAAACACGAGACGTTGTGCTACAAACGGCCAGGCACTCATACTCAAATACCCCAGAAACCTGTAGTGGAGCTGCCGGTGCCGGCCGGGAGGTTGCGAATACTCTCGTTGAAGGTTTGCCAGTTGAAGTCGTCCGTGTCCATGGCCACGTCTAGGTCGTCTAGCGATGAGCCGCCGACCTGATTACTGGCTAGGCTTGGTATGACGTCTGGGAAATTGACAAAGGGCTCTTCTCTCCGATCGGGCGCTGGTTTGGTGGATGCGAGCACGTACGGTGCGCCCTCGGGTTCATCGGCGTCTCCGCTGCTGCCAGTCAGCGACGACGACGGGCCATCGGAGATCGGGTATAGCCATGGCGGGACGTTGTTCTTTCGGAAAGCATCAATGAGCTGCGTGTCGGTGGCTGGCGGCCCCGTCTGTACTTGGTGCTGTGTCGGCATGCCCCGCTGGGAGGGATTGTTTACCCGCTCAGGCAGCGGACTGCTGCTGTTATCTGGCGGTGTGTTGTTGGGGTGGAACGTTAGGGGCCAGAAGTCGGCCGGCGCAAAGGTCGGTTGCGCCATGACCTGGTCCACGAAGTCCAACAAGCCCTCGCTAAAAGAGTCAGGGACTGAAGCGGTCCCTGGCGCGGCATCGACCCCTGCGCCCCGGGTGAGCCAAGGTTTCGGTGCTGCCACCTGCGGGTCCGCCGGGGGCAGAGGATTGACGGAGGCCTGTGGGCGAGACGCCGAGGGCGCAGCTTCACGGTCTGCCTGCCGCAAGTTTGGTTCTTGCACCCGGGTCGGCGGGCCATCCTCCAGGGGCGGCGCGTCAACCAGCTTCCGCCAGTTCTGACGCGCCACCGCCGCCTTCAGGCTACCGGAGAGCGTGTTGAACGACGGAGCCGCCTTTGGTGAGTATGAAAGATCGAGCGCCCGCGCGGCTTCCTTGTCCGCGCGCAGTCTCGCCACCTCGGCGGCGCGGTGGCGGCGGGCGCGCGTGTAGAGCCGCCTGAACGGCAGCCAGACGGCCGCATTGTCAGCGATGCGGTCCAGCTCGGCGGCGGCGCTGGTGCTGCAGAAGGTGACCCCGAGCGCCGTCCAGGCGCGCTCTGACCTGGGGCTCCAGGGGGCTTTCGACATCCTGAGAAGGAGGTAGGCGGCAGCCTGCCACTGCATAAATACACGGATCATCCAGCTCCACTGCTTGACACGCGGGTCGAGTGATAGCAGATTGCCGTGCTCAAAAACCTCGATGGCGGCCGTGTAGAGACGGTCCTGGCGCTCCTCGGTCAACTCGCCTGTGAGATTGCCGTGGCAGGCCGCCATCAGACCGTTCTGGTACACGATGATGGTCATCTTAGCGTGTATGACGCGGCCGACAGTGGCTGCCAGGAACGTCAGAGGGTTTGCTTTTGTGGCGCCCGCAGGTGCCGGGCAAATTTGATCGACGGTCTTGATTAGGTCCTCAAGCAGCTGCTCTCGTTTCTCAAACGGACTGTCTACGTCTCTAGAACAGACGGCTCCCGCTGCCGAGGTCATGTTCCATATGCGACGAAGGTACACCTGGATGTTGTTGAGCATCGTCAAGAACGTCATCTCCGTTTCGCCGTGGCGTGGCGGCGGGAGCTCGGTGGAGTCGGGCCCGAAGTCTGCGTCGTTGATGTTGAGAGGGATCCGGGTATCGAAAGACCGGTCCGTGATAATCAGATCTGCGCCCTGGTCCTCGGCGGCGCGGGAGTCCATCGACATGAGGTACCAGAAGAGGCGCCTGCGCATCTCACAGTCAAAAGGACTGATGCCGGGGAAGTTCGTTGGGTCGCGGTGCAGTCCCAGGGCATGGCTGATGCGCACGGCCAGGCCAACAAGAGTCCAGGCGTATCGCGTGTCGTTGCGGCGCCTCACCAGGGTGGTGTAGAGGACGAATGCCTGGAATGTGGTCAGATCTGTTGATGTGAGGAACTCGGCCTTTGCCAAAGCTATCTCCAGCGCATAGCGATATTTCTCTATTAGGGTGGCCTGGTCAGAATCGAAGTTGGTTTTCACCTGCCACGGGAGCCCGGTGGTTAGCGACGAGGAGTCGTTGCAAGGGACAAAGATGGAGCTATTAACAAGCAAGGCCCACCTCTGCCTCCTCCATGGACACGATAGCACCCATGTAGATGGCAAACATGAGTGCCTCGAGCGGAGGCTCCAGGCTGTCCAGGTTCTTGCGCGATTCGTTGATGGTGTTGGCCATGGTGGGTGAGTGCAGGATTTTAGTGACGGAGTTGACATTTTGATCATAAATCTGCCATATGAATGGAATTTGGGAACCTAACGGGTGGAAGCTTCGGAGATCGACCTCGGCCGTGCGATGGCCGAATAAGAAGGCGTAGTTGCTGGGGTAGCCGCCCGGAGTTCCCTGCGATATTTCAGGGGTATCCTCCTCCCCTCCAGACAGCTCAGATTCTGTGCCGAACCATTCTTCGGTTGCAGTCCGCAGCTCGTTGATCTACGAGCCAACAACGGCATTGATCAGTCAAATAATGCGACAATTCATTGCGGTTGACTGTCATGCAGAGCCTGTGCAAGCATCAAGCCTACCTCGTCGTTGATCTTGGACCAGAAGCCACTGCTGACATATCGAGACCTTCCCCCGTCATGCAAGACTAGCCTTCCGAACTTGCGATTGAAATTGGGCGTGGCTTTTTCGGGGCCAACCCCGCTCCGGACCGAGGGACACTCGGCAGGATCCACGCTGGCCGGCGGACCGCGGTTGCCAGGACCCGACAATGGTGACTCCTGGCCGTAATCACTCGATATGCTTAGCCCGCAGCCTGAATGGTGCGAGCCGCCTCCAGTCTCAGCCGACGTCCCTGCTCGGGCGGCGCCGGTGGCATCCTGTGTGGCGGCCTCGGGAGATTCTGAACTCGAGCCGTGCCTGGTTGCCTCCAGCTCGATCTGGCCGCTCAGCTCCTCGACAATACCCTCCAGCTTGCGCAGCCTCTTCATCAGCTCGGCTTCCCGCTCGCTCGAGTGGGGCTTCATTGCCAGCGGCGCATTGCCGTCTCTTAGTCGGGGTCGTCTGGGGGCTCGGCCCGGGGCAGGGAATACACAGAATATGTGAGCGCGGCGGCAGTTTGTACATGGCTGGAGCTTGTCGCATTTGACCTGGTTGACAAGAATGTCAGCTAAGATCGCTTTGGTTCTCCCTGCAAAGCCAAGAATTACGGGACGCACACGGAGGCCGTACCTTTCTCCTCCGACAGGTCACGCAGCTCCTCGGATTGAGAGAATCGTCGGGAATGTCACTTGGACTGTAGATGGAGGCGCCAGGGGGTGCGGAAGCGAGCGCCGATGCGCCAAAGCTGGCCTCGACGGATCTCGACGGCGAGTCGAGCGCCGAGCCAGTTTCTGGCCGTGGGGGCTCCATGGAGGCGCTGGCCGAGGCAAGGATGTGGCGAATTGAAGGGGTCTATCGACGTTCGCGTTCTTCGTCTGGGATCTAATCGCGTCAGGGGCGGCCGTTGCGCTCATCCAGGGGCGGAAAAACGAGAAGCCCCTCGCTGCCGAGGCATGCAATGCGCTGACAAACAAGGCGGGGCTACGGGCCGTTCGAGGCCGAGGATGGGGTTAGTAAGAGTCCGAGCTTGGGTGATGTCTTCGATGGCTGCGCAAGGCTGAGAGAAAGATGGGTTTGGACAAATGTTTGGGAGAGAGTTTGTTCGAGAAGCTCGTTGAGTTTCCGCCGGACAGCACCACCAAACATTTGATTTGACAAACGGAGGCGGACAGTTTGAGGGCACCGTGATCCGCCGTGATGACACAACTGAAGTTGGACACAAAAAATGTGGGAATCGACCACGGGTCATGTGGGTCACAAGCAGGGACCACGGTTCTATGCCACGACCCCGAGTGCCTTCATAAATCCGAGCCACCCAAAGGAGCCAAGCCGGGAACGAACACCAGCATCCCCGGAGCACACAGCATCGGCACTTGGGGATAAGCTCGGATTTGAACCGGAGCAAACCCTGAAAACCGAAAACCCGTCGACAATGCTACCTTTCATTAATTAAGAGGATCAACTCGCTACCTTCAAGCCTTGGTGCTACCACTGACATCACAAAACCAAAGATCTAGGGCCTCAGAAATCAAGATATGCCGCCATCGTCCCTCACAGTGCTACAGTACACGTATGTAAAATACCTGCAAACCAGCCCACGCCCCCACTCTAGGGACGCGCCAGCGCCGCTGGAATCAGCTGGCGCAGGTTGGGCCTGTTGCCGATGCGCTGCGAGACGGGCGCGGCCGGGCTGGCCTGCTGGGGCGAGCCGGTGGTGCGAAGGAGCGAGCGGAACTCGTGGGACGTGAGCAAGCGCTTACCGCGCGCCCGGCGCGCCCCCTGCGCGCTCAGCACGGCGCCCGTCACGATGGGCGAGGCGCTCGACGTGCCGTTGAAGGTGTCGGTGTACCAGATGTCCTGCGACACGCCGCCCTGCAGCGAACCGTAGCCCGTCGTCGTCACCTCCTGGCCCCAGCCCTGCGCGTCCACGCGGAGCCCGTGGTTGGAGAAGTCGAGCCGCGACCGGTCCGGCCCCCAGTTGCGCCCGTGCGTGCCCGGCGGAGGGGCTCCGGCGCCGACGATGATGGCGCCCGACGTCGGGTTGGTGGTGCGGAACGGGTTGCGCCACGACGACGGCCAGCCTGCCTGCGGCCTGTCGTAGATGGGGTTGTTGAGGTCGACGGCGCCGTTGCCGGCCGCCTCGACCACGACGATGCCCTTGGCCACGGCGTACTGGATCGCCGCCAGGTCCTGCGGCCACCACTCGATGGCGATGTAGCCCTTTTGGCCCTGGGGCGGGTTCGGCGCCTGTGGGCCCGACCGGTGCACCTCGAGCAGCATGACGTCGCCGGCCCTCAGCCGGTCGGCCGCCGCCTTGATGGCCGCCGACGTGCTCTGGTCGACCAGCGACGACGTGTAGAAGGGCGCGTTGGGCGCGATGCCCAGGACGCCGATGGTGTTCTCGTCGCCGCCGACGACGCCGGCCACGGCGGTACCGTGGTTAACGGCCGCCGTGTCGGTGGCGTTGGTGCCGGCCAGCAGGCCGCCGAGCTGCTGGCGCAGGTCCTCGTGCGTGAAGCGCCAGCCCCACTCGACGTCGGCGATGCGGATGCCGTCGCCCTTGCCGCCTGGCTGCGTGCGCGCCCACAGCGCCTCGATGCCGCCCGGCGCCGCCCCAAGGAAGCCCTGCCGCGACTGGAAGTTGGGCGTCACCGGCGGCGCCTCGGCGTCGGTCGGCTGGATGCCGTCCTCGCGCTCGACGTTGAGGAACAGCGGCGGCGCGGCCGGCGGCGTGACGTACGCGGCGTCGACGAGCTCCTGCTGGAGCAGCTCGGCCGCGAGCGCCTCCGGGTCCTCGACCTCGCCGTCCAGCGTGTAAAAGGACGAGAGGTCGGGCAGCGACGCCGCCGCGAGGGCGGCAGGCGCCACGATGTCAGCCTCGTGCTGCTCGTCGTCGTCCTCTCCGCCGCCATAGAGGGCGGGAGTGATGGTGGCTGCGGCGGCGACGACCTCGGCTTGCTGAGCCCGGAGGCGCGCCTCGTCCTGGCCGAAGAGAAGCTTGAGCGAGGCGTTGTGGCGGGTCAGGACCTCGTTGACCGAGCTGACGTCCTCGCTCGACGCAACGAGCCCACGACCCGTCACCCTGGCAACGGGGGTGGTCTTGAAGATGACAATGAGCTCCGGCTTGGGCTCCTGTGGAGCCCGCACGACCTCGGATGTGGTAGACGACATGGCGGTGGATGTTCCTGGTTTGTGAAGATTATAAGAATATGGTATGGTGGTGGCTGATGATTGCGGGTGTTCTTGTGTTTGTGGATGGGGGTCAGAATCATTTCCAGCTTGAACTTCGACGGGATGATGCCTGATTTATACCCGAAGACATTGTAAGCTCAGAAGGCTCTCGTTTCTATGGATGTCATATCGCCAGAGAGGCCACCCAGCACGCATGACCCATCATCGTCATCCTGTCACCCAGCCACACTTGGCCAGCCATCCCGCCACTCTCGACACGAGAAAAAAAGCAATGTACAGCATACTCACTGCTGCATGACCCGCCATCTCTCGCAATTCGGCCCCCAAAGCTCGCTCCTTCCGACGCTATCAGGGTGGAGCGGCAGGTCGGGATCAGCCGTAAGATGGACACAACTGCGAGGGAGCCTGCGACGCCGCACCCAATAATATCATGCGGACCCTTCACGGGATATGCAGCCATATGTGGTGTGGGTGCTGCACACTTGCATCCTTTTCGCCCACTGGATTTCTTCCCGCTGGTCTAGACTATGCGGCTGCGCCGTTAGCGTCGGTCCGGTGAGTCTTTCTTTCTTCTCTCTGCCACCACCTCTTTCTCATCTTCAGAAGTCATAAAGCTGACACAGCCGCCGATGATTTCCCCTGAGCAACACTGCCACTACATACAGCCCTCCGTGGTCCTTCGCACCCGGGGAAGGCATCGGGTTGGACGACACGCGGGGCTTCCGCAACTCAGCTGCAGCCGAAGGGCTCAGCCGGAGTGGTGTCGGGGCGCTAACCCATGCCGGCACAGACCAATGAGGGTGCCCACAGACGCCAGGAAGGCCACGCTGCCTAGAATGCTGTCATCTCTCACCGGAGGAGGCCAGGCGCACTCTCTGTCTCTGGCTGCCTGAAGGTCATCCGCACAGCCCGCGAGGGTTTCGCCTCGCCGTGTCTAGGTAACCATTTGAACAAAGTTGACTCGTCATGGGAAACCTGCCTTCTTTTGCGGGCTCGTATGTTGAGCCAGCTGCCTGTCTGTAATCGGCCTGCATGACACAGACGAGCTCCGACGCCACAGCCGACGGCTGAGAAACTGGGCTGCTGATCAAGTCGCCGCGATGCCAATGACAGCTTCCCCCGCAACCTGATGCTGACATCGGGGACGGGGGCTGACATCAGACTGTCAACTTTGTGTCTCCTCGCACTACTAGTAGGATGTGTTACCTGACGTTGCGAAATTCCCCGTCCGCCCGCCTCCCCCGTTTATTAGATTTTTTGTGCTGTAGTTGGTCTAGCCTTGCCCTGTTCGCCTGTCAAAGCAACCGCCTCTCGTCTCACTCCCTTGCTTAAAAGTGCGCGCGCATTGACGTTGAAACGGCATATCACATCTGTAGTCTGCTCGCGCCTTTTGTTCTTCTCGCTTTTCGCCGACCGCTTTCCACACCGGAAGAAGCTTAAGTCGCTACAAAATCAGAAAGTGTATTCCGGCCGAAATAATAACGTTTACGATCCCTGAAAGTGTGCATTTTGTGACGCTCGACCTGCTCTCCATTTCCTTTCCTACCTAGGTAAGGTAGGTAGGTAGGTACGGTAGTCAGTCTCCTGCAGGGTCTTTTCTCAATTCCCGGCAAATCTTGCTGTCATGTTTGATGCCTGCCAGGCGTACGTGCCGACGTGGACATACCTCCCCGGCGTCTCCCCGGCGTCTCCCCGGCGGCTTGTGCAACGGCGCCAGCGACATCAGATTATTACATCGCAATAATTGGCAGCTTATGACATCACGATATCGACTCTGTGTCGACACCCTGATGGCATTTTGTATGACAGACCAGCCAGCCATGTCTTTTTCCTCCCGCAAGGATATGCAACTTTGGCATCTTGGACATGGCGATAGGAGCCGGCATTCTCACTGTGACGAAGGAAGGATCTGTACATGCCCGTCGAGCAGTCCATTCTCAAGGTTTGCACGAGCCGTGTTTTCTACGCTTACGCCCGCCACCCGCGACGACGTGCACCTCCCGCTCGAGCCCCGAGTGTCGGGCTGCTCCGCCCAGGACCGTGCCCAGACATGCCCTTAGCTGGCGGCAATCACCGGCGACATCCTAGCCGGCCGCCTTCGCTGCATGTGCTGGCAGTCGCACACCAAGGGCAAAGGAGGACAGGGCCCTCAGTGAACGAATCCCACGGCCGAGTAGGGGGGGTCCGTTGGAACATGTGGGTTCACACAAGCGGACATGGCGGTCGTGATAAGGACGCCCCGGACCGCCAGCCCGGCCAGGATCTTCATCGGGCCGGCGGGGCCTTGCGACAGCGACCAATGGGCGATGGGTGTGAAGCGGGGAGAGCTTAAAGCCCCGGCCCTTCGCCCTTCGCCCATAGGGCATCCCACGTGGCAGGTTCAAACAAAACAAAACAAGCCCGCACAGAACAACGAGGGCTCCCGTGCCCCCCACTCCCCGGCACCCGCGGACCGCCCAGCTAGTAGCCCTGTCAATGGATACGGATACGATCAAGGCCAACTTGGCACTTTTTCCTGGCGCAGACTGGATTTCTACATGTCGGAAGTTTTACGGTCTGCTAGGTGTTTAACCTCGAGCCTCTATGTCCTACCTAGGTGTAGGTACTTAAGTTGGTTTTTTTTCTGTCTCCCTTGGTTCCCCCAAACTTAGCCATGCCCTGATTAGACGTTAAGCTGACTCTCCCCCGCAAATGCTTCTTCTCAAATTCAACAAGTTTCATGGATGGCGGCAATGAGATGAGCGGCAGTTATCCCGGCCCTAGGTAGCATGACAGCATCCTGGGACCCTGGATGAGGGACATGTGATCCTGCGAGTGCATGCGAGAGAAGATGCTGAAACTTACGACCGGGCACTCAAAGTGCTCGTAGAGATTCCCATTGATAGTTAGCTCGGAGCCGAGCACCAGAGCATGCGCAATCTTGTCAAACCCCGTGTTGGCCGCGCGCTAGGTAACCTTAAATGGTGTGCCTAGAAGACCCCAGACCAGTAACCTCGAGCCGATCCAAGTGCTTAAAAGTCCTCGAGACCGCGCGCGATGACGCTTGTGGCTGCTCCCCTCGACGCCATCACTCGAAGTCTGCATGCCCGGAGGCGATTTTTCTCTTATTGATGTTTCGGACTCATCCGAGCTGCGTCTGCCTTCTGGTTTATACCAGCTAAATACCGCTGGTTATTCTCCCTCACTCCAGAAGCTTCCGCCATGCCGACTTAATGCCTTTATACGGGAATAATAGCCGCTCGAGGTGTCCTCTCATATTCTCCTACCAGAGACGCCTTCCAGGGCTCCTGACTTCTTTTTTGCCTATTCGAAAACTCATTTTTTTTCTCTCTCTCCCTTCCCCTGGGAGCCAGTGCCGTCTGTGGACGGAGAAGAACAAAGGAGAGAGCGAGAGCGAAACGGAGGGGGAACGACAACGAAAGGCTGTAGGATGCCATGAATTCGACCTCCGGCAACGACACGTACTGGAACTCGACGCTTTGGCAAGGCACAGACCAGGCCGAGACGCTCTCACTGGCAGGTGTCAACGTACGTTTTTTTTTTTTTTTTTTTTTTTTTTTTTTTTTTTTTTTTTTTTTTTTGTTACGACTGCAGCCCGTGAGGACGATGCGGCCTCTTTACTTCCCCAAAATTGTGCTTGGTCGGACACATACGCCGTCGTGATGCCGAGGGGCGGATCGCTGAACAAAGATAAAAAAAACCAAACCATTGAAGTTTCCAGGCGACGGCATGGACGTTTTTTGGAGCAGCAGCCGCGGCAGCTGGCCTCAGGCTGTTTGCCCGTTTCGGGACGAGGAGGGAGCGGCTCACACTGTCGGACGGCTGGATGCTACTCGGCCTCTCCTCGGCGCTCGGCTTCCTGATTCTAGAAACCATCGCCGCCGATATCCTCTACACCGACAGTGGTCCGGATGACCAGGAATCGCTGTTGCTGCTCAAGGTATGTGACCAGTCGCAATGGGAGAAGCAGATGGGATAGCACTAAGATGAACACAACAAAAAAAGATACAATTCGTCAGCAATTACGTCTACGACCCTGGGCTATATTACGCAAAGTTCGCCATGTTGTCGTTCTACCTCTCGCTCATCCCCGAGACTAACGCGCGGACGCGATGGACGCTGTACGGCATTGTCGCCTTCACCGTGAGTGGGTTTGTGTTGAGCGTTCTCGGTGACACTTTTTGGTGCGGGCCCAACCCCAGCATGAACCTGTAAGATCTGGTCACCATCCAGCAGACCACCTAGCCAATCTTTAATATTCCTCTCCCGACGTTTTGTTAACCCGCTCGACGGCAGGCTACCGGAGACGCAAGAGCCCGGACAATGCTCCGTCCAGACATCGTTTTCACTGTTCTACACCACCTGGACGTTGCACTTTACCAGCGAGGCCATGAGTAAGGCCGTTTTTTTCCTGGCCCGGCGCGCCGCTGTGCTCGTTGATGAATCGAGAAGCTAACCCTCTGACCCCATTTTCCCTAGTCTTCCTTTTCCCATTTCTAGTGGTGACCCGGATGAGGCTCGAGAGAAGAGCCAGGATCGCGCTCTATGCGCTCTTCTGCTTGGGCCTGCTGACGCTGGGCATGAGCCTCTCGCGCCTCCTCGTCTTCATGCGCGCTGCCGCCGGGGAGGTTGACCCCAAGGTTTTATGTGAGATTTTTTTTCTCCTGCGCCAAAACCGTAATTAGCGTTCCATCTTGGGCCGTGCTGACGACGCCTCATTGGCGAGGGAAAAAAAAAAGACATACTATGGCCAGCAGAGCTCTGCTCGTCGCTAATCGTCGTCGGCCTCTCGGCATGCCGGCCGCTGCTGATGCGCGTCACGCACTTCTTCCACGGCGCCTGGTCGAACACGGCTCAGGCGCTGGGCGTCTCCTCGCGGGGCACCAGAAGCGGCCGGCAGGGCTCCGGCGGCGGCGCGTCCATGCCGCAGATAGCGACCATCGTGTCTGAGCGCGCGATCAAGGCCAGAGGCGGCGATTCGCAGTGGTTGGTCGAGACGCGCGTGGAGGAGGGCGAGGGCGAGGGCTACTATGCCGAAGGCAGCGGCGGTGGGCCGTCGATCGGCGAGTTCTTGAAGGCCGACTACTCGCGGCGCAGCGCCACGGACCAGGACTCGACGAAGATGCTCGTCCTCGACCCGATCCCGATGGAGGATCTCGGGCGCGAGACGAAGCCTGGGTAGGGAACGAGCTCACAGAACGTAGGGCGAGCACAGGGTCTCGGGAAGGCCGAACGAGAAGGAAACGGACAGGAAACGTGGCTGTTTTGTTCCGGCCTGACTTTTGTCATTTCTCGTGGCGCCAAAAACACGAGTTCCATGAGCACCAAGCCCAGCATGGATTGCATTATGCATTTCCCTTGCTCTTTTTAATGGTATTGCTACTAAAGGTAAAGGATCAATCCCATGTTTATGTACTAAATAAGCAGTCATGCAGTCTAATGGTGCCTGTATACCCAATGTTCTTTTGCTCCGACAAGGTGTGGGATCGAGTAGTTCTGTGAGCCCACGTATCGGGGAGAGAGAGAAAACGAGAGAACGCAGTCGTGAATGTCATGCAAAAGACACAAATACATATTAAAAAAAAAAAAAAAAAAAAAAAAAAAAAAAAAAAAAAAAAAAAAATTTAAAAAAAAAAAAAAAAAATTAAAAAAAAAAAAANAAAAAAAAAAAAAAAAAAAAAAAAAAGACATCTTTACAGAGCAAAGACAGCAAAGGCCGCAGCCACGCCACCAATGGCGGCGAGGGCGGGGGCGTCGGTCCTCCTGGGCGCAAGGGCGGCACTGGTTCTTGAGGTGGCACCAGCCGTGGCAAGGGCCGAGGCGACGATGCTGGACGCGGACGAGACCTCGGCCGGGTTGGGGTTGTTGTTGAGCTTGTCGCAGACCTGGGGAGCGTCCGCGACGAGTTCTGGCAAGAGGAAAAACAAAAAGAGTTAGCGAACAGGGGTACACATATTAAGGCTGAACAAGCCAAAATAGAAATTCTTCCTCAAAACGTACTCGCTTGCTCGTTGGAGTTGCAGTTGCTGGCGACGCAGCCGATGAGGCCAATGTTGCTCGTCAGAGAACCGGCGTTGGAGCAGAGGCACTTGAGGTCGGCCGCGTCGCAGTTGGCCTGCCTGGCGGCGTCCGACAGGCACTTGACGCCGCACGACGGCAGGCCCCGCACCAGAGCGACGAGGTTGGAGGTGCCCGTGGTCGCCGGGGCGGACGTGGTGCGGGAGGGAAGCGTCGTGCTCGGGAGCGTCGGGGTGGTCTGGGCGGCGGCGACGGCAGCGAAGGCCGCGAGGATCAGGGTGTGGAACTGCATTTTTTATTTTTTATTTTTTATTTTTTTATTTTTCTTTTCGTAATTTCGTCCGGTTTCGGCGGGTATGTTCAAAGCAAACCTGGACTGGAGGTCTTGACTCGATATGCTTGATGGGGAAAACCGTTCGGACGGAAATGTCAGGACCGTTTGTGCAGTTCTGGATCCGGAGCCACCAGGCAGCTGGTGCGGGACGAGACTCGAGAGGGGTTGAATTTGTGTCGTCAACGAACGGATCCGGAACGAAGGGAGAACGAGGAGGGGAGAGGGAAGACGATTGGGAAAACAGGTGGGTATCATGGAATTTAAAGGGGTGTCAAGAGAGGTACATAAAAAAAAAAAAAAAAAAAAAAAGATGATTAAAGAAAGGCTGGTCAAGATACGTCAGCGCAGCCAACCGACAGGAATACGAACATCAAACCCAGTCGGATGAATGAGCTTGGGATGATGTCAAACCACTCAGCCCCAAAGTGCGTGCGTGGACCAGGACGCGTGTGGGCCTTGCCAAGCGGCGCGCTGGCACAGTGAACCATCCTCCCGGCGTCTCTGCCGACATGCCTTGTTTCAAGCTGCTAGCTGGGGTGTGCAAAGGTCTAGGTAGCCAGTGGTCTTTCCGGTATGGACTTGTTCTTGCCGCTGGGACGAGATGGGCCCCTTTGTTTCTCAGTGCGAATCAAAGATCTATTTTTGACACGCACTCTTTTAGATAGCTCATCAAATTCCACTCTGGACCAGGCAGTGGCGAAACCGCACCGCCTTTTGTCCGTGATGGAGCTGTCGCCTGCATAGGTGCACAGTACACCTTGTACATACAGGATCAGCAAACAGGATGCTGACTGCGCCGCCAACGATGCCATGGCCCCACGCACGCCCCTGCATTTTTGGATGTTCCGGGGGACCGTTTTGCGGCCTACAGGGGTGCTTAACTTGTTGGATTGCGGCTACAAAAAGACAAACCCGCAAAACCCGTAAACGAACGCATGCATGCCGGGGAGCAAAAACAACAGAACTCCCAGCCGCAGGGAAATGCGTCATTCAATTATGATCTTGCTACAATGTCTGGGCCGCGTGGCGGTGTCGGCCAATGGCTCCCAGGCTTGGCTGCATGTCTGGACTAAATCAGCGTCGGATAATGACATCTTCTATTTCTAACGAAATATCTGGCATCGAAGTGCAGCAGCCCCATCAATTCTTCCGTCCCAAACCACTCCACCGTCGCCGTCGGTGCCCGACAGCGTGCTGTGCGTGCATGTCCGAGCACGCCTCCAACGGGCTGTCGCTGACGCGGATGTGTGTGTGTGTGTGTATGTGTGTGTGTGGTCGATCGATGTCGATGTCTTTTCCATGACGCCCGCAGAGACCCAGGAGTCGAGGTCCCAGCCGAGGCTATTGTGATTTCCGAGGGCAAGGACGCGCTGCTTGCCTCGTCACCGCCAGGTTTAATCCCATCTTATCGCATGACTAGCAGTAGCACGACTTCTATGTCGGCCGCACAGTCTCGCTGCTCGCAGCGCTGTTGACGCTGCCTGCATCTCCCTCTGATCCGTGGCTGTCGTTGCTCGCCCAGCTGTCAGACGACGAATCGCTTCCGTAGTCCTCCCATAAATCTCCGTGGTGCTGGTATTGGCCCTGGCTGTACCCTCCCCGTCCCGAGTTCTCGCCGTTGCTTCCGTGGTGGCCGCCGCGAGTGCCTGAACCCATCGGGTCCGGACCGTGCCTCCTGGAGGAGCCAACCGACCCGCTCTCGCTCATGGCTGGCGGATGAGATGTTCGATTCGGGTGATGCGGTGTGGCTGCTGTCGCTGAGGGCACTCGGTAAGCGTGGTGGTATATCTTTTTTTTCGTATCATCTGTGCCAAACCGCCCTGCAGGATTCTCTCCAACCCCGAGCCTCAACCTCACGGTGGCCTTGTTACTGGATCACTTGTCTAGGTGAATGTATATGCCCTTCTGTATCCTCTTTATACTCCGTCTACTCCGTCTAGTGGTCAGGGAATAGCGCCATGTCCACGACTGCCGAAGCGGTGCACCGTAGCACCCGCGCCACCAAGCATGCTGGACGTCCGTGGCCAGCGTGGCACTAAAAAGCATAATGTAACTTCATGCCCTGCCAACCGGGAAGCGCAAGGGCAAAACATGGCACCCCACGTAAAGAAGCTTCACGAGCCACGCGGAATGCCGAATTGCCCCAAGGCCTCCAAGGGGCCAACGCGAATCCACTTGTCCGCCTCTTCACGCGACGCCACTCCCACCAGCCCCAGCATGCCGAGGGCGTTGGTGCTTAGTCCCTCCCACACGGCTCGCCTTCTCGGTATCACGGCCATCCAGTGCTGCGTCATGACCAGGTTGTGCGGGCAACTCGTGCCCGGCCCGTCCCACCGAAAGCTTGATGCGGCCTTGGCCCGGTCGAGCAGCTTGCCGTAGACCTTGGCCAGTGACTCCCCAGTTACCGGTGTCGACCGTCCCTCCTCCTTCTCCTTCCCTTTGCGCATCAGCGGTTCGCGGAAGTACATGAATGGAACAGACGGCTGCTGTTCGCCGCCATCCTCGTGGTCCAGGAAGGTCGTGAACCCTTCCGGCCGGCGGGTCAGCTGGACGTGCCTGTGCAGCCTGCTGTTGCCCGACGGCTCGCCGCAGTTGTAAAACACAAAATGGCTCGTGCGCATGGCGCGCAGCACCGCCCAGGCGGCAGCCAGGTCCGGGGCCTCGAGCGGGTCGTGCTGGCGCTTGAAGCCGTCCATGGTCATAAGCAGCAGCATCGGACGCGTGAAGCAGAACTTGTTGGCGACGAGGCGGTGAGCCGCGCCCACGTCGCAAATCTCGAACCCCACGGTGCTGATATCGCTGCCGGGCTCGAAAAGCCGCTGCGGCGGTGGCTCCTCGACGGCTGCATTCGTCGCCGCCGCCGCCTTCTCCTCTCCTTGGCCGCGGCTGTCGTTGCCGTTTGGTGGATCCGTCTGCCCGCCATGTGTGAGCGGCTTCCTGCTTAGGCTAGGTGCCACGAAGAAGAGGAACTGTGGATAGAAGAAGGGTCAGTTCCACGACTCGCACCCAATATGTCGCGCGTTCCGATGTAGAGATTTCACCTACGTGAAAGCCATATTCCGAGAACGGGACGACCTCGCGGTTGTCGTAGAGGACAACTCCACTCTTAACGAGATGGTCGAATTTTTGGAGGATCTCGTCTTCTTCAACGGTTATGGGATCCATTGTGGTGGTTGCCGGCGGCCTTGCTTGCTCGTCCTGTTATGCTGGGCCTCACGTGGAGGGCCTGGAGCGGCGGGCTTTCAGATGTTGACGGATGAGGATTCCTCAATGGCGTGTGGGCTGTGGGGACGTGGGTGGATGTGGGGGCTGGAGGCAAGTCGGGAATACCAAAGCCGCCCAGTCATCGGGCATACAATCCGAAGAACTGCTCATTAAGCACCCCGTGTACAGCGTGAATGCCTCTATCTTGTGCGCCCAATTACCTACCACCCGTCGTACCGGATCCCAAACTTTCGCGTGATTGCCCGGCACCTGGCACACTCTGCAGGTAGCCTGTTCGCGGCCAAACACCACCTTAATCGGACCCGTGTTACGGTCCAGCGTGCAAGGTGCGTTTGCCAAGGACCAAGTCGCCATGTTGTACCTCGTGCCAGCCCGGCCATCCTCTGTGATACCCCAGTCTTGGCTCACGGTAATCATGTGAGGAAAACGAAAGGTCTTTGTATTCCCAATGAGCATCCTGTCGTGCACGATGGCCTGACCCCTGGCCCCGTTGTGTGCAGCCTTTTTTTCACTGCAAGAGGGGCCCCGATGTGAGCGTGGGCGAGTATGTTAAAAGTGTCCATTCCGCCCATGTGCTCTGAGCTCCTCGAACCGGCACCAGCATCATACCTCCCGTCCCCGGAAAGCATGGCTATCAAGACGCTAGGCTCCTGGGCGCTAGCCCTCACGTACGGCAACCTCACCGCACCGGCTACGAAAAGAGCTGTGAAGAGGGTCAGTACCCAACTAGGCAGGCTGCGCGATCAGTGACTTCAGCCAGCCCGCCTCTGGCCTTGCCTACAACACCATGAAGCAGTTCGTGGCGGCCTAGACCAGCTCCATCATCCTCCGCAGCGATATAGTGGTGGACATCCAGACAACGACTTTGATCGACGGCCTTGCGTCGCACGCGGATGACTACGATGACGTGCACCGCTCCGACCCCATCACGCCCGCCGGGGCCGGTGCTGTCTGTCCCACTAGCGGTTGCTAAGTGAAAGCGCTCCGCAACTGGGAAGGGTTTTGTTACGGCGTTTGTGGCCGGCGTGGTGTCCGAGTGCAAAATGGGCGTTTCCGTCTTTTCAGAGCACTACGGTGTCGGCTGGTGTGTGTTTCTATCCTACTAGCCCCACAGGATGTTTCGATGATCGATTGGATAATTGGAAGAACGGATGGACACTTGAACTGACATGCGAAATAGAAATTACAGGCACCGTGGGATCGGTCGGGGCAGCCGTCGCTGTCGGCAGGCTGCTCCGTCTGACGGGAATAGCTGCAGCCGACCATTAGCTTCGCGGCCGTGCGGGTCACGAAGATGCACGTCTCGTTCGGCACCGAGGCCAACTCTCCCACGTCGGCCGGGTGACGTGCTTCAACTGCCGGGTGCGAGAGTTGCGCTGAGAGGGCGGCTGGCCGAACTGCAAGACGTGCGAGATCTACTTCGAAGAGTGCCGCTACGACAAGCTCCGGCCCATGTAGCACTTCCTCGACCTCGTCAGACGGCTGCTGGATGCCGAGAGGGGACGAGCATCTTCGAGCACAGGCCGGCGGCAGCACCATCTTCGTTGTCGACTGAGGTTATTTCGCCGCACCCAGCCTCAGATGCCGACGTGGCGGGCCATGAGGATGTTCCAGCACAGTCTCCAGCATCCGGTCAGGTCATTCCCCGCCGCCCATGACACTTAGGCTGGCCAGGCACGTGGAAACCGTTGCCATCGCCGGCCCATCCCGCTCCTGAATTGCCGGATCTGCCGATGATGCCGGCTCTGGAAACGAAGTTCACGCCGCCGCCTCTGATTTGGCGCCCAAGAATGTCTCCGCCCCCGAACTTAGAGTGGACGAGCACGGCCAGATCACTTACAACGGGCCGACGTCTTCCGTTCATGATCCTTCACCTTCAGTCGGCTCTCCCGCAGACCACGGCTGGGGCGTCGACTGCCCAGCCTCACCATATTGTGGACCGGGATGCCGCCCGGAATGAGACGCGGCAGTCGCTGCCGTCATATGTCCGAGAAAAGGCTGTCTTACCACGTGGATGATCTCGGAGACGCCACCCTCCTGGTCGGTCATGCGTCACGGAGCATGCCCCAATCCTCGGCTACTGGTGTAATTTATACGACCTTCCGCCCCAGGTAGATGCGAGTTCTCTCTCTTCTTCCTTCGCGCAACAACAAATTCTTCCTCAAGCATCTAGGCGTTGCACTGTGACATCGTGCGCTTCGCCTCCCGGGCCCAGTTGACGTTGAGGTCGACGAGCGCAACATCGGTGCCCTGCCCCGCTAGCAGGATGCCCGTAGCGCGTACGTTGCCGATCACGCCGTCCATGCGCGACCCCGCGCCCGTCACGAGGGGCGACGCCGCTCGTAAAGTCGAAGGTCTTTGGCGGTGTAGGCATATTTTTCTCCTTTTTTGTCAGTAGAGGCGCGGTCGAAAGTAAAAGGACAGCAACGGAAAAAAGGGGGAAGAGGGAGATATGAACCAATACGCCAACTTGGCTTACATAGACTCGGTGGTGGTCAAGAGTGCCCTCAGCTTGGCAAAGGATGCACATATGGCTATTATATGACGACGCAATCCTCCACGGCCAACCGGCTCGACACCGCCTGTCCAGACTCGTGGCCGGGCTGCCATGGTCGGTGGCTTTTCCGCGGCAGGGCATGTGGAAGCTGCGTGTCGGGTTAGGGATTTCTTTAGGTATTTGCCTCGGTGTTGGGGGTTTTTAGGACTGCCGTCGTCGTGTGATCGATCTCCATCTTCTTCCTGTTGAATGTTCCTCAGCCTCGGCCACTCCTCGCGGAAACTGACCGAGGCCCGCTTCTGAGCTTCATAATTCTTGCCTGCATGCCTCAACCAAACCCCTCGCAGCTGCGGAGTGCAGAGAATGCAGCAAAAGCCGACTATTGTACTCGAACGCGGGGTTTCCTCGTTGCCATCTTCAAGCGAATCTCACTCGGCTCTTCGGCAGCTCGGGGTATCTGCACTTGGCTTGGCAACTGTGATTTTGATCACATATTTTGGGACTCCCCAGCTCGGTTGTATTACCGTATGTTTCGTCCCATGTCAACGTGTGTCTTCCTCGGTACGCTCTGTTTTGTTAAGCATCCCGCCCGCATTGCAACACGCATTACACAAACATCGCCTTCGCATCCTCCGGCATCATTCCGATACCAGTCATTCAAGTAGCCATCTTCAGCGGAGTTTACCCCAAATTCCGCAAAAGACATTTCTTCGTGGCAAGAAGTTTTCGGTGTGATCCATCCTAAAGACAGCTTTTTACCGATTAACAACGTCTCGGGGTCGATATGGGCGAAAGTCGAACCAGGCAACGACCAATCCCAGACTCTGCTCCTTGACGTAGCACTGAGCCTTTTGAATCAAACAGGCACGCACAGTCGGCATTTTGGGCGTTCCTGGGGGACACGTATCACTCGACAGAAACGGGGAACGACGGGGAGCAGCTTACGCTGGCAGAGGTCGTCGGGGCTCTCGCTGAGGACGAAGCCGTGCTCGACGCCGCTGAACACCTGGTGCTGAAATGCCTTCTTGCCCTCTTGAAGGATATCGAGCGCCCGTCCTCGTCCAGGGCAAGTCAAAGGTGTGGTCGATCTCAGAGCATTATAGGAACAGGGGCTTTGGATCGTATGACCGGTCCAGATTCCCCTGCCGAGATAGCTAGCTGCATACCGTGGGAAATTCCCGGAAGTTGGTATATACTCTTAATATTCCTGAAGTGGTGCTCCTACAAGGGGGCCGCGTGGGCAAACGCACCAGCTATAACGGTCCCTTTGGCGAGTTCGCTACATATATAGGGCATATCGAAGCAGTATGGGACGCAGACGAGCTTGGTATCGCTTCCGCTGTGCCGGTCCTTCACAGATTTGACCCATTGGGGGACCGCCTCGTCGGCGAGAGCGGTATGCTTGCGTTTTCAAGCCTCGTGGTCGAAGTCGGGGTCACTATGGTCATGCGTGTTTTTGCGATGCTTCCATACGGGATCCTAGAGGATCGCCCATAAGAAACCGGAGCTCAGCAAAGCCCTTCTGCAGGTGGGCGGTGGGTAGCACTGGAAGGCTCGGCCGCATCGAGGCGGGCAGTGGACCAAACTGGTTACACCACGGAAATAATTCAGCCCCAGGACGGTGCAGCCGGCGTCCGCAAATGTATATGTTGGCACCCTCATCTGGACCCTGCAGGATTTGCCTTAACACCTTACCGACCTGCCGTAAATGGTACCTGCCTACATGAAAATTTGGGGTGGCTACGACACTTGAACACGAGCAGGCAAGAATCACCAAGCTTCGCGGGCCCCCAGAATGCGTCCCCGCAAAACCCCTGCCGGTGAAACTCCCCAACGACGCACCTCCATACCTGACTGGAGCTTCATTTCCGCTTTATAAAGAAGCAACACATTGCCCAACCTTACGAAATACGCCTCCATGGCACGCGCATTGATCTTCGCTGCCGCTGTCCCAGCCCGTCCTTGCTCCGCGGAATCAAAAGAAAAGCAGGAATGGCGGATGACATCGAGAAGCCCAAGGCCGAGACCGCCAGCGACGTCAACACCAAGCCCCTGGGGCAGCCTCGCCTCAACGCCGAGCAGGAGGCCAACGCCGTCGAATACAGTGACTATGTCGAGGCTTTCGGGCTGGATGTATCCGAGAAAGAGGTGTGTTTGCTAACCCTGGGATCGTCTCCGCGACACCACTCCTCGATACCACTCCTCGACACCACTCCTCGCCACGCTTTTTTTTCGCGTGCGTCCTTTTTTCTATTTTCGCCTCTAACACCCCCCTGCGGCTCTTGTTTTAAATGCGAAGAGTTCGGTGGAAGGTCGATGCCGTGATTCTCCTATGCTTCCTTATAACGCAAGGGATCCAGTTCATAGATAAGACATCCCTGAATTACGCTAATCTTTTCGGATACCAAAAAGCGCTAGGATTAAAAGGTTAAAAGTTTAATTACTTGTTTACGAATATGCGGAAAGCGAACGCGAATTGGGAATTAATTGATGAACACATGTTTTTCATTAGCTGGAGATTCTCAAATCCAACATCTCGTCTCCATCCACGGCTAGGTTGTCATCTGATGCGGCCCCTAAAGCGGTCTCGGAGAGCGAGGCACCCACCTCGACTCGGACGCGGAGCGGGGACATGGTCCAACGCAACGATCGCCGGCCGAGGTCCACTGTCCCACGCAGGATGCGCCGCCACGTGAAATCGCGACATCGGGTAGGAGGAAACACAAGAGATTACGCCCCGCAACACGAAGAATATGACTGTAAGCGGGTTGGCGTCCTGGTGATAAAGAAAGCCGCGTAGGCCGGCGTCTGGCCACGGTTGGATCCTGGGCCGCCATTCGCAAACTCGAGCGGACCACCCGCCCGACCATCATCACCATGTCATTCTTCAGGAGCGTCCTCGCCCAGATGATAATCTGTGGCTTTATCGCCTTGCTAGGTCCCGGTCTTTGGGTATTACGCCCCTGACTCCTGCCTGAACTTGCCCTTCGGTCATGGAAGCACAGACGACTAATCCCCCGCAACTTTAGAATGCCAACAACTCATTGGGCGCTGGCGGCGCGCTGGAGCCATATCTGGTCAACGCGGGCAATTCCATCGTGTTCGCGCTGATGGGCCTCTTCGCCATCCTGTCGCCGGTACTGGTCAACTCGATCGGGCTCAAGCAGACGCTGGTGGTGGGCACGCTCGGCTGGGCCCCCTATTCTGCGACGCTCTACGTCAACAACCGGTTCGGGCTCGAGTGGCCTGTGATCGTGGGCGCGGCCATTGGCGGCGTTAGTGCCGGCTTCTACTGGGCGGCCGAGGGCGCCATCATCCTCTCGTACCCGGGGCACGGCAAGCGGGGCCGCTACCTGGCGCTCTGGCTCGCCTTCAAGAACGGCGGCCAGATGATCGGCGGCGCCATCAACCTAGGCCTCAACGCGGCCACCGCCGTCGCCGGCAGGGTCTCGTGGGTCACGTTGCTGGTGTTTGTGTGCCTGCAGTCGCTGGCCCTGCCCATCGCGTCCCTGCTCTCGCCGCCGCACAAGACGGTCCGGTCCGACGGCACCGCCATCGTAGTCGACGCCCGCACGTCGGCCGCCGAGCAGCTGCGCCGCATCTGGCGCACCGTGTCGACGCGCCGCGTCGGCCTGATGCTGCCCATCTTTTTCTCCTGCTGGTTCTACTGGGGCTACGCGTCGACGTTTCTCACGCTGTATTTTACCGTGCGTGCGCGTGCCCTGGCTTCCCTTTTGTCCGCCATCACGGGCACCCTGGCCTGCATCATCTTCGGCTTCTTCCTCGACTCGCCCAGGCTGTCGGTGCAGAGCCGCATCCGGTGGGGGTTTTTCATCTCGTGCGTGCCCTTCACCCTGCTGTGGATCTGGGTCCTGGTCGTGCAGCACGAGTACACAAACGCGCAGCCGGCGGCGCTCGACTGGCTGAGCCCCGGGTTCGGACGGGGGTTCGGCATCTACATGATGCTCAACACGCTAGGCAACGTTGTCCAAAACTATTTATACTTCTTCGTGGGCACCATCGGCGACGGGACGTCGGAAATGAGCAGGCTCACAGGCCTGCTCAGGGGCGTTGAGAGCTGGGGACAATGCGCCTCGTTTGGCATCAGTAGCAGGTACGCCCGTATCCCTTCTCCCTTCTCAGTGTCGTCATTGATAGGAAGGATCTTTTACCCTGCCACGTCCCCGGCCCTCCTTTTCTCGGTTAGCGGCACGCATGAGGTGTTGGGTGGTGGGTTGACAGAAGCGAGCGTTAACTAACGGCTTTTGGGAACAGCAAATTCAACCTCTTCCACACCACCATCATCAACGTGGTATTCTGGACCGTTAGCTTGGTCCCGGCCTTTTACACCATCTGGGAGGTGCAGGACAGGAAGACGGCGGGGCCCGAGTCCGAGTCAGACTCGCGGCCTGTAGAGGCTGCCGCAACAGATGAGAAGATCGAAAAGGCATGACGTCGCAATATTGGCTCAAAGCATATATGTTCGTGGCGCTTCTCGATGGGGTGGCCCAATGGCATTGGCGCGAGAGGGCGCGTCAAGTGCAAGCGCTTCTGCATGACATGATATCAGATGCTTTCAAATGCAAGGGAGCAGCAGCAATCAAACTGGAACCACCTACGGCGGGAAGCTGTGACCAACAAGTCGGGAGGCGGGATGAGTCTCCCGCAGCGGGCCATCAGCCCTTTCTAAAAATAGACCCTGCCGCCCTCGGACGAAGGAGTCTGGACGCGTGTGTCCGTCCAGGAAGGGAGGAAAGGAAAAAGGAAAAGCCACCAGACTGGTCTGGGCAGGCCTGAATGCCACGGAGGGGCTCGCGTAACCACACGTTTTCGGACTGTCAATATTTCCCGTCGAGCGCAGCTGATAGCATGGCTTTTAGCTTGTGGGTCGCCCGCTAGGGCGATGTCACCCCACTGTCCTTTGTGTGGGATAGGCGGAATGGGATGGGCCATTGGATGGATTCTACTGAATTCAAGATTTCGACGGGACCAGGCCCCAACCAAACAAAAACGCCACGCGCGCGGAGCAGCCGCAAAAATGAGGGCCGCTATAGTTTTGGGAGGCGTCCAATTGTCATGCCCTCAGGCCCTTGAGGCCACCACTCGCCCACTCCTCGACACTGTGATTCCATCCCTTGGGGAATAGGGGCTGTCGACGTGGTAATATTGCTTTTGCTAGCGGCACTTACGCTGCACCCTCGCCGCCCCATCCCTCCCTCGCCTGTCCCATGCCGACCAAGCAGGCAATATCGCGGATAGGGATGGCTAGGAGCGGTCGTATCCTCGGTGGATGCCACTGCATGGCTGGTAGTGGCGATGGTGTCGCTCCGTCCGTCTTTGGGCTGAACAGCGGGCTGCAATCGACATGCATCCGTCTGGTGCTTTCCAGCTGGACCCGCTAGCGTGTCCGCTACGACAGGGACCCACAGGCTCTGCAAGGGACGCTATGGGGCGCGCATCGTCGCATTGGGACGCTCTTGACCCAGGAAATTCCTCGCAGTCCTCACTCCGTCCGAACTCCAGTCGAGTCCCTCCATCCCTTGCCCCAGCTGGCTGGCCAAAGGGCAAGGATTGACCCACGATGCGACCGCACAGTTTATTTAACGTCGATGCTCCCAGGCAGTCCCGGCCGCTCGAGCTGCCCAGCTTCACGGCCAGGTGACAGGTAGGCTTCAAAGTCCCAAGTCCCACGACACCATCAGCCACAGGCCTAGCTCTCCTCGTCGTCGCGTCGCCTTCCTTGCCCGCAGCAGCAATGATTGCCCGCGGCTTCCTGGTCGCCCTCCTCCTCGGAGCCGGCTGCGACGCCGCGCCCGGCCTGAGGGTCCGGGGTGCCGGCGAGCCCGCCATCCAGCCCAAGCCCCTCCACATCTCCGAGGAGAGCGAGATCGCGCCGTTCGAGGATGCCAAGGCGCCCCCGCCGCCCCCGACCCCGATCTCCTTCACGCGCGAAGAGTTCCCCATCGCAAACTTCACCAGCCTGCCACCCTTCGAGGGCACCATCGCCGCGTCGAGGAGGAAGGACAAGAAGAGGGCGACGCTCGCCGCCGAGGAAGAGGCGCTGCAGTCGCGCGACGTTAACGGCGTCGACGACCGCAAGCTCTACTCGGGCCCCGCCGAGCTCCCCTACTCGGCCATGGGCCGGCTGCTGTCGCGCAACGGCTTCGTGTGCAGCGCCACCCTGGTCGGTCCCCGCCACGTCGCCAGCGCGCGGCACTGCTACCAGTCGGGAGTGGGCCTGCGCTTCCAGCCGCTCTACGACCAAGGCGAGCGGCTGGACGGCGCTTTCGTCACGGCCGCCATCAGCAAGAAGGGCGAGACGGTCCAGATGTGCGACCACAAGGATGACTGGGTCGTCTTCATCATCGACCAGCGCCTCGGCGAGAAGTACGGTTGGCTCGGCTTCCGCAACCTCAACTCGGACATCGCCGGCAAGAAGTCGTGGTGGAACTTTGGCTACCCCACCGACGTCGGCAACGGCGAGCGGCCCTACTACCAGGGGCCCTTCGCCGCAGACCTGCTGCCCACCCTGCAGTGCCAGAACGGCGGCCCGCTCACCTCGGACATGGACGCCGCCAGCGGCCAGTCGGGCGGCCCGCTCTGGGTCAACCAGCCCGACGGCGCCTATATCGTCGGCATGCACTCGGCCTCCCAGCCCGGTTTCTCCGTTGCCGCCCACGGGAGCGAGTGGTTCGACGCGCTTTCTTTTGCCAGAGTCAACTACCCCTAGACGAGGATGAGGAATGTCTTGTGTTTCTTTTTTTTTTTTTTTTTTTTTTTTTTGGCGAAGAGTTTCCACCTTGATAGAAATTAAAAAGTATTCTCCACCCCAGCCACGAGTTAAAGCACATGTTGAAGCGCTCCATGACATGTCCGGTTTGTGATGCCAACGCTATTCTTTTGTACGCACCTATCTTACTACAGAGGTACCAAATTGGTCGCTGTGGTGAACGATGAACGTCTCGGGGAAACTGGGATGCGACACAAGAAGAATGGTCCCGGTGTTTCTATTTGAGAAACAAGTAGCATTTGCTGTCTATAACTTGGCTCGCCTATCAATTCACACCCCTTAACTGTACACATGTCTCCTTCATTCTCCATTCCGTCTCCTTCCGTCCAGGCGTCCACCCGCTAGTGGTTGGCGGTCGAATGGCTGTATGCCGGCACGGGGAGGTGGTGCGACACCTGGACGACGGGCATGCCGCCGAGTGTCGACACCGTGGCGGTCGAGTCGAACGACCGCCGGTTGTCGTGCGTGCGGCTGCTCATGACGTGGCGCTCGGCCTTCTTGGCGGGCGAGAGGTTCGAGAGGGAGAAGCGCGTGCTATAGTCGAGGGGAAACCACTCCTTGTTAGGAGGAGACGTGCTGGGACGCTTGTCAGGTGAGACCGTAAACGTACCTAGGAGACATTGTGAGATGTTGGCGGTTCTTTGTTGCCTTGGTTGGGTGTGTGAGGTTGTGGTTGTTTGACTGGCACGGCGCGTTTCGAGACTGGTTGTTGATGCTTGCGGTTGTGCTTGCTTGGTAATGCTCTGAAAACGACAGAAGATGGAGCGTTTGGCTGGGACGGGTCGGCCATTTTTATAGACGAGCGAGCTCCCACGAGGATCTACCTGTTTCACCTATTCAGGAGGCATCTTCTGTCGACACAGCTCTGGTGGCCATCGCTCCGGACGTCGTCATAACAAGCATCACAGCCGGGACAGCTTGTCGATCATCAGACACAGCCTCGCCCGTGCCATCACCAACAGCAGGTCGTTGACCGGATTCGTGAATTGTGCCATGACGTCAAAGAAGGCTCGGCGGCACTCGCTTCTGCACGGCGTGACGATGCTGGGCCTGGCCGCGTTGATTAGCCGAAACAGCTCAGAGGTCGCTCAGCCACTCCCAACGTTTGCATAAATTAACTCCGCGGCCAATGACACGAACCAACATCCACCCTTTGCAGCGTTGCTCTGCGGACCCCTGATGTCGATAGATAGGACTGTTCATGTGAAGATCAGCGTTGCCATGTGAGGACCCTTCCTGCATTATGGCGTAGGGCTGGGGGTCTGTTGGCATCGAGAGGAGGTGTTGGCGATGATGAAGCGGGAAGTGATCGTCGATCTGATATGAAAATGATCTTTCTCATCATTTCTCCTTAAACAAGCAATGACGTAGCGGCAGCAGCTCTGGTAGATTATTTGCTGGCGTGATATGAAGAGATACGGCATAGTAGTCTCGTTGCGCGAATGGGCAATTTGAGATCAAGACGATACAGTTTGTTTGGCCACCTCTATCAAAGCTTGTATGTTTTGGAGCAATCAAGCGAGAAGCATGTACTTCTTATCCTGACGATGTATGGTAAGCAATGGGGGCGAAATTTTCAACTTGTAAGTTCTCAAAACCGGCGATATTTAGAAGGGACAGTCCTTCCTCCGTTTCGTCGTCACTAAAGTTTCTGGTGACTTGGTGGGCATGGAAAGTCCACACCCGCTGTGTTCGAAAGGGCCAATTACAAAAGATTAGAGAAAAACATCAGACGGCAGTCCCAAGTCAAACCAGCTGTCTTGCAGGTATCATGGGAATAATAACGGCCACCCTGCCAAACAGAGCTCAAAGCGAGATGCCTGCAAGCCTGGAACTAAAAAGCATGACCAAAATCCCTAGGACAGAACATTACTCGGGTGATAAATAAAAGTATACGCTTCAAACAAATCAGGCTACGGATATCTCGGTAGTCTTCGTTATCCCGCTGTGCGACCTCTTTACGGTCTCGGCGACGGCGTGGCCCGGGGTGGCGGAGACCTGCGCCTGCCGGATTATCATCTCCTCGCTGCCCGAATCCATAGCGATGCTGGTCTCGGTGCCTCCGGTGGCGGCGCCTTGGCTTCTGCTCGTCGACTTCGGGTGGAGCTCGATGTCGTCGAACTCTGGACGGCCGCCGGTCACCGAGTCCTGGTTGATGTAGCCGGTCCGACGACGGTTGGAGAACCCCGACCCGCCGGGGTATCCCGAGTTGCCGTAGGGCTTGGCAGTGGTGAGGTTGAGGACCCTCCCGAACAGGGGCTTGAGAGTCGGGATGCAGGCTGCGATTATGCCCGTGTCGAGTTGGAGCCTGGGGGTCCGTGAGACCGGTCAGTGATGATCTTTGCAGCCGCCAGCGATGATGGGAAGTCGGACTGGACGGCTGTCTGCACTTACGCAGCCCAGAACTGCACGCCGTGGTAGAAGGCGGTGTCCTTGTCTCCTCCGTATTTGATCTGGTACCATGTCTTGGGAACCCCCATGAAGACGGCACTTTGCACTGGATGTTAGAATGATTCCGATAAATCTGAAAAAAAAAAAAAAAAAAAAAGGATGCGATCAATGGAAATAGGGGTTGGCGCATACATCCAGCCAAGACTAAAGACGACTGCAAGATAGATCTTGATGACCCTCTTCATCTGCAGCATCCAGATGACCGCGATGGGCAGTGTCGCAAAGGCGATATCGGTGCTGATGTTGATGGCTGCAAGCCAGGAGCGGTCGATGTTAGCGCCGGCTCGATTGGCCCCTTTTTTTTCGTGCTTGAATCCCCCAAAGACGAGCCCCCGAGAGGCTCACGGAGGCATGGCGCGCCAGATAAGCCTACCTGTATGCGTTATACCAAACGCAATGAAAAGTTTGATATCGTAACACTTGGGCTTGATAGACTTGTCCCAATAGCCATGAACTGGGTTGCAGAAGCCTATGATGGTGCCCCAGGCCAGAATCCAGCTTGCGGCGGTGATACCTGACGAGTTTGCGGGAAGCGATTAGTTGAGAGAATTCTGGGGAAAAGCGTGCTGGGGGGAGACGGCCCGCGAGGTTCTAGGCAGCGCGTGTCCGGAACGACATACCAAGGAAGACGTAGACAACCAAGCTGTACGACCGCACGTGGATCAGGTTTACGAGCGATAAGCCGATGGACACCTTCATCAGGGCCAACCCGGCCGTGTTGGGAATTAGCGAGGTGAAGAAGCTTTGCTTGGCGAACTGGACTTTTTGCGCCGGGCTGATGAATTCGAAGTGTTTGCCGAGCCCCTGTGGTATCTGTAGGCAGTGGAGGATAAAGCCGGCTACGGCACATGCCTGGTGGAAAGAAAAAAACGGCAATCATGCGTCGGTCAGCGCCTTGCCATCGGGGTGCGGTTTGGAAGACGACGACGAAAAGGCCGATTATCGTACCGTGCAGGCCAGCATGATCCAGTCGTCCCATCCGGCAGATTTGACAACCTTTATCCTCGTGTAGAGGCGGAGCGCGGTGGCGACGACGGCTAGGAAGACGAAGGTGCCCATGACGCCAATGAGCCACTCCGTGTTGCTTTCGGCAGCGCGGGCCGGGTCGAGCGCCGGCGGTGCTGTCGAGGAGTTCATGGCCGCAGAATCCTGTTGTCGTTGGAGGCGAGGCCGCGACCAGCGATCATGTGAGCTGGAAGGTTAGGTATCTTGGTGGACGTGGTGGGACGCACGTGCAGCCCGGGACGGCTGGCCGTCGGGAGAGCTGGAAATGCGAGCCAGGGGAGGCGAGAAGGGGATTGTTATATAGACAGCTCCGGAGCATGTATCCGCAAGGCTGATCTTAGTCCGTGGGGCAGAGCAGCAACATCACATGTATGTACATGTGTGTGTGTGTGTGTGTGTGTGTGTGCGTGGGTGCCGTGGGCAGAGAAGGCGGGAGGAGAAAGATGGGAGAAAGAAAAAGCAAATAACCTAATGTGAAACGGGAATGGATCAACATTTAGAGATGGGCAAGAAACGATCGCTGTGCCGCTCGTCGCGGGGGGCATGATGCTGGATATCCGCCCGTTTAGCGGCCGCCACCGGCCAGTTTGCGCGCAATGATTGGCTGCAGGATTCATACAACGTTCGACGGCGGCCAAATATTGTACATCTTTCCAGGGGGTGGCGACCGTTGGTCGATTGGCCATGTCTACCAGTCTATCTCCTTGCTAACGAACACACTATATCGACCTTGGGTAGAGGTCGCATTTCGCAGCCAGCCTTCGAACCGGAGGTAGCCGTAACACCACCAAGACACCAAGGGGCGGAACGGGACAGGGGGGGACAGTCTGTTGCGGGAATGGCGAAGGGAGCATTTATTTCACATCTTGGGGGGGCCAGAAGGAGGAGCCGGAAGACGAAGGAGTGGACGGCGAATGCCGGCGCCGTCCTACTTGCTGCATAGCTGTCGACATAACTAATAATGTCTCCTTGCTGTTTGTAGCAAGGCTAAAAAGTTCTCCTCCCTGCATCGGCCATCGGCGGTGGGCTGGCGTCGAGGGGCTGCCAGGCCTAACTATGGTGCCTCGAGCCAGCCCTTTTTCGTCTCTAGCCTGTGCGTTTACTTTACCTGCCGCGTCCGTGCCCTTGACCAAGCCGTTCCAGATCTGGGTTTTTCTTTCAAGTAGCGCACATCCCGCCAGCCACCACATATTTCTTTGCCCCTTTCTGATTTCAGCCGTCCGTCCATTTTCATGCAATATAGCGGCACACGGTCCCCATCGACCAAGGCAGCCTATTATCCACCCGGGCATGATTGGTGGATTCCATACCACCTTCTATTTCTGTGCCTGGCCGAAGGGGTGGTGCGTCGTCTCTTGCTGAATACCCCACCCACGAAAAGCAGGCTGGCGGAAACATCAGGAAACACAGCCCAGGGGTCCATGTAGCACCCAAAGTGGGCCTGTCATCTTGACACGATCCAACCGAAATGATTTGACTTTCGCTTCCCTGCAACAAGGCTCGGCAGAGCGGCCGCCACGCCGTTGGTGAATTATGGCGGCGCATTGTTGTTTGTGACTCGATCGTTGAGATTACCGAGCGGCCGCCTGGCGTCGAGCTAGGACCAAACCGCCAGCCAATCTTTTCTTCTCTGACCAGGGCTCGAATCCCGCATGCACCGTTTGGCTGTTGGCAGCCCACAACCGATCTGTCGCCTGCGGGCCTTCCAGCCCTCAAGGCGGGGTCGCTCCGCTTCGACTGTGCCCAACTGCCAACAGCAAACATGCCACGCCATTACCCAAATTCATACGAAATTCGATCCATTTTCGCTTTTATCTATCCGCACCTGCGCCAAGCTTGGCCATCTCCGGCGAGCGCGGTGACGTGTCCTTGGCTTTCGGGCACGATGTCACGGCGGTGGAAATGGCGCTGGCGGCAGCCTTGTCCAACCCCTCATATTCTTTCTAGACACGTCGTGCCAAGCAGACTCCCCGCTCAGCCGCCTTTTTCCACAATCCCCCAGGTATCCACACACACATACTCGCTTCTGGAAACCGGGCTGCTCATCCGCATGCCCTGAACACGCAAGCGATGGACCAAAAAAAAAAAACATTGAGTGGGGCTGTCCAACACGTTCATCTCCTTCCCGAAGCGTTGGCTGTCATCACCATGGTGCATAGTTAGGGCAAGACGCAATACGTGGTACGATAGCGCATGCTGGGAGTCGGATGAAATCACTGGCTAAAACAGCTACAATGTCCCAATCCTGCGGTCAGACAATATCGACAGATGGCAGGGACAGGAACGCTATAGGCTTGGCTGCATCGGAGAGGAGGAGCGGGGTCGGGCGCGCCATTCCGATGTAAGGAAGTGCCCGGGCATACGAGACACAAGATCCGGGTCACCGATTACCGCCACTGCTGCGGCGACCTTCGACTAAGCCCTAAAAGCGAGTCTTCCTCCGCGCTCCCAACCGTGTTCCGGTTGTGCACCACCACTTTTCCATGCGGATATATCTTGCTGCAGCGTTTGTGCTTGTGTAACAGCCCGCCTCCCCCTTTTTGTTTTCTGTTCCACGTGGGAACCCGGGCCATTGACTGTTGCAAAAGAGGGCAACAATAGGCTACGATTAGCGCCGCCTACGCACCCATACTTATCGCGCAGTGTTTCAAAACGCCACTAGGATGCATGCCATCATCGGCGCCGTTCTGGTGCTTGGCTGCTCCGTCCTCCGGGCCTCCGCCGCCAGCCCATCCGCGGCGGACCTGATCAAGGAGCTAAACAGCCAGGCTATTGCCAACCTCGAGCAGGCCGACCATCGGGCTGCGGAGAAGAGGGCTTGCAGCATCCACAACACTGCCATTCGCAGGGACTGGTGAGTTTTCTGTCTGCGTCGCGGTCTTTTGTTTTTCTCTCTCTCCCTCTCCGAGCCGTTCGTCACTTTCAGCGAAATGCTGCTCCCAAGGTCCTGTTTCTAGTTCTCTTTTTACGCCCCGCCCGCCGTGTCGGCACAACTTTTTGCTCTCTCAGTAGGAGCGGAAGAAGGAACTGACGCTCTTTTTCAACGGTTACCGATGACTGACACGCAAAAGGGCAACTTTGACAAAATGTGAGCGCAAGGACTACATCAAGGCGGTCAAGTGCCTCATGACGAAGCCCTCCAAGTCGCCCTCGTCCTTTGCGCCCGGCGCCCGGTCGCGGTTCGATGACTTCGTCGCCGTCCACATCAACCAGACCCTGTCCATCCATGGGACTGTAAGCACCGCCGAAATAATGGATGCCTGGAGCGGGTTTTGATCCCGTCGGTATGCTCTTTGCCGACGTTGAACTAACCATGCCAAGGGAAACTTCCTGACGTATCACCGATACATCACCTGGGCGTACGAACAGGCACTCCGCAACGAGTGCAGGTACAAGGGCTACCAGCCGGTAAGTCCATGCCCCTGTTTGCGACACCCGCCACCAGGCGCTCGCGCTATCATGTGCTGACCGGCCACGTCGCCGCCTCGATGTAGTACTGGAACTGGTTCACGTACACCGACGACCCGACCAAGTCCCCTCTCTTTGATGGTTCCCCAACCAGCTTGAGTGGAGATGGGCAGTTCCTGCAGCACAATGGGACACTCGCTGGAGCAGGCAAAGTCTGGCTGCCGTCTGGGAAAGGTGGTGGCTGCCTCAAGAGCGGACCGTTCGCAGAGTAAGTCCCGTGTATCCAATGTATTCCCGTCATGCTACACCAACCGTGTCGGCCACAGTGTTTTGTCCGGCTCAGGCTAACAGACCGCGCCCGTCCTCCAGCGTGAAAGTCAACCTGGGTCCGGTCCGGCCCGGCCAGGACGGCCTGAAGCCGAGCCCGACGGGCAACCTGGGCCCCAACCCGCGCTGCATCAGCCGCGACCTCAACCCCGGCGTGCTGCAGCGCTGGATGACGTACGAGAACCTGCTCAACGTCACCGTGGGCGCGGCCAGCCACTCGGTCGGCGCGTTCCAGGACGAGCTGCAAGGGCGATTCGGCGACGGGTTCTTGGGCATGCACGCGACGGGCCACATGGCCATAGGCGGCGAGTCCACCGACCTCTTCTCGTCCATCAACGACCCGTCCTTCTACCTGCACCACGCCATGGTCGACCGCGTCTACTGGCTCTGGCAGGCCCTGCACCCGGACAAGGCCGCCGACATCGACGGCACCATCACCGTACTCAACAACCCGCCCAGCCGCAAGGCGCTGAAGACGGACGTCATCACCATGGGCGTCAACGCCGAGACGAGGCCCATCGCCGATCTTTTCAACACCCTGGGCGCCTCTCCCTTTTGCTACATTTACATGTGAAGAAGTGAAGAGCCGGCATGAAGATATGGGCGGACATTTGACTTTTCTAGCTGATAAAATTAATACGATGGGCGGATGGATTGCAGGACCAGACCGATAGAATACGATATTTTAATTTACCTCCATTTGAACTGAAGTTGGAAAATAAAGCTTGCATCGCAGTCCGCCATGGTCGCTCCACTCAACTTGAGCAACAGTTCCCCCCGGTTTAGGCGCATCAACGAGGCCAGGGTGCAAAATCTCCATCGACTCCGGCACCAAGCCCACCACAGCAACCTTGTCCAACCTCCCCGGCTCGTGTCTAGAATCCCTCCTGCTCACGTTCCACGTAGCAGCAGCCCCAGCGTCAGGCTGGTGGTGGTTATCGGTGTTGTCTCCATGCAGCATCAGCCACACGTCCTGCAGCCCGTTCACCTCGAGCAGCCGGTCATCCTGGCCGCACGCAAAGCGTTTGCGGGACAGCAGCGTCACGTTCTCAAAGATCTTGTACTGGGCTTCCGGGCCGGCGTCGGTCGCGAGGAACGTCGCCCGTATCTCGGCGCTGCTCAGGATGGCGGCGCGGACGACGGGCGTGACCTCTTGCAGGCAGAGGATGTCGGGGACGCCACCCTCCAAAACGTGCTGGAGGAGGGCGAGACAGCGCCGTGAGGGCTGGACGCTGGAGTAGTCGATGTTCCAGGTGACCAGGTCGAAACGGTGCTTGAGAGGGTTTGCGGTGGCCAATCTTTGCACCGCGCCCGGTTGTTGAATGGCGTGGGTGGTCGCCGGGACCCACGTCCGAGCGGCGGGAGAAAAATAGGAGATAGAATGGGGGATCCTGAAAGTCATTTCAATCAGGCCGAAGAGGGTCGATGGTGGATTTGTGTTGGCGAAGGTGAACGGGGTTCAAGGGTGGGGG
>PYSS01000164.1:43943-65358 GCA_003049465.1 Magnaporthiopsis rhizophila
GGGGGGGGGGGGGATCGTGCTGCAAATTGATGCGGGCCAGGACCAACATTTGTATCCCGGCCGGGGTCTCGCCAGGCATCCATACTGGCCAACAGCCTGTTGCAAATTAGGCCATTCGGGACCTCCTCTCGACTGCGTGCTCGCCGCATCCAACACCGCGACGATTTTTCTAGCCGGATTTGTGGCATCAATTCCCTGTACGTTACTCGTCCATCCCGCAAGGCGATGGTTTGGAGATGGTAAATCATGGTGGTCATTGGGTCGCCTCTGAGCTCCACTCGTTACATCACGCTGGTTCATATCATGGTCCTCGATGCATTTATCTTCCTTTTTCTATTCTTTCCATTTTCTTGGCTCTCCTCCCCCGCCTCCTCTATCCAAACCTACCATCCCTTCCATGCCCCTCCTTGTCTCGTTCCAACCCCCACCTGTCGGTTCAGACCGGATGCCATCACGGAGAACAAGCTCTCCTGCAGGGGCTGAAGAGCTCCGGAAGCCAACATTGGTTTAAAAGGCAGCCGCTATGGGGAGTCATAGGTTTTCCACGCTTCAGCCAAATAACTCCGTCTCAGAATCTGAAAACAACAGCTTCGTGTTACTCGGCCGTTGCTGCTGAAGGGCCACTGGGCGCCGGCCTCGAAATTGGCGGCCGGGGAGGCGCCGCCAAGAATGCCGGTGACGCTATGTATGTGGGCACCGACGGCGCCGTCTGCGCCGTTGTGCTTGTTTCCGCTGGCGCCACAACCCATTAGAACCAAAACTCATTAAACCAAAAACTCATTAAACCAAAAACTCATTAAACCAAAAACTCATTAAACCAAAAACCCATTAGACCCAAAACCCAAATGGGCACTCATGGGTACCCATGGGCCGAAATGAGCTGAGTACCCGCGGATTTTGGGGTGGTTTTTTTTTTTTTTTTTTTTTTTTTTTTTTTTTTTTTTTTTTTTTTTTTTTCCTTTGTGCTCAGTTTTCTGGAGATCACACAGCGGCCTTCGGCGCGCTCGAGTTGCAGATACCCCCCTTTTGTATTGTGCGGATCCTNTTGGGTCCATGGGCTGATATTGGTACCCGCGGGCTTTCGCGGTCAAGCGGCTTGTAACGCTAGGAGCACAGCACGAGCCCGATGCCCTATTGGAAAAGCTGCCAAAGTCACGACAGCCGGGGACGGTCGGCAGCTATAATATTTGGGTAAACAATGCAGATGATCCCAGCTAATGTTACTGCCGAAAACGGATAAAGAAAAAGGAGTGAGTTTGCTGCAAGGGGCCGTCCGCGTCGGGCAAACACAGTGAAAATAGAGGAACCGAGGCGGTTTGGGATGGAAGTGCTGAGCTTTACTTCCTTCCATGCTATCACATTGTTCACACATCCACTCCATCCTACCAGACCCGCCCCGCGGTCTGCTGCGTCTCCTTGACATTAACATTCCTCCACAGAAACACGCCCGCCAGCGCCAGGGGCATGAAGCAGGCGCCGGCGATGACCATCTTGCGCTGGACGTCGCCGTACGCGAGCACGATGGCGTTGCGCGCGGGGCTGCCGAAAGGGTACGACAGCTGCACCGGCAGCGAGCCGTAGATGGCGGTGGCGTTAGCCTTTTGGTCGGCGGGCAGCCGGTCGCGCAGCAGAAGCAGCAGCTGGTTGGTCCAGATGCCGCCCGAGACGGCGCGGCCGATGGAGCCGCCGACGGACGAGGCGAGCGCGACGAGGGCCAGCATGACGGCCACCTCGTTGTGCGACACGACGCTCATGACGGCCAGCTGCTCGCAGATGATTATCGTGCCGGCTGAGGTCGCCTTGAGGACCTGGCACATGATGATGTAGCCGATGTGCGTGTCGGGGGTGCGGAAGTGGATCAACAGCGCCGTCGAGAGGCACGCGACGGGGACGGCGGAGATGGCGATCCATTTATAGTGGTGGGTTAGGCGGATGAGGCTGTTAATTCGCGATAAATCTCGTGGTTAGCACATGGCATTTTGTAAACGCCAGATATTGCCCCCTGCCAACTGTTAAAACTTACTATCCGACAATGGGGCCCCAAGTGCAGCTCGCAATGGTATAAATGTTGGTGATGAATCCGGCCTGGGCGATGGTTTGCTGGTGGACGACCTGCAGATAGGACGAGAAGTAAGAATCCCACGTCCCGAAGCTGGTCATGATGATACCGGCCACCAGAGCGGCGCCAAATATTGTGCGGTCTTTGAGGTTGTTCCATGGCGCGAGCGGGACGACGGCGAACATTTTCTCCCAAAAGACGAAGGCTACGACGAGTAAAAAGCCGAGGATGATCATGGCAATGACGTATCCCATCGTCCACCCGTTGGGGCTATAAGACTGGATGCTGAAGGGCAGAAGGAAGAGGGAGAAGCCGCCGCAAAGCAGCACCATGCCCACGACTGCAAGAGGGGCACACGATGTCTGTCAGCTCATGGAACCTGTCCAGCAAATGCCGATGGACAAGGCTCAAACATACCGTCGAACTCGTTAACGTAGAACATGATGGACTGCGTCCAAGTCCGGCCGCTCGTCGGGCGGCTGGGAACAAGACCCATGCACTTGGCCTTGCGCAGGTTGATCCAGAGACTGACGCAGATGGTGGCGCCGAAAAACGGGAAGATGATGGCGAAGGCGCCGAATGCCCAGCGGAAGCTGCTGTACTTGTTGAACAGCTCGGCTATGATGGGTCCGGCAAAGGCGTTCCCGATGTAGGCGGTCGAGTTCAGGGCGTAGATGATCATGCGGTTCCGCAGGGACGTGAGGTCCGAGATGAGGACGGTGTGGATGAAGCCGATGCCGCCGCTGCCGACGGCCCAGAAGACGTTGGCGGCGGCGTACGTCTCGATGTTTCGCGACAAGGCCATGAGGAGCAGGCCAAAGGAGCACAGGCCGTGCACGAGGATGTACACCTCCATTCGGCCCCAAATGTTGCCGATCTTGGCCATGGGGATCTGGCTGACGCCGCCGACGAGGCGGGCCACGATGCCGACGGTGGCCAGGAGGCCGTGCCTGGAAAAGGAGGAGGTGACATAAGGGGCAAGGTTGGAGTTCATCTGCTGCTGCATCGAGTGGCAGTATGATGTCAGATAGATCCTAGAATTTGAAGTCGACCGAGAGTTGTTAGTAGAGGTCCGTAGCTGCTTTGGCAGGAACAATGACGCTGTGTAGCAAGTGAGGGACGGCATTGGGAGAGGTACGAAGCACCAGTGTGTAAAAGGCGCGAGGCTTACAGGATGTACGTGATGATCAGGTACTTGAATGTCCACGCCTTGGTGATGGCCTGGATCTTGACGACTCCGTGCTGCAGCTGCACGTCCTTGTTGACATCCCCGACCTCCGTCTCGGACCCCTCCTCGCCGGCAGCTTTTACGTCTCTTTCCTGCGACGTCTTCTTCTCGCTGAAGCTGCCCTCGGGCGCCTCGGTCTGCGCCGCCATGACCACGGGCGGATTCATCTCTTTGGGCGTTGCCATCCTGCTGCCCGCTTCCCCGGCCGAGTGGCTCTGGACACAAGCGGTGAAGATCGAGTGGACACCCCACGGGATTTAGGGGGTTTTGGCCTCTTTTGAGGTGGGAGGGTTGGTGGCTTGAAGAAAACACTAGCTGTGGAGGGATGAGGGCCAGTTATGTGTACATTTATGAGGAGCTTTAGCCCTTTGGGGTTGCGTAGGGCGGGCAGAGGTGGGAGGAAGAAAAGGCAGATGATCAGCGGGGCATACATGCCTACATGAATGGAGGGCTCCATCCCGCCATGCATCCCGCGCCATCAATTCACACCCGACGCAGCAACCAGTCGTACAGAAAGCCAGGCGCGGTGTCCCGTGGTGAGTAATTTCTTTCTGAGCCGGGCCCCGAGTCTCCATCGGGCCCGGGCATCTCCACCTCGAGAAGAACATGGCAGCGTCGGTCTTGGCGCATGGAAGGAGCCCAGCCCCGCCGAACTCGCAGACATGATGCCACCTCCCCAGCTGGGAGATGCAATATTGGTCATGGGCAACCAATCACGCGAATTTCCATCTCTTGCCAAGCGTGGTGACAACTTTAGTGCTGTTGGCTAAGTCGACTTTTCAGGATAGGGACCCCGTGGTCGTCATCTCGGCCTTGCTCTCTTTGGGATCTTGAGAACATGGGGGCTTCTGGGTAGGCAGGTTGTCAGGCGACTCGCCTCACCGATACCGGCCCTGTAAATCATATGGCGGCGGGATGCTTCGAGGCATGGTCAAGGCCTGTTCGCCCATCGCAAATTTTTTTTTAAGCCCGTCAAACTTTTCCGGGTCGTGTCTGGTGCTCAACGAGACATGGGACGACAGTGGGTGATGGTGGGGATAGAAAAGATCTGATAAGAATTTTCATTTTGTTTTTTTGGCGCAGGTGGGGCGGGACGGATCTGATAACTCAAAGCTGGGCGGTCCACTGACTCGGTCCAAGTTTACCCGTCAACGGCCTGAGCCTGAGGGTACGTATTGATGGGACGACTAAAAGTCGTGCTACCAAACATTTAGGCGAGATGCGCCTTGTAGGCTGCTGAATTGATCACTATCCAGCACTGAATTGATTTAATTCCTCGAGGTTAACTGCAGCAGAACAATCCCGACAAGTATTCAAGGATTCCTTTTTTTATAGCAGTACAGGAAAATTTATACTCAAACCTTGTACAACCTTTCATAAGCGGGCTGTGTGAAGCGTCGGCCCGTTCCATGTGGTGCCGGATCATGTGTGTGAACCTTGTTCGCGAACTGGGTTAAACCCCTTTCTCTTCCATTTCTTATGGTCCGATTATGCATACAAATAACCCCCAACCATCAGCCCAACTTTTAACAGTATCGAGTTGAGCGAGTCGGTTTGCTGTATTGTGGCATCTGGTTTTCCTCTCATCTACTAAAATGGGCCCTATCCAGGCATCCAGGCAGTTGCGGCAGCTCATAAAGTGGAAAAGACGGCAGCATTACGTATGCAACAGCAATAAAGCGCGGGATGAAAAAATAGGTGGGAGGAAAAGGGCGCCAAACCCTACAAGGCATTAATCGTTGTACATTAACTGACTGCATCGCTTCATCACAGAGAAACTAATATTTACGGCGAACCTGTCCAAGCATCGGACCCCAGCAAACCCATCATTGTTGCTTTACAGGTGACCGTGCTTGCCGTGGTTGCAAACGCCACGAACCCGCAGGGCGGCGGCGTGCTCCTTCTGCTCCTCGCTCAGGGCCTTGCCGCCGAACCCTCCAATGGAGCGGCGGGCGACGGAGCGGGAGTGCGAGTCGTTGTTGGGGAACTTGGCCACGACGCCGGCGCCGAAGCTGACGCCCTCGGCCATGTAGAGAACCTCGCCGCCGACCATGGTCAGCAGGGCGCGGTTGCGGCCCAGCTCCTCGACGGGGACGCTGAAGTAGTCGTTCTCGAGCACGACCACGTCGGCCAGCTTGCCGACCTCGAGCAAGCCGATCGAGTCCTCGGCGCGCAGGAAGCTGGCGCCGCGGTTGGTGATGGCGCGGATGGCCATCTCGCGCGTCAGGCCCTTGCCGGGCAGCGTGCCGTTGAAGGGGAAGCCCTGCGACGCGGGCGAGTTCTGGTTGAGCGGGTCGCCCGAGCGGGTGACGCCGGCCTTGAGAGCGAGGAACTCGTCGAGGGGGTCGATCTGGGCCAGTTACAAGGGGAAATCAGTCATGCATCCATCCAAGCAAGAAAGTCGGATCGTTGCGCGGTTGTCGGGAAAAAAAGGGTTGACTAGTTAAGGGTAGTAGGTGAACTTACGGGCCAGTCACTGCCGTACGTGACGGGGCGGCCGGCATCGGCAATTTCACGGTGGGCTTGCAGACGGTGCTCGAACCGCTCCTTGCCCAGGCTGCGCCAGTTGTCAGGGAGGTAGAAGGAGCTGGGCTGCGACCACTGGAAGCTCATGATGGCGTCGACGGCGAGCTCGGCAAAGCGGGGCCAGTCGGCCGGGCTGCTGAGCTCGTCGTGCGCCACGCCCAGGCGGTAGTTGGTCTTCTCGGGGTGCTTGGCGCGGAACGCCTCGACCGCATCGAGGGCAATGCGCACGGCCAGGTCGCCGTCGGCGTGCATCTGCACGTCGATGCCGGCGAGGAACAGCGCCTCGACCGCCTTGTTCAGGATTGCCGGCGTCCAGTAGGGCTTGGCGAGGGTGCTGGGGTCCTCGACCCACTCGCCGCCCAGGTCGCTCGCGTTCACGGGGACGAGGTACGGCTCCAGAACGGCGGCGGTGATGCTGGGGTACGTGATGACGCCGTCGAGGAAGAGCTTGATGGCTTGCCACTTGAGCGTGGGCTTAGGGCCAAGCGGCGACGGGTCGTTGAGCTTGGTGATGGCAGCCTTGGTCTCCGAGACCAAGGCGCCGACGCCGTCGATGGAGGCGGGTTGATCGATGCGGTAGTCGAAGTAGACGCGCGAGGTCAGACCGCCCTCGGCCTTGATCTTTTCGTAAAGGGGGGCCATGCTGAGCTGGGCAGAAGCGTCCTGGAAGGTGGTGATGCCCTCCTCGCGCAGGAGCTTGAAGGCGGCGCGCAGGGCCATCAGGGAGTCCTCCTCGGTCGGCGGGTTGGGGCCGGCAAGCAGCTTGTACGCATCGTCCTGCAGAATGCCAGACGGCTCCCGAGTGTCGCTGATGCGCTCGATCTTGCCGTTGCCCGGGTCGGGAGTCTCGGCGGTGATCTTGGACAGCTCGAGCGCGTGCGAGTTGGCAAAGACGGTGTGGTAGTCGCTGGAGCGGATCATGACGGGCCGGACTGTCTTGAGACGGTCCAGGTCGCGCTTGGTCTGGCTACCGCTCCGGCGGATGAGAGACGGGTAGTCCATGTTGACAACCTCGATCCACTGGTCGGGCGACTCCTTGGTGGCGCGGTCGGCCTCGACGCACTCCTGGACGTGGGCGAGAATCTCCTCCATGCTCAGGGGCTGGTAGTTGAGGTTGCACTTGAGCAGGAACTCGCCGCCCGACTGGACGTGCATGTGCGAGTCGACCAGGCCGGGGATGACAACGCGCCCGCCGAGCTCGATGACGGTGGTGGTGTTGCCGATGTGGGCGGCCAGCTCGTCGTCAGAGCCGAGGTGCGTGATGCGGCCGTCCTTGACAGCCATGGCGCTGAAGGTGCTGCCGGCCTTGTCCAGGGTGTGGATGGTGCCGTTGCGGAACACGCGGTCGACCTGGGTCTTGCATGGCTTGGCTTTCGCGCAGACGGCCAGGCCGGCCACGAGCAGCACGCGCGGCGACTTGAGCAGGTTTCCAAAAGCCATCTTGACTCTACTTTGACTGCTCCGGGTATAAAAGAGTGTGACCGAAGGAGCTGATCAGGTAGGAGGTCGGGGTGGGTGATGGCTTGGAGCTGGATGGCTGGAGATGGAGGGACGGAAACTGACGGTGAGGGTGGTATGCATGGCGTTTATAACATGATCGCCCAAGATGTCGGCATACTCTTTTCCACAGCCGGCATGCCTCCCCGGCGCGCCTAGCTGCTGTCTTTTGCTGCCATGTCAGTTGCCTGCAATTCTGGGTTAGGAGCTGGATAGTCCGACCAGCGCAGCGTGGTCGCGTTATGGACCAAGCGCTGGTAGCGACCCCGCCTGGGAATACACTCACTAGCCCAGAGCCCCCGGCATCGTGGAGCTCTCGGCAGGGAGCTTCGGCAGCACACCCTTGTGTGGTTTCCAATCTTATCCTCTCCACCCCGCAACGCCAACAGCCAGGAGGTGGGTGCAACATCTGCCGTCGACAATGGAGCAAATCCACACGAACGCCTTCCGATGGTCGGGGTTCCATGTCGGCCTCCCGTCCCAAACAGGAGGGTCCCGTCATCCATTGTCAATCCTGCAGGGGCCATGGTAGTTCCTCACGAGGTGCCGCGTCCCGACCTGCCGTTAATGCCTTGCCGCCCCTCAGACGGACCCTTAGAAGGCTGGGCGGCCGGCCAAGACGAATTGAACATTTCTCTATTATTTAGTCTCCTGCAAGATGCGTTCCCCTGTGCTACGCCTGCGTGCCTAGCCACGTGGTAGCAATGCTCCCCCTGGCCAAGCGGCCTCTCCCTACCTAATGCCACAGTCGCTCTTTTCTGCTTCTCTCCTGACGAACTTCCTGATAGCATATGAGCTCGCCCCGCTGCCAAGTTGTGGTGCCCGCTGCCAGTCGCGCAATTCCTCACGGACCCTTGAAGCGGCTTCGCCGACGGAGGGCGAATGCGAGTCCTCGGCACTTTTTCCCAAATCCGAGCTATGGCCGCTCGCTAGCTCACAATATGCGGCCGAACCCCGCCGCCCTCTCTGTCAGCTTTCGAGGCGCTAGGCGATATTGGTCGGATCAGCCTTCTCGATCTGGCCGCCCGCATTGCCGGGCTTCTTGGCCGAGCATGGGCGGACTTTACGACTGTCCACCAGCAGATCCTACATTACGTACCGAGCTACTTCGTAGGCCACTCGCCGGAGAGTTCCCCGTTTTAGTCGAGTCTCTCCTCGTTTTTACCCGATAGAGACAAGTGATGAGTACAGGTGCCGTCTGCTCGGGATTCACCAAGTCATCGCGCTATAGCTCGAATCTGCTGCATCCGTCCGTAGCGTGAGAGGACGGCAGGCTGGGGACGGCTGGATTTCGCCGTGAGAATACGCACTTGTAAACTATCAACAACATTTGGATCATGGCAAAACATGCCACGAGGCGGGGAATAACAATGAAGCCGAATTAAAATTCCTCCTGAGTTATAATACATTCGGTGAAATACCACCAAAGCGACCAACTGGCAAGATATCGCACACGCGCCGAGATTGTTTTATGAATTCGTAATTCGTGGTATGGGCTGGTTACCAAAGGTCAAACCTCGTCCCTTGCTGCTGGCGTCTTGACGGCGACCAGCTCTATATCGCTCTTATCCCTCTCGTCCCGGCCCCACGCTCCCCCTGGCGCCAGGTCAGAAGAAACGGACGGCTCGCGGTGGACGTGTATGGTCGTGGTCCGCATGACGCTCAGCCCGCCGGCGGTAGGTGTCGGGCTGAGGGCGCCCGCGCCCCTCTCCTCGTCCAGGGACTCGAAACCGTGCTTGGTCAGCGCCCCGCGCGTGGTCGACTTCTTGCCCGTGGTGGATGCGTATCTCCCGTGGTAGTCGCTCGAAGGCTCCATGATGGTCTTGCGCGAGTGGAGGTAGGGGCGCAGCGACGGCAGGCAGGCGATGACGAGGGTGATGTTGCAGTCCAGGCTGCTCCACAGGTCGACCAGGCTGAGCGGCACCGACTGATCGCCGTCGGCAAGCTCGATGGTGGTGAAGCGGACGATGCAGAAGGACAGGTTGACGACGCCGAGCAGGAAGGTGAGGTAGATGCCCACCTTCATTGCCCCCTTCGTCTGGATCTCGTACAGGATCATCCAGGGCATCGCAAATATGAGCACGTCGCTTACGAAGTGCAGCGACCAGGCCAGCCGGAACGAGGTGCCCGCGAACTTGACGGGGCACGCATCCTTGCCGATCGACCAGTTGCGCGAGACGGGCAGGCAGCCGGTCGTGTGGTACCCGATCGAGACGACGAAGCAGGTGGCCGTAAAGGCGACGACACACCAGAGCGCCGCTCGGCGGTAGGTCATGAACCGGGGGAAGAGCTGGAGGAACGTCGCGAGCAGGGCGGCCTTGCACAGATAAAAGGTGACGTAAAACGGGATGGAGCCGGCCCAGAAGAGCTGTGGATGTTATTTTTTGTCGCAAGACGTGCGTTAGCCTTCGAATCACAACACACTCTCTAATCTCTCGGCGCATGCGGCTGTTCTAACCTTCAGCATCAAGATGACATCCTCCATCTTGCCGTCGTACTGTCGGAGAAAAGTGTCGATATGAGGTTCGAGCGCGCCCAGCCTGAAAAAGACAATGTCGAACGAGGCTGTTGCGACTGAAGACAGCCAAGCCAGAAGCATGAAGATGTCGCTGGCCCACAATCGACGCCGCTGTATCCTAACTCGCAGCCATAAACGGGCTGCGATGATGGCGGCGGCAATGGATATAAGCAGCCATTGAGAGACCTATGTAGAGCAGCCGGGCGCGTTAGTCGTTGATTTGCGCTTCCCCGGAGGTGAGGGCCGTGCAGGGCGAGAACTGGCGGGGTGTTGACGAACAATAAGCGCTACACCACCAGGGCCCAAGACAGCCATCTTTGACGATCTTCGTCTGCGGGCCGCGGCTCAGCTCGCAAAATCTGACCGGGTTGCCTGTTCAAGCGAGCAGCTTGGAGGAGAGAGATGGAGTTCATGAAGATGGGAAACAAAAAAAGGGAGAAAGTGGCAGGGAAAAAAGGACCCGATTCTCAGCCAGGGGTTGCGCGGCATTCGAGCTTTTGTCTAGGTATATCAATCACAGGCGCTCAGCACTTCCTTTCCCTGCGTCACCTGTCATGAATGTCACCGAGCACACGGTCCACGCCTATCTACATCGGGGGGCGCTAGCTACCCGCCAAGGCTGCCACTTACGAGGCACTGACAGGGCATCGGTCTTGGAGAGGTTCACTAACTTACCAGGAAGCAGCAAGCCAGTGCCGCGACCCGTTTCCGTTGCTCCCGTCGAGTGCCGTCAGAACAGAGGCTGTAGATCTATCTCTGCCTCTCCAGCCAACCAAGGACGTGTGGGTTTCGAACATAGCATGCTTGTTCTTCTCCTTGGGGGGTTGGCGTCAGTTTCGTGCCGACGCCGAACCCCTGGGCCGTGGAACAAACTTGGTTCTCGGCGGCTTGTCAAGTGTGTGCTCACCCCAAGGCGGTGCCTAGTTTCACGCCGCCTTACGTTGTGCCCGCCAGGAACGGAATCGGGGTGTTTGGACCCTTTTCCTTGGCTGCATTTCGACGAACGGGTGATGTTCGGAGATGGGGGATTTGTGCGAGGAAAACCGGGGGCGCATAAAAGAAGACAGCCCTGTACTCATTGCTGCGAACGGCTTTGTTCTTTGTCTGTGGCAGCAGCAGTAGCGGCGGCCCTAAAGACCCGGGCCGAGACGACGAGTTAGCTTCCCGCCGCTCCCCGCTAAGACAGCCACGGCGAATCGCATTTTGACACTCCTTCCATTCATGGAACAATGGATGACTGGGGTGATGACGAGGGGCTTGCTACCCCCTAGGTGAACAGCTCAGGTCCTCCTTAGGTATTCTACTTCGTCTCTCTAGCTGCCATGCTTCATCCAATTACTGCTTATCGAACCTCAAAATAGGCGTCGGCTTGAAGGTGGTGGATCACTACAACGCGGGGCCGATGGGGTAACACGGCATCCAATGCCCGCTCGATAAAGGGACGCAAGCGGTCCGCCCAGCCAAAGTGATGGGCCCCTCCAAATAGACGCGTTGCGACGACACGAGTCAGAACAAAAAGCTGGGTGCCGGACCCTGAAGGCGCCCGGGCGGATGATTTGCAATCCATGTGTTTGGTGCCTGCCTTGCTCGTCACATACGCTCGTCAAACCGCCCATCACCCCACAGCCGACGGATCATCACCAGACTTCAATCTCCAGGGGCGCAGGGGCAGGAAAGGCTCGCAACGCGAGCCTATTCCCTGGCATTTGCGGCTCATTGTTGTGCTTCACGACTCGCGTCGCTTGAGCGGCTACCTAAGGTTATTTTCCCATGTCAAAGTCAATCGTGTTTTGCAGCTCTAAATTCGTGACCCGGATTCCGGGTGAGCAGGGCATTACCTAGGTCGTTAATAACGCGGAGCAAGGCTCGCTATTTTGACCTAGGCGGAGTCCTCACTGCCACTCCCCTGATCTCTTCAAGGGGCTCATTGCGACTCCTAGTGCCGCCACCTTTGTCGTCAGGACAAATAGCTCGGCCACACCCCAGACAAATACGGGACTCGAACAGTTCGTTCCCCGGTCAGGGTAGTCGAGTCAGTCCATGCACGCAGCGAGGGGGTTTGTGTTTTTTTTATTAAGAATTTTTTTCGAACCAACAAACAGCTTCCAGGGGAGAATTCGGGATTTCGGCAGCTTGCCACGCCCGACCGCATCTTTGAACACCTACCTAGGTACCTATATGTACGTTCACCAGCTGCAGAAACGCTCTTGCTTTTCGTCGGCGCTATTACCTGGGATTATCCAGATATCGCAACGGCGGGGACGGGCGTTTGTCTGGGCGAAGCGTTGTCCAACGGTTACGCAGGTGTCAGGTGGCGGTCATGCCTTTTCGCACTCGTCTGAGCGCGCGATGTGGTGATGGCCGGAACCCGCCTCGCCTACTAAAAAACACCATCTAATGATGCAGTGCAAAGTATAGCAAAGTGAAGGGACTGGCCAAAATCGTGACTTGATTGCTTGATCACGTAAACTATCGTGATCCATATCCCCTGAAAGGATTCGGAATTCAGAATGCTGCCGGGTGGATCTAACCACGTGATTTTGTCACGCGGTGACCGTTTGACAGAGTCATGTGACTACACTTCGTCCTACCGGTAGGAGCTAGAAGGAAGTCATGTGATGATGCCCCGTCAGCAGCCACATTTGCTCCAGCCGCACACTCCGGATGCCTGTTCGCGTGAGTAAGAAATTCGCAAGGGCTGAAGGGCTGATTCCGTCATCGGTGCTAGCAACTGCTCTCCCAGTTATGTCAGCCCTCAACCCCTCGTGGCATCGCCGCCGACGTCGCCCTCGGATGCGCCTTTGATTACGAGACCAGCTTTGTCCTCCCATTGGCCGCGCCATATCAGCCAACGCAGGCCTCCTTACCTGGCGTCCGCATAGACCTGCCGGTTTCCTCGGTTTTTAATAAAGCACCTGGTCTCTATCCATTTCCTTTGGTCGATGGTGAGGACCGAGGCGCTTATCCCCTCGCCCATCGTCGACATGCTCTGGCCAATAGCCACTGTCGGCAGGGCCGAGCTGAGGGAGGCGTCGTACCGCCAAGGGCATCGCGGCCCCCGATTGGCCAGGCGCGATGACATTTTGGACCAATCGCCGCTCTCGTCCGCAAGACTCCAATATTCTCCTCCACTGATCGGGCTTTTTCTTCGCCATCGGCGGGCGCGGCCCATGGCGGCCATGTTGACCTGCTGCGGCGGGCGCCCGCCTCAGCCGCTTTCAGCTCATTCTCAGGAGCGCCCCTCATCTGCTGGTCACGCACCGATGCTCAGCGAGGCATCGCATTGGTGCTTCCTCTGCGCCGTTCATCTACAGGCCCTTGGCTGCCCCGCCAAGTGACGAGTGGTCGCTCAGTTGGGACATTGGGATGGCATTCTGCGTGAGGGGTACAGCCCAGGAATGGCAAGGCCGTTCCAATCACAACGGGCGTGAGGGAACAGGCCGCGGGGCAAACAGGGGGAGGCGATGAGCAAGCGCTTGGTGTGCCCTGTCCGTCATCTGGTTCGCTCGCTAACTGTTGCCTCGCCGGTCTGGCCAAGTACCGGCTCTCCGGTTCACGGCGCTGCCTCCTTCGAGCCCTACAAAACCTTTACCTCTTATCTGTCATACAAACAAATGGCCGTCCCCTCCTTTCTTCCCCTCCCCTCTTTCGCTCGTTTGCCCGTTCCGCCTACCGCTGTATCACATAGTTTCTGTCACGCGTCTTGTCGAGACGTTCGACAGCGTACCCACGCCCGCCAAGCCAAGTGGTTGGTGCCACTCTCCTCCGTCATCGGTCAATCGTCCGCGTGCCACCGACCGATCCGATCCGATGCCACCGAGTCCGAGGGGCGCAAAGGCCGTGCGTTGACCTCCGAAACCCACACGAGATACCGAGGCCGAACGCGGGGGAAAAGGAAGGGCGAAGCTCCAAAGGACCAAGCGAGGGCCCGTCGCCCGCGGCGTGGCAGATACCATGGCAGCTCATCCGGGAATCCAACTGGCATGCGCCATGTGGGCGTTGACGATTCTGTCGCTGGCGCTGGTCGTCGCGCGTCTATACACACGCATTCGCATAATCAAGTTCGTTGGAGCGGAGGATCACATGTACGCATGGACCGGCGTCTTTCTGCTTATATTCACCTGCTCCGTCCAGGTGGGCGTCCACTACGGCCTTGGTCGCAGTTTTTGGATCCTCAGCTTGGACGATTCGAGCGCCGCCATATTGTGGACCTATATCGCCAACACTTTCGCAATCACCGGCAACGCTATGGCCAAGCTGTCCATGGGTCTGTTCCTCCTGCGTGTCGTCCAGATCCGGTGGCATAAAATCGCACTTTGGTTCCTCATCGTCGTCACCGTCGGCACCTCGATCGCCCTCACCATCATGCTCTGGAACCAGACCACGCCCGTCAAGGCCAGCTGGGATCCCATGAGGACACCCGGGACATGGAACATCCAGATCCAGCCCGTGAGTGTCGGGCTTGGAGTTTGGTCGAGCATCTGCGACTTCTTCTTCGCCATATTCCCATGGCTGTTCATCTGGTCTTTACGCATGCCACAGCGAGAGAAGATTATGCTCGCGAGCGGGATGAGCCTCGGTGTCATGTATGTGCCCTGGTCTGATTCTTTCCTTGGCGTATTCCAGATTTCCGACTAACATTGGATTGATGCTCAGTGCCGGCATATGCGGCATAGTCAGGACAATTGTGCTCTCCCGACTCAACATTTCCGACTACACCTGTTAGTCTGACCGCCTTTATGCTTTCTAAGCTTATTGACGCCTGAATATCTAGCTGACTTCTCTTTAGTAAATTTCGTACCATACTTTGGCTGGGCCGGCGCGGAGATCGCGGTTGCCATGTTCTGCGTCGGAATTCCTACATTACGGCCCCTGTACATGAAGAAACGCCACGGATTGACGACCGAGTACGGCAACCACGGCCAGGCAAGCGCCGTTAGCGATGACCGGCTGCCGCGATTTACGATGATGGATCAGAAGAAGGCTGTGGCCAGCCCAGCAACCAGGGATGCCGACATGAGCCAGTCGGCCTCGTCCCCAAACCTGGCCAACGACCCGGAGGCCAGGGCGGCCGCCGCAATGCTGGATGCTAGAGTGTTGGCGGCGGCCGCTGCCGCCATGTCGAAACCGGTCGACCTCGAGTCCAGCGCGTCGGCCCGCGACTCTGGGTCCTTCTACGTCCCCAGGGACGAGGAGAGCTTCGGGGCCTTTCTGGATCGGGAGAGGGCCAGGGAACTCAGCGAGCACAAGCCCCCGAGCATGCCGGGAAGGCCATCAGCGGCACACATGCGCAGCTTCAGCAACAACATCAACTGCCAGAGCCGCTCTCATGGTGGCGGCGTCGGGCACAGGTGGCGCGAGGATAACGTGGCCAGACCCGCGACGGCGCACACGGCCAGCAGCGGCCACAGCATGAACAACGTGGGCAACTACAGGTGGCGAGACGACAGCGTGGACGCGATACTAGGCCTCTATGACCGGAGCATAGGCGGTGCAGCGGCAGCGGCCAGGGCTGGTGGCGACCGCCGAGGGATCTGGGTCAGGAACGAGGTCCACGTCAGGCGGGAAGAAGACTCGAACTGGCCACTAAGGAGCTAGTCGGCCGACATCTTCTCTCACCCATATTTCACTTCTTTGTATCATTTTTTTCCCCTGCTATGTTCATCCTGGGCCTTATGACGTTTTTTTTTTCTTTTGTCCCCATCGCCATGTCTTCTCCCTGCTCCAGCGACGTTCGTTTGTTCCTATCGCTCTAGAGGCAGATTGGAGAAGGATAGATACCCTCGGCAGCACGACGCAAGTCGCCGTTGCCGACACTAAAATTCGCTAATTCAGTAATGACTAACCAAACTTGTACGCTATGCATGAACTGAGCGGATTGTACTATCTAGAGTAAGGTGGAATACGTAGTGGATATTAAGGTCTCTAGCTGGCAACAAGTACTTACCTATTTAGCTACCTACTGCCTCCTGCACACCCTAGGGCGCCAGAGCAGTTAATAGAAAATGTAGAAATATCTGATGCCCCCACCTGCTCGTGGTGTTGTGTGCTCGTGCGCTTTTGAAGGCAACAGCGGGGCACGATATGGAGGCGTCCATGGTGCGGCTGAGAGGCAGACTACCAGGCTTCCAATTTCGAGGCGCCCGACTCTCTGGGCGCGATGGTTGAATCAAGGGGGCAAGTGCGAAGGGCTCATACTAACCGGGCACTTACCCCGCTCATCTAGCCCAGCCTTTTTCTTGCACCTTCGAATGCCTACATCAAGGGGACATTCCCTGGCAGCACAACTCCGCAACGCACTCTTTTTAGGAGCAGCGAGCACTGTCACACAGGATCCTCGTATTGATCTCTTCAGCTCCATTGCAAGAGAAAATTTTCTTCGCCCACTCGGGGAGGCCGAGGCATTCACAATGGGTCGTCACGCGGCAACGCAACCTTCTCCAGATCCCGACACGACGGGGATTTTCGACACCAAAGCAGCCGCTCCGGTCTATGGCGATGCATCAGGAGGCAGGGCCATAAGGGTAGTGGAGCGGACCATGGGCCCCGATGAGGCAAGGCTCTCGTGGCAGACAGAACCGGTCAGACTCATCGTCTCGGAGCCAAGCTCGCCAATAGACTCGAGGGCGATTGAGCAGCCGACGCCACTGATGGCCCAACGGGCGAGCGACAGTCGAGCGATGCCGCAAGCGCAGGCTCCTACCGGAACGCCCGAGATGAACCCGGTCCCACTTTCAAACCGGGCCAGGATCGAGAAGATATCGAACGTATTGCTTCCGGCAGTGGATGCCGGATCAACGGCTCCGGGGGAAAACAGAAGCATGCAAAAATACCACCAACTGGACAGGCTAGAGCAGGAGTGGCATCGCGATGAAGATGGGACGGCGCGACCATTACCTCAGGTCATCCTCCCGACGCCCGTAACGCAACAGCTGTACAACGGGGTACTCGAGTATATCAATCCCGGAGCCATTGGTTTGATCCAGGAATATTTCCTCGGAGAGTTTGGAGCTTGCAATGAATGTCACAAGAAGAAGAGCCAGGTAACAGAATGAATTGCCTATCTTAGAACCTCACGCGTTGTTAGTGGGACGAACAACTCACTAACATACCACTTACAGTGCTCTGCATCCCACTTCGACCTCACGCTTTTCGAGCAAGGCTATCTTGAAGAGAAACCCTCGGCATCGGTCGCTCCTGCCGGCCCTGGGCCAGCTGCGGGCAGTCCCGGTGACGGCGTTTTTGGCGGCCCACTGCAGCCCGAGAACTCTCGGGCCTCTGGGCAGGCCCAGTTTGGAGTCGGCGCCCCCCAGGCTGCCCATGTCAACTCGTCTGCGTCTTCGGGAGGCCTCGCCCAGGGCCAGCAGCCAATCTTCATCGACGCTCTAAGCTACCTCGATCAGGTCAAAGTTCAGTTCCACGAGAAATTGGACGTTTATAACATGTTCTTGGACATTATGAAGGACTTCAATTGCCAATCGTAAGTGGTTTTGACCTTGCCCCCCTCCACAGCCCACCGTGACATGCCTGCCATTGGCTGACCTGGATCAAAGAATCGATACACCGGGTGTTATCAGCAGAGTGTCGGAGCTCTTTGCCGGCCATCCCAACCTCATCCAAGGCTTCAACACATTTCTTTCCCCCGGCTACAGGATAGAGTGCGGGCTGGAAAACAACCCCGATAGTATTCGCGTCACGACTCCCTCGGCCTTGGAGACGCCGCCTCTGGCTATTGCCGGCCTCGACGACNTCCCCCGGCTACAGGATAGAGTGCGGGCTGGAAAACAACCCCGATAGTATTCGCGTCACGACTCCCTCGGCCTTGGAGACGCCGCCTCTGGCTATTGCCGGCCTCGACGACCACCAAATGCCTCCGGGGCCCAATGGCCCGTCACCGCTCACGACTCGAGGAGTGGGCGTTTTGCCTCCCGCCCCGTCGGACTCGGGCTATGGCTCGTTCGAAACTTGCGGCGTCCTGCGTGCAAAGATTTTGGCGGATCGGTATGCGGCCTCTCAGGTCACCGACGCGACCACCCACGACTCCAAGCGGCCGAGGCTGGAAGGCAGCTGGGGCCGGACTGCCAATGACGACGCCGCGACGCGGTACTCGGACGCGGGCAGTCTCTCGGATAGTCGGATCGATAGCTGCATTGGCGAGCTCGCCGACGACCTGTTCGACAGCTTGGTCACGCGCTCCGATGTTCCTGTTACCAGGGAGAGCATGCTTCGCATCCTGCATGTCCTCCCAGGGCTGCTTAAGTACTTTGCGTTGGGGCTCGGATATACCCAAGGCTCGAGGCTGCACCTCAATATCATGTACTTTGTCCATATGAAGCGCCAGTGAGTTCCTCGCCGACCTTGCATCATCCAATGTAACTGGCTGACTCTCATCAACTTCTTCGAATAGTGCCATCACGGCAGCTGTACGGAATCGCTATCATGGGATGGTGGAAAATGACGCAGCTGCCAGGGTAAGGGCAGAAGACCTGCCCTCCTCATCGGAGCTCGTGCGTGGTTGGCTTGATGATGCCCATGGGATTCCAGACGGCGAGCAGTCTGGAGTAGTAGTAGACGGCCTCGACGAAGTTGATCAACAAGAGGAGGAGTTCGACGAGGATGGCATCATCCAGGAGATAGCCGAGTACACCAGACTGATGGTTGGTTCCAACGCCTACCGTTTTCTCCTCGCCAACGTCCGCGCAGAAGCCTCCCTGGCCCAAGACGGTACCATGAACAAGATACGCGAGACCATGACTTCGGCACTCTCCCCCATTTGGCGCAGAATAAGTCGGCAACGGCCACCCGACGCCTGCATGGCCACTTTCGTCGTCAATTGGGAGCCCTTCACCTTCCTGGCAGAACAGGGATACGTCGAGCAGCCCGAAGACGCGATATCCAATGCCGTCACCGTAACAGGCTCGAGCGTTGATGCCCAGGCGACCACCGTGGCGCAATACCTCGCCCAAACCTGGCCAGGTATAGGCCTCGACGTGCTGAGCAAGATACAGGACTTGCTCAAGGGTAATGCAAGTGTCCAAGGTGCGTCAAAGCTGCTTTTTCCCCATGGCATTTCTATGAGGCATAGAGTACTAACAGAAACTGCGCAATAACAGGCATTTTGCGAGACGCCACAAGATTCGAGGCCAAACTCGAATGTGATGCAATGACAAGACTTGTTTTGGAGGTTCAGGGGACGCCAGAGTCGATTGTTCAAGTCGCCCAAGTGTTTGCATGGCTCGGCGCCGCGTTGCGCTGTTCGCGTTACATGGACCAGCCGCAGACGGCCTACAGCGTTGCGCACGTCGAGGCTAGTGAGGCATACCGGGGTTTGGGGCCCAAGGTCAACTGCAAGATCTCCTTTGGCTACGCGGAGCTGCCGACCATCAACAACTCTCATGGCCAGTGCTGGCATGGGCTCTTCAGGAAGCTGGCTGTGGTCAAGGGCTTCCCCATCCCTCGCAGACCCGAGCCTGGGTTGGGGCTGGAGATTCCCTTGAACATGATGGCCGCCCTTGTCGGGAGCTCCAGGCTCGACTTGTTCGACGCAAAGGTCTTTGTAAAGGGCTTCTCGGCCATGCTTGTGCCCACTTTGCGGCATGGGAACATTGTGGTCTGGCATCTTGTCGCGCAAGGCGACGGCACTCGCGTGTCGTATCTCGACTGGGAGGGCGAGCATGAGCAGCAGCTGACCATGGCAGAGATCGAAACGGCACGGCACATTGTGGGCTGGTGCTCCGAAGTCACATTCAATGTTGGCGGCCCTGACGCCGAGTACAACATAGGCCGCTCCCTGCTACCCGTCGCCCACGCAGGATGTGTGTTGGAGCGGGCCCACATCTCAGGCGGGCAGCTCATCCACGGGTCCGTAACTTTTGGTCTGGGGACGAAGGAGAAGCCGATTAACATCACTCACGGTGGCTACATCCCCAAGCTGAAGTGGGTAGCAGGCAAGTACGTCATCCTCTGGGATGAGGAAGCCAGGAGGGGATGGCTCGTGAACGGCGCCAGCGCGCTACTGCATCTGCTCCGGGCGTCGCTTGAGCACTGCCAAAGGGACAAGTTCAAGGACGCCTTCCTGTTCGACAAATCCAGCTTCGTCGAGGCCGAGGGGCTCAACAACGCAGACTCGGCCACCAAGGTGCTCAGGGACGCACGAAATTTACAGCTGCCGCTGTATTCGGAGAGGAGCGAGATTGTGCAGACCGAGACGTCCAAGGGTATGGCTTCCGAGGGCCAGCTATCGGTCACGAGAACATCGAGATTCTACTGCCTCCAGGACAGGGTGGAGCATCTGTATGGCATCCTGGAGAAGATGATCGACCACCAGACAGCCGTGGAGCGCCGGAATGGCATGCAGATGCCGGAGTGGCCACGGAGGCAGCTCGAAGGCTGGGACTTCCGCGAAGTCTTTGCCGACCGGGACCCCCTCTATCCTCGCGTGGCCACGCTGGATACGGTCGGCAAGGGCTGGGTGGACTTCACGAGGGGCATCCGCGCCATCACGCTCTTCGGACGCGGGTTCGGCGACATGATGCGGCCAGCTCCTCAATCCGCGGCTGCGGCTTGCACGCGATGGTCAACCCTGCCACGGGGCAGCTGCTATCTGGCCGCTACCGTCTCTGACCTGAAGGAGATTATGAAGATGGATGGGGATCTGGGCTCCAACCCTCGCCGGCTGTCCGAGAGGGTTCTGTGGCACAGTAGAGAGACGACCTTCAGCCCCTGTCCCTGCGGAGAAACAACAGCGGCTGCAAGAAGAGGTCTTGGGCCGGCAAGTAGACATGTTGATCCGGTACAAGCGCTATTTCCATCGCGGTTCCTGGCGAAGCTGAAAAGGAAGACGCAGGCCGAACTGCCTTGCGGAGGAGCTGTGGTGTTTGGGCATAACTGGTCTCTGCACTGGCATTACGGCGATTCTGGAGATCCGCAGAAAGGCGACCCGCCATCGGCCGTGCTGGAGGAATGTGCACAAGAGAACGGCCCGACCGGGAGACCACGGGCCGACAGCGGCCTGGGCTCCAGCCTAGTTTCTAGGGCGTGCAGCAACAGCCAAGACGGCAGCAGCTCGGACAATCCTCAGGCCGAGGCAAGCGACGGGTCAAGCCACTCGGGGTCCAGGACTGTGGAGAGCCCCGCAACCAGCCATCCGGCAGACCAGAACCTGGATCCCAAGGGCAGCCCTCCGTCTCCGGTCGAGAGCCAAGATGCGATCCTGGGAGGCGTCAAGAGGCATTTTGCGGGCATCGCTTCGTCGGCCAAGAGAATCAAACTGAGCAGTTCTTGGGGACGGCTCGCAACGGAATGAAGAGCGGAACACACGGGCGGAGAAGTCCATGTACTTAGACAATCGCGCCGAGTTCCTATAGCTTTCTCTCAGAACATGAGTTTTGTTCATCGCGGGGCGTTTGGTTGGAAGTTCATGCTGTAACTCCCAGTCTTTTCGTCCTTGACCATTTTGAAGTTGTCTGTGCTCAGTCCGAAAGGGCTCAGAATGCCGTTTCCAAGCTGTGAGCAAGGCTTTTGTCAGTAAAATTCAGAGGCCGCCAACAGAGAAAACAAAAAAAAAAAAAAAAAAAAAAAAAAAAAA
>PYSS01000165.1:0-57006 GCA_003049465.1 Magnaporthiopsis rhizophila
GGGCGGGGCCGGTGCGAGCCGAAAAGAAAGGGGAAAAAATAATCACCTAGTATATCCGGCAAGCGCAGATAGTCAAAGGTCTCGAGCGGCATCAGGTTCCCGTTGGTGCACCGGACGAGCAGCTGCCCATCCTTGTTGACCGGGCAGCCCAGGGCGAGCCGGCGGGCCTCGGACTCGAACATGGCCTCGTCTCCGAGCACCCACGCGATCCACAGACGGTAAGGGTGGCGGCGCCCGCGCTGCGAAAAACACCAGCCCTCCACCCATGGCCGCAGCAGGTGCGTCATGTCGTACTTGTCCGTGAGGATGGCGACGTGGAACAGCTCCACCAGCTCGACCGCCTCGGGAACGTGCTCGGCGAAGCCGCTGTGGATGATGCCCATGAGTATCCGAAACGCCCGCGGGTCGTCCTCGGGCAGCTCGACCGTCCACTCGTCGTGCTGCGCTTTCGGCAGCGCCAAGGAAGCCACCGTGGAGGTGGTGATGGGCGGCGGCGGCGGCGGCAGGATCATCGGGCTTGTTGCCGACGTTCCCGGGGATGAGGAGGCGGCGGACGTGAGGGATGGCGACGAGGATGAGGGGACCGAGCTGCCGCTGTCTGATGATAAGCCGCCTTCTGATGCAGCAGAAAGGTTGTTCGAGCCGCCGCTGGTCGCGCTTGCCTGGGAGCTGGTCCTCCGGGTCCTGCCTCCAGCCCTCGACGACGACGACAACGATTCGCTGAATGCTCCAAACAGCATGGCTTTGAACACGGGCGAGGCCCGCGCCAGAGCCCGCGAGCAGACGACGAACCGCACAGGGTTCACCTTGGCCGTGCCCACGGCGAGATGTAGGTCTCCGTCGGGATCCAGGACGATAGGGGACGCCGGCTGCCCTTCCTCCTCGGTGATGTCGCCGATCAAAAGCGGGGTCGACTTTGACCGGCTCCCTTTGGTCGGCCGTCCCGACCTGACTGTCTTCACCGAGTTGGTCGACCTTGTTCGGGCTGCGGGTGACGCGGCCATGTTGACGACCGGCGGGCCTCTGCTGGGGATGGGTCGGGGAGATAAGAGGAGCGCTGGCGCTTGCGCTCGGTGGGCGAGCGTTTGCTCCTTTTTGTTTACCGCAAGACTTATACGGATCATATGGGGAAAAGGAGGAGAGGTGGGAAATATAGCAGCGCCCAGACAGCCCCTCCGCCTCCCACGCCTTTTTGGGCGAGCGATATTGCCCGCCCTGGTTGGCTTTTCACCTTGCCTTGCATCTCAGCTTACCAACTGCCGCAGTATTTGTTGCCAGGCGGGAGCTATGTCCCGTCAGCCCGCGAGCCTGCTGCCCTGTTTCTCGGTGGAGGCAGGCGGCAGCAAAGGCTCCACAGTATGCAGTAAAATGCCCGTGATCCGTCTGGGTCCTGGGCTCATCCCGATGGCGGGCCCACACCCGCATCTTGATTTTGGAAGCATCCTTCCAAGAAGCCCTGCGGCGCTCCATTATTTTCTGGGCCCACGTGCCCCAGAGGGAGAACGAGTCGTGGGCATTAGGTTACATGAAGCGGGAGCGACTGCGAGAGAGAGGAGCGGGAAGAAAGCAAAAGGACATCTGGTGTGCAGACACCCTGCTTGAGCTTCCAGAGAAAGATGGTCGGGGTTTGTTTGGCGGGGGTCACAAGGCCCATGGTGGGCAAGCTGGAGGGGCGGCAAGGATAGCGGCAATTACGTCAGCGACAGGGCCTGACGCTAGGTGCACAGATGTCTGCTAAAATCAGGGTCCTCCTGCAGGGTCCTCCACAATGGAAGGTGTGCAAATTTTAGTCTAGCGTTAGCCAGGTTGTAGTCCAAGTGGGCGATTAGCTGAATGGCATCCATGACTGATTAGGGGAACATTGTTGTGCCAGTTCACGATGCATGCAGTTGGCAGGAAAAGCCGTGACGGCTGGGAGGTCCTGGTCGGACGGCTTCGAATGAGTTCCAACTATTCAGTCGGAGAGAGGTTCGAGGACGAAGGATTGGGGGCCGAGGCAGGCTCTCGTCATCGAACATGCCGTCCTCGAGAAAATTACCCGCCCAAGACGACACTGCCAACGGGTCGCTAACTTGGGCCGCACCGCCTCGGATCTCTTCCCCAATAGTGCCGTTCATTGGTGCCAGGCAAGGCAGCGCCCGAACCGGCCTGCGTATCCAAACCGACTGGAGATTTCATTCCCCAAGCCGCAATTTGCCCGTATAGCATAGTGAGCCTCAAAGAACACGGAGTCAAATGTAAAGGCAACCTATTACAGACACTTTCATATAAATCGGGCGGTTGAGAATGCGCTGAGAGCTACACAAAAGGGGGAGATGTCCACGTCGAACCTGCAGCCACAATTGTGGTGGTGCCAACGCGTTGCCAACGCTGGACTCGCGCTGGGATGCCACCAGAACTGCAGCCTTAAGATCGTCCGTGTGGCCGGGAAGTAAGAAAGCCCCCAAAAGAAGAAGGAAACGCGCCACCACAAAAGAGGTGAGGTGTTCCTTGCGCTTCCACCTTTCTATCTTCCCATCCTTATTTCCTTTTGGCCTGCCCCCCAACGCAGCTGCGTGAGATGGGGAAAATCACCACTAACGCGACGAGATAATGGAAAAGTACCGCGAGTTCATACTTTTCCGAAGCCAGGCCAGCCCGTCCATCCGCGGCTTGGTGGGATACACAACCCTTCCCACGGCCACTGCGAATGCTCCCAGGCTCACGCTCCTGGATTACCTCGGAGATGCAGACGTCCCGGAAGAGCCGAAGCCGGTGGAAGACCTAGCAGAGCTGCCCAGCCTGCTCAATCGGCCCGCCCCAAACCTCCGAGGCCAGGTTTTGCTGGTCGAAAACATCACGCCGCATCTCGTAAACCTCCTGGGCAGCACGTTGGGCATCGACCCCGCATTCTTCGCAGGCCACATCACCGCCGACTTTCAAGACCTCGAAACGGCACCGCCCCCGCCATCCATCGCCATCCTGCCCAATCGAACTGCAGAGAAGGGCTTTCTCCATGTACACTACCAGCTCATCGTCGACCTTGACAGGTCCAGTGCGTTCGAGAGGTCGCCCTACGCGTTGCAGACGGACTCCAATGTCCGGCGGAGTATCCGTCGGCTTCAAGACCTTTCTGGTCGACAGCTCGGTATTGCGCGAGGATGCTGTTCACTGGTTGTGACCACCTATGGCCGCCACTGGGTTTGTAAGTCTTGCTGCTCCCGCGACCAGCTGCTTACGCATGATCCGGGAGTAGGTTGCTAACATCGACACCTGCCACCCACCGTGATCAACAGGTCTGATTTTGACAGATCCACCCATCAAGGTCGCGGTTGAACGGCTCAAGCCGGAGGGTAGGAAGATGCACCCGAGTCGGCCTCTGCACGGTGGATTCGAAGACTTTATGGCGCCGACGCCGTTCTCCTCCTTTGAGAAAGCGAGCCGTACCGATCCTTGGTCCGAAGAGGAGAAGAACTGCATGCTTGACAGCTTGGTTAGGTACCTCTCCAAGGACGGCCCTCCTCGTCTCACAACTTCAGCCGCTGCACCCAGTCCGGACCTGATCCTGGCCTTCAGCTACTACCCCATCCGCATCGCTCTGGCGCACTGGGTGATGTACACCCAACTGACCAGTCGCTTCCTCAAATACTACGAGTACTCCCTCTCGGACGTCGGCGCCCGCCTACACAAAGATCTGGTCGACCTCCAGCAGTGGAGGAGGCGCTGCAAGCAAAGCATCTACAAGGTTGAATCGCTTGCTGTGGCTGTGAACTACTGGCTCCACGAGCTCGACCGTGGCGCCCCAAAAGAAGACGACTACAGCAGCTGCCCGGCCAGGGTGCGCTACTGGGGGTCGGTGCTGCAGGACATCGGCCAGATAAATGCCCAACTGCAGGGCTACAACAAGTCCCTGGAGCTCATGATCCCCGTCGCCACGTCAATGGTGCAGCTGATGGACGCGCGCGAATCGCTGCTGCATGCCTCCAACACGACGCGGCTAACGTACATTGCTCTGGTTTTCGTGCCCCTATCCTGGGTCGCCAGCATCTTCAGCATGACCGACGAGTATCAGCCCGGCAGGGAGAAATTTTGGGTCTACTTTGCTATTGGCCTGCCGCTCGTCCTGGTTATTTTGCTCGCGTCAACCCTGCGATTCAGCGGTGCCAAGGTCCTGGGAAGAATCTGGCTGGGAGTGAAGGGGTTTTGGGGAACGACTGGTGGGTACGTGGCGGTTGGGAGAAGGAAACTGCGGGGTATAAGGTCACCCGGAAAACCCGCGGCGGTATAGTATACCACATACGGACGACATTCGCCATGTCACAAGGCTTCCAGTCAGATACGTTTATCTTTGTACCATCCACTGTTCCACATGATAATCTTCTTTCCGTATCAAAACCTCCGCGCTACGGTCTGCCCCATTCGCCTGTAGTAGATGCGTAGGAAGACGGCAGAGTGAGCAGGGGCCCTCGGCGCAAAAATACATGAGTGTGCCAAAGGACCGACAGCGGCCGTCCGGCTTTCTGCATTGGGTGAAAGCCAGAGTCTCGTACACCAACAGTTCAGCAAATGCATGGCGGCCCAAGCGAAAGGCTATCGTACCGACGTCCGTTGGCGGCGCCATTTGGACAACATTCCAAGTGTTGCGGCCCAAATCAACTTTGCGCATGGGCAACGAACTAAACCAAATGTCCTTCCCCGATAATTCTACATACAAGCCGGGCGGACCAAATGGTGCCCAAGGCTACCCGGGGACGGAGATGCCACGGTATCGCGTTACAGTGTTCGGCTCTGTGTTCTGCGCATCTGCGAGTCTCTGCCCGACTGTAGATCCCATTGTACTAAGCATCAAGTCTGGAGATCCGCACCGGCGACCGCGGTATCCGGTTGTAGTCTTTACCGCCCAACCAGCAGTACAAAAACCTCCTTCGTACACGCGTTCGGAGATAGGCACCTAAGAAATTTCGCCTTTCCCAAGGTTCTACGGTTCCTAGGGCATCACCCGTCTAATAGTTGCCCCTCCAGTCCACTCGCTCGCCTTCCTTGCTCGTCCCCTACCTTCCTCGACGCCACCACAAACCACCCAACGCCGGCAATGCCCACGGGCCCTGGCTCCCGCCTCGGTCCGCCTGAAAGATGCCTCGCGGGACGGATTCCAAAGGGCCACTCAAGACCATCATTGAGAACTTGATCAATGAGTGGGACAAGCGGCTGCGTGACGGTCCGAACTGGGGAGAAGGGATTGCAAGGAGCAACAACATCCGACAGGCCTTTGTCGACGGCGTTTGGGACGAAGTCAAGCGCGAGTACGACAAGATGCTGAAAGATCTGAAGGTGTACTTCGAGGTTTGCCTGAAGACTTCCGCAATCTCTGCCGAGCTGGAGGGGAGGGTTAAGGATATTGAGTCTATCAAAAAAACCCTTGTGCGGCGGGAGCGCATCAAGCTCTTTGCAAGCATGCGAGACGTCTTCCAAGAGATGCACGACCTCGTGGGGCTACGGGTCGTGCCGCGGAACGAGCTAGCCCGAGAGAGGGCCCAAAAGTTGATCGACAAGTTTCAAATGGAGAAGGAGTCGGTCCACATCTCGTCGGATCGCAAGGTTGGCGAGTACTGGGACGTACGCTTCGGCGCCTATGAATCCCACAACCACAGGCTCATTGCATGGAATCACCACCTGCTAGCCCCCTATTATGGCGTAATGTTCGAGGTCCAGATCACGACGTGGGCCAAAACAGTCTACAACAAGCTCGCCCACCCCTTACTGTACAAGGCTATTTACGGAGGTCTCAGCAAGCCAATCGAAGGGATGGTAGACAGCATTGGCGGGATGGCATCGACGCTCGAAACTCAGCTCTCCATTCTCCGCGCTGCCATTACACAAATGTTTGAGGAGAGAGCGGCCGTCGCAGCGAGCGCCCCCGATGCCGACCTGGACGAGATTAAAAACGCCAAAGAGGCCACTCTGGCTGAGCTCGAGAAACTCGATGAAGGAGTCCGGAGGGGCGTCGAGGATGCCTTTATGGGTGTCATAGATTCGGTCGAAACGCAGGCACCCAAAGGGACCTCAATGCCAAATTACCTGAAGACTAAGGCCTCAGAGCAGTGCCAGGTTTTGGATGGGTACGCCTTTATCCTTCCATACTTTGCCATTTACATGCTGCACACAATCTAACGCCCTTTGTAGCGAGTGGGAAGAAAATCGCAGCCGCCAGGAGCTCGGCAAAACCCTGGATCACAAGAAGAGACTCGCCCGCCAGGAGTCCGCAAGCGCCGAGGAGCACGAGGAAAGTCCCCGACGCCAGGAGGCCCAGCAAGCCCAGCAGCGCCAAGCATTGCGCAGAGAGTCCGGACGTCCTACGGATGAGGACCGCTCCAAAACGCGGCGGCTGGAGCTTTGCAAAAAACTACAAAACGGTTGTTGCTACCAGCAAGGCAAGGACAGGAATCCTGAGCCGGCAGCCGGAACCTGCAAGTGGTTCACAAGCCACACCGACTTTCGTGTATGGCTCGAGAGCGACACCTCAAGCCTGCTCTGGGTCTCAGCCGGCGCCGGTTGCGGAAAGTCTGTGCTGGCCAAGTATCTTGTTGATGAGAAAGTGGTGCCAGAAGATCCGGGCTCGAGGATAATCTGCTATTTCTTCTTCGGGGACGAATTCGAAGGCCAAAAGAGCGCTGAAGCTGCCCTCTGCTGCATCCTCCATCAGATCTTCACGCAAGACCCTCAGCTTCTGACTGCGGAAATATTGGGGAGGCTTGAGCGACACGGTTCCCGCGCCTTCGGCTCGTTTCGGGACCTCTGGGCCGTCTTGGTCGACGTCTCACAACACGCATGCGAGATCGTCTGCATACTGGACGGGCTGGATAGATGCGAGAGAGCAGGACTGAGCCGGATGACCAAGTCGCTCCGAGACTTTTACGGCCCCTCCAACCTCGATCACGGAAGCGCTATAGGGCGGGTTGACACGGAGCTGGAGAGCAGGCTCAAGTTCCTGCTGACCAGCCGCCCCGAAGCTTACCTCCAGAAAGAAGTGGCGTTCTTTCGAGGCACCCGTGGCAGCCTTTACCCTTTCTTTTATGTCAACGCCGAAAACAAGCCCGAGGCCGACCAAATTGGGCGAGAAATCGAAATCGTCATCGACATGATCGCCAAGGACATAGCAGAAGAACATCTCCTCCACGCAGACCAGACGGAGATACTCGTCAAAGAACTCACCCGTGTGCCCAATCGCACATACTTCTGGCTCCACCTGATGCATGAGCAGCTACAAACCTGGGCCGGCGGGATGACCCCAGACGCCCTGCGGGACACGCTGAGGAAGATACCCGACAGAGCAAGCGAGGCCTACAACAAGATGCTGTCGGGAAGCCCCGCCCACGCCGACACAAAACGGCTCCTGCACATCCTGGTCGCGGCGAAGAGGCCACTCTCACTCAAGGAAATTGCCGTCGCCTGGGCCGTCGATTGCAACACCCTGCAAGACGAAAACTGGCTCGAGAACCACAGTCCGCCCTTTCCTGGTGAGACTATCAGGCCAGCATCTGAAGAACAGACACAGCTGGCAATTAGACGCCTTTGCGGGCCGGTCGCCATGATCATCAACAATAAAGTCTACTTTCTCCACGAGACGGTGAAGAAGTTCCTCACCAAGGACGATCAGCACCAATACGACTCCGGGCCAGTTTCCCCTGCCGGGGACGCGTCGGAAGGCTCGCCAAACAGGCCTTGGGGTTCATGCGTACGCCTAACTGACTCCCACGACTTTCTGGGCACCATTTGCGTCAAGTACTTGGGAAGCCACGACTTTAGTGCATGTACGACGAGGGATCTTTCTCGGGTTGAATCTGCTTATGCGCTGTTCAACTATTCGGTTATGTACTGGCGCCGTCACGGAGACTCAGTCCATCGCAGAAAATATATGTCTGCGGTAGTGAAAAGGGGGGACAAGGACTTCTGGAGGTACGCAGCGATGGGAACGATTGACCGTATTGTTGCTGCTGCCGAGGATGCATGCGCACGCTGGTTGATTAAAAGCGTACTGAGCAAGCCTCGGTCCCCGCGCACTACTATATAAATGGCTTCCCGCGCCCAAGTAGATAGGAGTTGTTTCTCTTCCTCCTTCGCGCAATGACAAGCTCTTTCAAGGACACCTAGGTGTTGCACTGTGACACGGAGGGACTGGGATCAGCCGGAATGGAAGCTCATCAGATGACTCTCAGCTAACAGATTTGTCCTCGCGGAGCAAAAGAGATAGTGCCCACTTTTGGGTGCCCCGTGAAATGGCGAGGGGGTGTGGATGTGCCCTTGACGGATGTTACTGAAACCCTGCAGCGGATCCTATCGTAAACCCCACTGGCCTTGGTATTTGACTGGCTTGAGGTACGCAGACAAATAGACACTAGACGGCGGTGTCGGGGAAATGGAGGAGCGATGTGTCAACCAACCGTCAGGATCATATATGGGTAAGAGACAGGTGGGTAGGCGTATGCGTCATAATCGTGTTATGGTGAGGGAAGAAATACAAGCGTTTTCGGGGATGGGGACGGCCAGACTGTCGATGTTGCTACCGGGCCAGGCCGACCTAGGCAAAGAGCGCACTGGGAGGACTTGCAACACAACAAACCTTGACGGGTCTTCAGGATTGAAGAAACGGCTGTGATAGAAAGCGGCCGGCCGTCAGACATGGACTTTGTCTTCAACACCAGGTTTTTGGGGGGTGGGAAGGAGGAGATTGAGTAGGGGTCCCAGCCGACATAGGTCGAGGAGGAAAAGATACGGCTTATCAGCACGTGGGTTCGCCGGTCGCGCGTCTGGTGCACGGACCACACCAAAATTGTCGACAACTTGGTTGACGGCACCAGGCGCGGTAACGATTGCGATGCGTCGCGACGATCTCATGAAGCCAGCCAGCGTCGCCGCAAAACAGTTGGCGCAACCCCAAAATGCTGTGTGCAAGTAAGTGTATAAAAACAGTCCCCGAGGCCCTCGCATCTTGGGAGAAATATCACTGACAATTGCGTCTCAAAAGTCTCTGGCGAAGCTCCCCAGGAGCCCGTTGTGTCCAAGAAGTCGGGTAAGTTTGCGATGCCACACAGCGAGCTCCCCCTGTCCGCGCCCAATGAACACGCGACCGTCAGGCCGGATCTTTCCCTGCGGTGTGCTGCTTGCCCTTTCAAGCTCATAACTCTAACGCGCTTTGGTCCGGGCAGGTGTGGTATACGAGAAGCGCCTGATCGAGAAGTACATCGACGAGCACGGCAAGGAGCCCGGAACGGACGAGGACCTAGACAAGGAGGACCTGCTTGATGTGCGATCCTCGCGCGTCGTGCGCCCGCGGCCCGCGACCCTGACCTCGATACCAGCACTGCTGGCCACGTTCCAATCCGAGTGGGATTCCCTGGCGCTCGAGACGTACAACCTCCAACAGCAGCTCTCGCGCACACGCGAGGAGCTCGCCCACGCCCTGTACCAACACGACGCCGCCGTCCGGGTCATCGCCCGCCTCACGCAGGAACGCAACCAGGCACGCGATGCCCTGGCCAGGGTGACCGTCTCCGCGCCCGCGCCCGCCGCCGCCAACGGGGCGGCAGACTCGGCCATGGCCATCGACGCTGAGATGCCAAAGGAGGTTCTGGATCACATTGACGAGACAGCACAACTGTCAGTTTCTTGTAAACCACCCAGGTAGCAGTCTTTGAGGTGATTGGCAACTAACCGTCGCGGTCGGCAACAGACTCTCAAAGTCGCGAAGAAAGCGCCCAGTGCCCCCAACCTGGGCCTCCCCCGATGACATCGTCGCGCTGGACAAGGTGGCCTCGGACCCGCTCCAGGTGTCGCAGGCCACGTCGGTCGGTGTTGGCGGTGGGTACGCGGCCGTCGGCGCCCTCTCGGGTGACCTGGCCGTCTACTCGCTCGAAAGCAAGAAGGTGGAGCGGACGATACCGATCGGCGAGCCCGTCACAGACGTCATCTGGACCGGCTCCAAGGTCGTCCTGGGCACCGCCAAGGGCACCGTCAAGCTCATCGACAGCGGAAGCGAGGTCGCCTCGTTTGCCAGCCATGCGGGTGGCGTCACAGCCGTGGCTCTGCACCCTGGAGGCGACATTGTGGCCTCGGTCGGCGCCGACAGGGGGATCGTTCTGTACCAGCTCAGCACGCTCAAGAAGATCTTCCAGGCATACACTGATTTTCGTAGGTTGCAGCTATCCGCCGGCCCCAGTCTACTTATCTCTGCTAATCTCGTACCTGCTTTCTCCTACAGCCCTCACAACCTCCGCCTTCCACCCTGATGGTGCCCTCCTTGCCGCTGGTACCACCTCGGGAGACATTAAGCTCTTCCACACCGGGACCCTCGAGGAGGCCGCCTCCTTCTCCCTCGGTGCGCCCGTCGAGGCCATCACCTTTTCCGAGAACGGCTACTGGTTCGCCGCCGTGGCCAAGTCGCAAACGACCGTCACAGTCTTCGACCTACGCAAGTCCGGCGACGCCGCCCGCGCAAAGACGCTCGAGGTTGGCGGTACCGTCTCGGCTCTGGCCTGGGACTACACGGGCCGCTTCCTCGCGGCCGCCGGCCCTTCGGGCATCTCAGTCGAGGGCTACAACAAGAGCTCCAAGGCCTGGACGGAGCTGTTGCGCAAGGGCGAGGCCGGCGCCGTCGCTCTGGGCTGGGGCCCCGACGCCAAGACTCTCGTGGCCGTCAAGAGCGATGGGGTTGTGGAACTGTTTGGCCTGCCCGCCGCGGAGGCTGCGGAGGCTGCGTAGAAAGGTACGAATGCGCGAAGCTAAATACCAGAGTTGCGAACATGACTGCATTTCGGAGCTTTGGGTGCGACTGTGTTTCCACCATGAGAGCCCAGCTGCAAGCAGAATAAAGTAGGGGATGCGAGAATGCGGAATCAAGAGAGAATTCAGAAGCAAGGGATAAAAAACCAAGAGGAAAAAAGGCCAGAGTCCTCCGGTTTCTACTGAGAAGAATACCATGGGCACAGACTTTCGATTAAAATGTATAATACGACAAGCGGCTTATCTTGGTTGGAAAACGAATGATACCTGCAGAAATACTTACTAACCGAGGATATAAGGCGTCACGAATATTTTGTTCTTCTACAACCCCCGCAGCTGCCCGCGTACCTTTGCCCTCCCATTCATGCGGATTCTATAGAGACGAATGCACATCGACCCCAACAGCAAATGACACCGGATCTTTTGGAGCAATTCACGCCGGGATTCCATCCGGGTCCTTTCCGAACCAAACAGACCAGGGGGTCTCCTTCCAGGGCCCCGGACCAGAAGAAGCGAGCCAAAATCATCATTAAAAACTTGATGATGCCTTTTTCATGCATTCATTCCATGATCTATGAAACAAAAAAGATCCCCACAAGGCCAAAGGGGACACAGAAATACACATTGGATAAAGAGGGAAACCGATGCTTTCTTTCCTTTTCATCATAGTACAGTTGGGCTGGTGCAAAGGCACCGGCGAGGATAGCCACCCTTCCCCTTCAGGTCAGAGAAGATAAACGATCTATTCCATCCTTCGTCTCCCTTGGGTCTCCGCCAAGTCGGCGAGACACCCATAAATGTCCTCCTCTCCAGTTTATATCCATCATCCTCACCGTCCAGCACATGCAAACAGACAGACAGACACAGTAACAGCTCCAGAAAATAGAAGAAAAAAAAAAAAAAACAATAACTTCCAGCCATTATCGTGGACATCGTCATCAGTTTGCCGCGGCAACCGCCTCCGACGCCGCCATCTCAGAGTCCGCCGCGCCGCCCGTGTCGTTGTCGACCCCCGGCAGCACGTCCTCGACCGGAGCCCCGTCGTCGGTGAACTTCCTGTCGCTCAGGTGCGCAGCGCCGTCTGCAGTCCACACCTTATCCTGGAACGTGCCACGCTGGCCCTCCTCGTGCTTGAAAGGGCAGAAGCGGTTCGTGCAAGGTCGGAACTTGCACATGGTCTTGACGTGCGTGAACTTGCAGCCCACCACCGAGCAGTCGCCGCCGTTGCGGCAAGGCGGCATGCTCGGGTGCCGGAATGTGCAGTGGGGATTCGTGCAGTTGGGATAGAAGCGGCAGTCCTGCTGGCTCTGGTGCGCCGAACGCGTCGACGGCGACGGGTGCGCCCCGACGCACTTGTGGTTTTTGCAAGCCGCCCCGTAGCTGCACCAGTCCGTCACGTCCACCGTCGTTCCTGGCGATGCTGCAGGCGACTGGTGTGCAAACTTGCACTCCCTGTTGGTGCAGCTGAGATTGAACTTGCACACCGTCTCCTTGGGGTTCGGCGCTTCACGCTTGCCCTGCCCGCCCATCTCGGCATCCTCGCCCGCCTCAGCACCCTCTGCGCCGCCCTCCTGCGCGCCATCGGCCGGTTTCCGCTCTCCGCCGTTCTGGCCGTTGTGGGGACCTTTGCGGAAGTTGCCGTTGCTGCCGTTGTTTCTGTGTTGATGCTGCACGCGCTCCGAGAGCGGCCGGCCTTGGTTCTGGCGGAAGCCATTAGAGCCTTGTTGCTGTTGCTGTTGCATCATCATCTGTTGGTTCAGCTGCTGTTGAAGATGCTGCATCATCTGATTCTGCTGCTCCAGCATGTGAAAGAGTCCCATCTGGGGGTCCTGGTTCGGTCCGGGCATCCAGGGGCCGCCGTTGTTCATGCCTGGCGGCATGCCTCCGTTCATACCTGGGGGTCCTCCGGGCGGCATCACACCTCCCATGGCTGTTGCCATTCCATGAGCGATGCTCGCGCCCCTGATGTTCATCGGGCCGCCGCGTGCCTGGCGGCCGAGACCGCCCCGTGGGCCATTCGGTGGTTGGCGTGCGTGGCTGTTGATTCTGTCATTGCCGCGTGTCCGGTGAAGCACGTTTTCTTGTGTCCTGTCCATTGCGCGGTTGATCTGACCCATCATTCGCCTGTCGCGAGTGTTGCCCCTGTTGTTTGTGTTCCCATTCCTCATCGCCTTTGGTCCGGTAGGTCTGTAGAACGGGAAATATGTCCATGTTAGTGTACGAACCGAGCGCGTTTCATTGGTAAAGGACAAACGTACGCGTTTATTTCTCCTGTCGCATCGACAGCCATGCTCATTTCTGTGTCCTGGTCACCGCCTTGTGGTGTCGCGGCGGCGGCGACGGTGGCGGCATCGCCCCCGGCGCTCTGCGCGCTTTGGGCTTTCAGGACCTCGACTTGTTGAAAGAGCCACTTCGCGAAATCGAGGGCGCCTGGGTCATCGGACCCGAGGCCTAAAAGATCGCCGGCGAGCTCGGTGGCGATTTCGGTCTGCGACTTGCCGTTGACCAGCATCAGGACGATGTACTCGGCCAGTGCCGCATCGTCGGCGCCACCGGTGCCCCAGCCCACTTCGAGAAGCTTGGGTGTGATTGCGCTCGTTAGCGCATCGGCCAGCGGCGTGTTGAGCGCGACTTCAGGCATCGCAGCTTCTGTCGGGAGAGTGCGGCTGGCTGGTTGTCGCGTTTGGCGGATGATGATGGTAGCCCGCGCGGTGGCTAATCGGCGAGGGACGAATACGCCTTGTCGTCGAGCAACCAAGAGGCACGTCGTTTCCCTGACGTCGCGGATCTGAAGCTGGGTGGAATGAAGGCGATGGGTGTTGCGCGGCAAGGGTGGCAAAGCGCGAGCCCGTTGTGGAAACACGCAAAGAGGCGTTCGGAAAGAAGCCGAGCGAAAACGGTGGCTCAATTGCGATTACCAAAGACGACAAATACAGCCGTCCATTGATATGCGCGCGCGTCCTGGTTATCTCCGAATCTGGACTCCGGCCTTTTGGATGTTTAGGTTCGTGAGGTGCACCTGTACAGTCCGGTCTGGTTGGTTCTGCAGCGGCGGCACCACAACTCAGCTGTGTCTCCGTCAGTGGCTCAGGTAGAGGCCGCTAAAAGTTGTCCTCGCGCCTTGCATGTTGTGGCTGGGCGCTGACAGTGGCGCGACCACCAATCTGACCAATCACGGCTCCCATAAACCTCTTCCAGAAAAGTTTGCAGCCCCACAGTACCTAGATCGACCATTTCGGGCTATTGTTGAGCCTCTCCGCTTGTGCTTACATAACTCCCTCTTTCCCCCGATCTCTCCTCCTAGGTCCCCTTTATCTCATTCATTTCGGCCGCCAACGCCTCCGTCCTACTGCGGCTCCTCAAGTCCAGGTACGGCGCCTCTCCCAGCGATGCGACTCTGTCGCCGGCGCGTGCCTCCTCATAATCATAGGTGGCACAGTGCCAGGTGCTACGGTTGTCCCAGATGGCGAGGTCGTTTTTGCGCCAGCGGAAGCGGACCTGGGCGTCGTGGTTTTGCGTCACCAGGTTGAAGAGATATGGGAGGAGGAGATCCGACTCATCGCGCGTGATGCCGTTGATCCGCTTGGTGAAGCCCCTGTTGACGTATATCGACTTCCATCCCGTCACGGCTGTTTTCCGCAGGCCATAGTAAGCATTCATTTTCACGTCCTTTATGATCTTGCCAACAACGGAAAGCTCACGGTTCGTCCTAATAACAGGGTGCACAGCCCTCAGTCCCCTCCCGTGGTTCAGCGGACTGCCCCTGATGCCCTCCCGCAGCGGGTTCCTGAGCCTCTCCGCTTCCTCGATGAAGAAGGTCGCATCGTGCGTGGCGGTAAGGCCCTCAAGCATCTTGCGCATAGCTGGGCTGAGGCGGTCGTAGATCTCGTAGCCCGAGGCCACAAGGTATCGCCCCCTGTGGCCGGCAGTGTGTGAATCTTGAGCATGGCGTAGTCGGAAGGCACAAGCTCGAACGCAATGTCGGTGTGCCAGCCCGCCGACGCAAGGCGCGTCACGTCCGAGAGCTGGTGTGTGAGGCCGCCTCCCTTTTTCTGCTTCTCGGACGAGATGACGGAGATGTGGTCGCCCAGCTCTGATCCCTCCTCGGTCAAGGGGTGGATGTGCAGGCCAGATGATTCAGGCTAGAGACTCGTCAGTCGGGCCACAAGGAATTCGCGGCCCGGAGTGAATTACGCACACAACCAGCCAGGGCTGTTAGCCTTAGCATGAAATCTTTCATCTGTGTCGGCGTAACGTCTTGATTTCGCAGGAAGACAACGCCGCGTTGTGAGACTAGAGAGACGAGTCAGATACTGGTGTCTAGGTAAGATTCAGCCTACACAAACGAAACCTCATAGGACCGGCCGTAGTAAGGCTGGCTTACTTGTTACGGCGAGGTCTCGGATTACCTGGTCGTCCGCCTTGAGCAAATCGACCACCTGGAGCCCCTCATACTCTCTACCGATGACAGGCGTCAGGTCGGATTGCTTGTAGCCATCTAGGGAGCCAGAGTACACAAGAGGCTTGACGTTTCTTGTCCTGGCCTCCGCGTGGCCTCCAAAGATATTTGCATCTGTCGGAACCTCGCTCGGAGGCAAGCTGGCAGATGGCATGACGGAAGCGCTAGATTCACTGGGAAGATTTGGTGATGGGTGTGGCAAATAGGGATTTTCTCAACATTGGAAGACTAGGTGTTGCTTGCTTTACTCCTTTCCGCATGAAGGTACTTGGGGTGCTGGGTGAAGCTATCAAGAGGGGAAGAAGGGCGCCACGATGCCAATGGATGGGCTTGGAAAGGACAAGAGCCGGCATCGCATGTCCCGCACCGGAAAACTGGCCCTGTCATCTCATCTGCAGCAAAGCTAGGGTTCGAGTTTCCCGCCGAAGCACTTCTTCGACATACGAGCTCATAGGCTAGGGCGTCCGGACATCGGACCCTTTTGGTAGGACAAGAACCGGCCATATCCTGGCCGATACGCCCCGGCAAGCCATTATCGTCGCTCTACCCGACCGGCAAGTCCCCAATCCAGCCAATGCGAATCGCGTCAGCGCTCACCACGATGAGACAATCGGGCCAGTCGTCCCCGAATGGCACTTCTGCCCGCATTCTTCCCCGCATCCGCCCCAGACGCTGGCCTCGACGGCCCCGACCAGCACCCACCCGCTGTGCATGAGAACCTCCCGGGGGATTCCCTGCGTGCTTTGTTTGGCTGTTGTTCGTTAATATGTCCTCGGTCGAATTCCGTGTATTTGCTACGGGGCATGCCTCTGAGTGTTATTGGGATGGTTCCATGGCGGCTTAAACACTCGACATCGCCAGAGCGAGGTGCTTTCAACGATAGTATGGCAAAGCTTACCGTGGCGTTGATAAAATAATCAAAGATCCCATCCGGGCAACGAAGTCGGATTTCACTGCTCTCAAGATCACGGGTAAGAGAGGATATAGGTATGCATCTTCAACTCTCGGATAAGATGACCCAACTACCAATTCCGGTATCCCTTATCCCCTTGGCAGCCAGCGCAGCCCTCCCTGGCCGCTGTCGCCATGGCAAACCTTAGCTACGGAGCCAAGAAAAGGGAGTCTGCAGAGTACATAGTTGGAAGCATTTCGTCATATAATCAGGTGTGAGATCGTTCTTGTGTACCTACATACGTTGCCACCTGCCTCTGGCGCGAGCAATCGCGCTGTCGCCCTCCAGCCCCGACAACGGGCCGCTCGTCAGCTGCCAGAACCGTGTCGACGGAAAAGCCCGGGAAGAAGCCCGTCTCGGAGCACGGCGCGCACGACGGCTCGTCCCTCTCGCACGTCGACAACGTCCTCATCGGCCGTGAGAACCTGGGCGACGTGCTCCCGCCACATGGCACGTACGAGGGCCGCCACCGCTTCGATCCAACGGCGACATTGACCAGGCAGGAGGAGCGCCGGGTGGTGCGCAAGACGGACACGTACCTGCTCTCGTGGCTCTGCCACATGTTCTTTGGCCTGTAGCTCGACCGCGGCAACCTGTCCAATGCGCTGGCGGACAACATCCTGGGCGACCTGGGCCTGACGACCGATGATTACAACAACGGCACCACGATCCAGCTCATCTGCTTTCTCGCCACCGAGTGCCCTGTTCAGGTGCTCGCCAAGCGCTATGGCTTCAAATATGTCTTGCCAAGCTTGATGATGGCTTGGGGGACTGTTTGTAAGTAGGACTCGGGTTGGTTTCTTGTAAAAGATATTCTAACACGTATTTCTCCTGCAAATAGCTTGGAGCCAGGCATGGATTCACGATAGAGTGACATTTTACATCACCAGGGCTTTTATTGGCCTTTGCGAGGGTGGCTTCATTCCTGGTTAGCGCGCCTCCCAGCATCTTTCAAGGGTTTTAAGGTTTCGACCCCTAACTTTTATGGCCAGCCACCATCTTGTATGCCACATATTTCTATACGTCTAAAGAGCTGGCTGTGAGACTGACGGCTTTCTGGTCCACGCTGAATGTCGCGCGCGTTATATCGGCGCTACTTGCTGCAGGCATCCTTCAAATGCGTGGGGTTGGTGGTCACCCGGGCTGGTTCTGGCTGCTCCTGCTGGAGGGATTGCTGACCTGTATTGTTGCCCTTATTGTAAGTAACCTGTCCATGTCCATACTTCACACGAGATTGCCTCCTCAGATGCACAACTAACACTCGCAAACACCACAGTCCTTTTTTTTATCTCCCCACGTCTCCAACCGGAACCAAGGGTGGGTGGTCTCTGGCGGAGCTCCTGGTACACTGAGCAGGAGGAGGTTATCATGGTGAACGTAAGTGATCAAGACTGAATCTGCATAAACCCTGGATCGAAAGGAGACGAAACAAAAGCCTAACTATGCTCTTCTGTAACAGAGGATCCTCCGGGACGACCCGGCCAAGGGCCTAACATCCCTCAAGGAGCCCGTCAAGATCAAGGACATCCTCGATGCCTGGCGAGACCCTTCGGTCTTGGGGTTGTACCTGATCGGCCTCATCGCCTACATCCCTGCGAGCCCGGTGCAGGCCTATTTGACGCATTCTCTGCGTCAACTAGGCTACACAACCTTCGCCTTCAACATGCTCACCATCCCGTCGGCGGTGCTGCAAATCATCACCATACTGGCTCTCGCCTTCAGTAGTGATTATTTCAACGAGAGGACCCTGCACTGTATGGTCGGCGAGGGTTGGATCCTGCCCCTGCTGGCCGGCATGCTCGCCCTCCCCGACGGCGGCCGGCCGTGGAAGCGCTTCTCGCTAGTCACGCTCGTCACGGGCTACCCGTATTTTCACCCGATTATGTCCTCATGGATCTCGGAGAACACGTTCGACGTCAACAAGCGCGCCGTCACAGCCGCCACGTACAGCGTCATCGTGCAGATCGGCTCGCTCGTCAGCTCACAAATCTACCGGTCGTGGGACGCGCCCTACTACAGGGCCGGCAACGCCGTGCTCATCTCCATCTGCGCCGCCAGTCTCGTCACTTTCGTCGTGCAGCGCCAAGTCCTGCGGCACCTTAACAAGAAGAAAAAGAAAAGAAACTTCGGCTGCTATGCTAAACGATAGTTTTGCGGATGCTATGTTCACCTAATTCAGGGGCAGAACGTTGCATAACCACTTGCAAGGCGAGTGTGTTACAGCTGATTTTGCACAAGGTGCAAGCGCGGCGATTCGTCCCGAAATCGCAATACCGAATACGAACGGGCCCACTACGAGAGACGAACTGGCTTGAATTGTCCCGTGCGGGCTGATGATGAGACGATATGTTTCGGCGAGCATCGATCTGGTGTTGAAGAAGTCAGCGGCATGCATCCGTCCCTGGCCGAGGAGTCATACGGTATGAGAGGGGTGAGGAAGCCGAGGGACTGTACTGGGCAGTGCTTTGCCCCATCGTCTCATGCGGGGTAAGGGGACAGGAATAAGAGCCCGTAGATTGGTGTTATACTGGGGTACGTCCGAATGGTCGGCCGACGAGATCGCCGAGGCGTGCGGCATAGCTCAGCGCCTGGGCCTGGTGGCGCCGGTGGTCGAGCAGCCCGAGTACAGCGTGCTGGCGCGCGACAAGGTCGAGCGGCAGTTCCAGCACCTGTACAGCCGCTTCGGCATCGGCCTGACCACTTTCAGCCCGCAAAAGTTCGGCCTGCTCATCGGCAAGTACAACAACTCGCCCGACGCGCCGCCGCCCGGGTCCCGCTTCGCCGAGGGCAACGACAAGTTTGTCAACTACATGCGCGGCCAGTACGGCAACGAGTCGTGGAGTTGGAACATTGAGAAGGTGGTGAAGCTGAAGGTAGGTGGTTCTTGTCCTGTAGAATTTTTGAAGGCTTCAGATTCTGACGGAGCAACAACAGCCCATATCGGACAAGCTCGGAATCACGCAGTCGCAGCTCGCGCTGGCCTGGTGTCTGAAGAATGAGAACGTCTCTTCAGTCATCACGGGGGCGTCGAGGCCGGAGCAGGTCGTGGAGAACTGCCAGGCGCTGAAGGCGTTGGGCAAGCTGACGCCCGAGGTCATGAAGGATATCGATGGCATTGTGGGAGAGATCACGCTGGACCCCGCGAGACAAGACTAAGATTATGGGAATAGAAGCGAGGTGCGTCATGTGCAAATGTTGCAGGTCCAATGTTGCTTTTTCCTTTTTTTCTTCTTCCTTTTTTTTTTTTTTTTTTTTTTTTTTTTGGAAGTGCCTTGTTGGGCAAGCGTGATTTTCAGGATGGGCTGGCTGTGGTCACGTGTGTTCGCGATTCGCAACCAGATGGTGGTGAAGCAAATTGCCCCACCTCCGCGACACACCAAACATCTGACGCGGCCAGCATCTCTAGTAACAGCCGATCCCCTGGCTCACCTGATGCCACCACGCAACCTGTCCTGTGATGGATCGTGCCGGGTGATGCTTTCTACATGTCTCTAACGCGTCGAGCCGCCAGCGAACCAACGTAATGCGCCTCGAGGCGCCGCCGCCATGCCCCCGCTCCGACAAAACACCTTCTCCATTGTGCCCAATGCACCCCCCGATCCCTTCCAAGTCGCGGCTGCCGGAGCCGCCGGGCCGGCAGCGCTACCGGCAGCCAAGCCGCCCATGACGACAAAGCAGGCGCGCAAGCTCTACAACCAGCAGACTCGGGCGCCGCGGCGCACAAAGGCCGAGCAGCGCGCCTGGGAGAAGCAGGAGCAGGAACGGATCCGCAAGGAGCTCGACGCCGAGAAGGCTGCCTCGCGCGCTCGCGCCGCCCGCGAGCGCAAAAAGTCCAAAGAGGAAGCCGTCCGCAATGCGAGGAAAAAGCAGGGCCTGCCGCTCGTCAATGTCCGGCCCAGTCAGGATACCATATCCAGGTTTCTGTTCCGCGGCAAGCGGAGCAGGGAAACCACGGAGGAAGCCGAAGACTCGGCGGGGCCGTGTGTTGGCTCCGGATCGGACAAAGAGAACTGCCGTCCCGGTAGCGGCGACAAGCGGCGTCGGTTGAATGCTGCTGCTGGCGAGGAAGACGGAGCAAGCGGTGCTAATGAGGCACCAGATCCGATGCTTAAACCCGCAAAACCCGACACTTCCATCAACAAGCCTCCGACACCCATGCTCAAGCCTGTTGAAGCGGCGGACGAGGATGCCGAGTCCAATATTAATACCGACGCTTGCTGTGCAGTTAAGAGTCACGCTATCCCGACAGACAATGGCACGCTGCCATGTGTCGCCTCGATATCGAAGAGTCCATCTACACACGACCCATCCCCGAACAAACTCCTGGAAGCCCCCATTGCTATATCGCTAGAATGTGGCTCCCCGCCACCGACGAATGAGCAAGAATCGCAACCCGAGCCAGAGCCTGAGTTCACTCCTCGACGCAAGCCTATGCCAGAGCTAGAGCCTGCACCTGAACCTAAAACAGCTCCCAAGAACGATCCAGCGCCCGAGGCTGAGACTATATCGACGCCACAGCTTGGGCTTCGACCGGAAATTTCCCTCAAGCCACGGGCCAGAGCCCAGCCCGCGCCCCAAGGGACCAATGGTGTGCCTCTCGACAACATGGCGGACGCCGGCTTGGCACTTCTGGATGCTCTCCCCGAGGATCTGCTGGAGGAACTTATTCTCACACCCGAGGAAGTCGAAACCCCTAGTCCAGTATTACGCACCCCAAATCCTCCTCCTGTAGCCTCTCTTCCGACCAACGCAGTCAGACCACTCAACCACATCAGCCCAGCCCAGGATGCACGAGACAAGCCAGCACCTCATACTGTACATGCGGTACGGCAAACCGGCCCAATCGACAAGCTGGCGCCTCCCAGGCCTTCTCATAAAAACCCGCCTAGCATCAACACGCCGTCAGCAGCACCACCAACAGAAACCACAAGGCCTGCGCCGAGATCGATGGCCCCTCCACCAGTGCCAAAACCCCAAGGGCCCCTGAAGCCGTTGGCCGCCAACATCCAGAAAGACGCCCCTGGGATGACTCGGACTTCGAAGCCTTCAGTAGCGAAGCCACAGGCGCATAAAGTGGCGGTTCCCGAGCCTGCACTCCCACCTACCAGCACTCAGTTATTCCTGCTCGACAACTTTGACGATATAATGCCCAGCCTCTCACAGGAAGAAAAAGAGCTTTGCCGCAACGAGAGGAGGGACGCCGAGACGATAGCACCGCCTCCTCCCCCTCCACGGCGTAGTCTCTTCGCCAAGCCACGTACTTTTCAGCCACCTCCAAGACCTCCCTTCGAGCGTCGCGTGGTCGCCCCACGCAAGTTCGCACCGCCACCTTCTCTGGTCGTGCAGCAAGCCCAGCGAATCCCAGCTGTTTTTCTCCCCATGGACACGAGCCTGGATTTTCTGTCCACTCAGGACCTCATGTCAACGCAAGATGTGCACGAAGTTGAAAAGACGGTACCCCATAAAAGGGGGCCGGCCCCCGAACCTGGTGTCTCTAACAGTCGCCTGTTCAAACGGCCGGCCCCTTTTGCGCCCAGGAGAAGTGATTCAACTAGCCGATCTACCATCCAGCATGTGCCCTCGCACCCACCGGCCGCCAAAGACACAAATCTAGCCTGCAAGGATAAATCATCGGTGCGAGAATCAAAAAATGCGAGGCTAGCAGATTCGATCAGGAAACCACCAGTCTCTTCTTCCACCGGCCCAGCTCAAGGTCGACCGCACCGACCTCAAGGCCGACCCAGCCAGCCTCGGAACCCAGCCCAAACCACCGAGGCTTTGTTTGACTCGCAAGAATCTAGCTTTGATCGCGGACGCGGTAGAGCTAGCCATCCAACTGGTCCTCATGGAGCGACGCACGTCGATAGAGACCCTTTTTCCGCGCACGAAGCCCACGAATCCACTGCGTCTCACATGCGCCAACAGGCCCCAGAGCCTCAGGGTGTGCCCCAGCCTACAATTCCCAACGGAGGCGGCGCAAATTCTACCAAGCAGGCTGCGACGGCTCGTTTGAACCCTCGGGCGAGTGGCAGTTCAACCGACTCGGACGCACCCGACTCCCAAGGCCGCCCACGCTACTTCACATCTAGCGCCACGAGAGTCAAGATTAATCTGGCAAAGATGGAAAGCATGCGTACCTTTCAGGTTGAGGAGCGTAAGCGCCAACAGAAGCGGGCACGAGAGGAGGCAGCTACGAGAGAGGCAGAGATATCAGGCCGGGCAGACGACGACGAAGGGGTGGACGAGATGCGGATTCATGGCAGCAAGCCGCCTCAGGGTCCAAGTCGCAAGGATTGCGGGCAAAAAGGTGGCGTGGCAGGGGCTGTGGCAGCCCCCGGGCAGCAGCCACCCTTCAACAGCCGCCGAGAGCCAGCAAGATGGATAAACACGGCCTATGGGCATATTCCCCGAGGAGGTGGGCAACTGTCGTCGACCCAAGAGACCGACTATGGCGATACCGACCTCGGCGACATATTCGCGCTGTTTGAGACTTGATATCGATGATTGATGATTAACATGATAACACACAGGCATACCATAACGGCTAGAGGGTATTGAATATCCCGTATACAACAAGAATGGCATGTCTCAGCGATGACTACTACTTTGTCCATATTTATCGAGATGCCCATTTTTCTCTTTCACCCCAACCTGTATTTTACCTTTCTGCCCCAATTTTGTTTGGCAATGTCCCGCAAGCCATCCATCATCGCCTTCCATTACAACAAACACTGGAAGCCGGGTAGCCATCCAACTTTCTCCCTAGCATTCTACGCTATGGACAAAGAGATCTTTTCTCATAATCGCCAGATGCTGCACGTTTGCCGTTGGCATTGTCTGCGACCTATCCCTTCACGCTTTGTCACCACAACGTCTTTGTTCCATCGCCAAAGCCCTTTGTCCGGCAACCCATAGTCCGTCCCAGAGCTCTCGTTGTATCTCCCCAGGCGTTTGGTTATGGACTTCTCACCGAAAAAAACAATGCACTACTTGTTGGTCCGCCTTAAAAATGGCATCAGCCCCCTGTCTTGATTCCCTGACGGTGTCTTCACTTATACTATACCCTTATATTTTATCGCGAGGTCAACCTACCATAGGCAGGCCACTCTACTATAACAGAAGCACCCTCAAAGGCAGCAAGGCTCGTATTCTCAGCGTCTGACTTGTCTTTGCAAACGACCATGTGCAAATACAAGTACGTCTTCTTCGAGTGCGGCTGCTTCGCCGGCCGCATCCGGGACGAGACACAGCCGCCGTGCGAGTTCGCGCCCGCCTACAACGAGAGCAAAGGGAAGCAGTCGGTTCACCCTCTCCCATCCGCCTCCGGGGCAGCAGCTCAGCCACAGCCAATCTGCCAAAGCGCAGCCCCGCTGCCGCAGTCGTTTGCCATGACCACTCCCTGCGGCGGCTGTCCGGCCTGGCGGAGGGAAGGCGAGGTGGCGGCGGCCGTGATCGCGGGCGAAATCAGGCTGCGCCAAGCTTCCAGCGACGGCGAGCTAGCCAACCGGCGCTTTTCCCCCTCCTCTTCCTCCGCCTCCTCCTCCCGGACCGGCGCCTGCGCCACCAACACGGCATCGGTCCTGCCCGCGGCCGTCGAGGCGGCCATGCGCGACAACATCTTCGCCGTCAAGGAGGCGGAGCGGGAGGCGCAGCGCTTGGCGGAGCAGTTCAAGGACCTGCAGCCGCGGACCCGGGCCTTCTTCACCGAGAGCGCCCGGAAGCGGCAGGCGCTTGTGACGCCGTTCGCGACCGAGGAGGCCGAGGCGGTCGAGGGCGAGGCCTTTGACTACGCCTGCCGGATCCGCGACGACGGCGCCTTCATGTGGCGGCGCGACTTGGGCAAGGCGTTCAGGCGCGAGCGCAGGTCGGCCGCGGCGTTGGCCAGGGCCGACCCTCTGTGTAGGAAGGGCAAGCAGGAGCGGAAGCAGCAGAACCGCCAGCGTCGCAAGGCGCGGGGCGCTACGGCCGATGCTGCCATTGCCAAGCGTCTCAAAGTGTGAGAAAGGAACTCATCCCGGTTGTTGTAGGTGTTTCTGGAGACGACTCTGCGCGGAGTTGGGGAATCTCATCTTGATTTGGTATAGTGACCTGCCACATGGAGAATCAAAGCTTTTGGATTTCCTGCCGCTCCCCGTCCTCCCCATGTTGGATAAAGTGTCCTGCTGACAAGTTTGATGACTGTGTAGCCCCCCTTGATTACCTAAATGCAATTCGGCCCTTATCTAACCATTACGCATTCATATTTTACAGTACTGGAATATCCCCCTCGGAATTGAGGCACCGGCGATTTGCAACATGTACAGTTACTGCACGGCGGCACCTTGGGCACACTTCATCTGCCGCCTGTGGAGGGTGTGCGTTTATCGCCAGCCACCCGCCCTTTTTGCTCTGACATGACGCCAACCAACATCAGACGACCTGCAATGCCGTCACGGACTCGGGGGTTCCAACGTTCAGCCATGTTCATCGCTGCAGACGCCATACTTTCGGCCAAGCTGGGAACGGCGAAATCGTAATCGGTCCCTTCCCCAAAATCGAACCAAAACGACCAAAGACCGGCCGCTCGTTTCACTTCAAAAAAAGAAACGTCCCGCCTCCCCCGAGGGCTGGCTGTGGCCGCGCGCCGCCCAGTTTCCGCCAAGCCCACAGTTCGACAATGGCGGAGGAAAAGAAACAGCGTTTACCAGTAGCGTTCTGGGCCAGCGGTCATCGTCGCCGAACGACATCATGATTTGGTGGCTTTGGTGGATGAATGACAGCCATCCAAGGTTCCCAGCCCGAGTGCCGCTTGGCCGCTTTCTATTTAGTCGTGGATAAGGAAGGCCTTGACTTTTGCAAAGTACCTACCTAGGTACCTACTTAAGGTGCAGCCCGGTGGAGAGGAAGCTTGCATGCTCGGAAACATCGCAGAGTCATCGCTTGGGAGCAACCTGCCGTAGCAGAGTTGGCGGCATATAGGACAAACATTAGCACACAGCGGAGGATAACCAGGCCAGCTAACGAGCGAGCCGAGCCCCATGGAGCGTGCTGAGGGTGGGAGCAACACGGGGCCCGACGGCGGGGCGCTGAGCGAAAAGGCTCGCGGGAAGCGCCCGGAGGCTAGTAGGGAAGACGCAGCGGCGGCGCCAGCAACCGACGACGGTCGCGAACCGCCGTCGGTTTCGCGACATCCGCCGTCGTCAGGACCCGTGACGGCTTCCCGGGCGGCGAGCGACGGTCGCAAGAGACTCTCGCCTGTGGCTCGATGGTCCACGTCGACCCTGGTAAACCTCTTGGAGATGGCGGAGCCTTCGAGCGCACCATCCCGGACGTCAACCATGCCCTCCTCCCCAATCCTCCGGAGGCGCGCTTCGGCGGGCCCGTCAACAAGAACAACTCCCCAACAACCAGCAGTGGCGGCGGCGGGCCCGAGCGGCCTCGCAACGCCAGGGGCGTCGCCGGTTCTCCATGAGATCGACCTAGACCAGGCGCGAGAGCCGCCGGTGCCCGTCGAGGCAAGCGGAAACAACGCCTACCTTGAGTACTTTGCGCAAACATCCGAAAGCGACGAGCATGAGTACTCGGACGAGGAGGAGGAAGACGACGACGACCCCCACTTGCCATGGAGCAACGCCCGACCGAGGCATCACGTCCGGCCCGTCACGGCCTTCTCGCTCAGCACGAGCGAGGTCTCGACGCACGAGAGCACAACCTACAGCCGCCGCCTTCATCAGGGCGACAACCAGCTCGTCAGGGGCGGCGACGGCGACTTGCCCGCGGCGAGGGCCACGACGGACAAGCAGGTGTGCGGGGCGCTGCTGCACCGGTGGGAGGCCGAGTGCAGGCGCTTCGGCATAGCGGCGCGGGGCGCCGGCGCCGACGTGCGTGTCCTCGGCGACCCGGCGGCGGCGCGGCGCCTGGACGAGGCGAGCGAGAGCCTTGAGTTGTTCAGATGCGAGATCGCACAGTTCTGTCACACGTTCGTCGACGGTTTTCTCGACGAGGGCTGGGGCATCTTTGCCACGCCGGTCGAGTGGGCGGCCAGGGAGGAGAAGTGGCTGCGGTGGAGGGACGGGTCGGGGCAGGAGGACGTGTCGGCCGAGCTGGAGCGGCGCAAGAAAGCCGTCAACTGGAAGGCCAGGGAGTGGGCGCGTTCTCCCGATGACGGTGACGAGGATGGCGACGAGGAGCGTCCTCTTCCGGGTGGCCGGAGGAGATATCTCACCATCGGCGAGTGGGTGAGGGAACAGAACCGGGTCCTCGCCGCGGGGGCGTACGTCGATGCCCATAGTCATTGTTGTCAGGAGCCGCACCGGCCTCGTCAGGCTGTACGCAAGACTCGAGGTGAGAAGGAAGGTACGCAGAGCATCGAGCAGGAAGAGGAAGAGGAGGAGGAAGGAGACTTGTACGGCTGTGACGGCGACTGCATATCGCCGGCTGCAGCCGTCGAGGCACCTGGTTCTTCGGCCATACGCAAAGACAAGCGAGACGGCTCGCTCGCCGAGCAGGAACACGGCATATCCACGAAGCCGGCGGTAAGGGCCACGACGAATTCGGTGGGGCCCAGCACCCTTCCGACGCTGGCGGGCGACGGGCCGCCGCTCCCAAACCTGATCAACACGAAGCCGCCAGTGCCAGCATCGAACAGTCCTGGCCAGAAGACGACAAAGCCAACCGCCCCATCTCCCAGACTTGCCCCTGACGGCACGGCAGGCCAGACGCACCAAAAACCAGAGGATACGCCGCTGCCCGCGAGCGTCGCCCAAGTCACCGAGGACAACACCAGCCCTCACCGCGAGACATCGCCATCGCCGCCGTCACGCACCACACCCCTAAACCCTCCTCCCACAGCCGCAGCAGCAGCAGCCCCGCTCGCCTCAGCTGCCCATTCCGTCCACTCGGCCGCCGCCGACAGCGTCGAACCATCATCCGCATTCTCCTCCGCCTCGGTCGCCGGCGTGGCCACCGCCAACCCGGCGCAGATCCAGGCCGTCATCAGCAGCCTAGAGCGCGCGCTAGCCGCCGTGGTGGCCACGACGTCAGCGCTCGAGCAGGACCACGGCAGCCGGCAGCTGGCGGCGACGCGGCGGCGCAGCCAGCCGGCGTACCGACGCGCCGTGGCGCCCGTGACGGCGGCGCACGCGGCCCTCCTGCGCGCCGACGTGTCGCACGCGCTGCGCATCCGCGCAGACGCCGCCTCCCGCGCCTGCGTCGCCTTCCGCGACGTCATGGCCGCCGAGTCGGCTCGTCTGCGCCGCGTCGCCTTCCTCGACTCGACCCACGACCTGTTGCTCGCCGTTGCCTCCCGGGAGCGCTCGCGGTCCGCCGCGCCGCCCCACGACGAGGAGGAGAATAAGGATAAGGACAACGTGCCGACGTCCTACCACTACCGCATGTCGGGCGCCATACGGCCCCTCCCGCTGCCGGTGAGCAAGGAGGACAACCACGACCACGACCACGACCACGACAACGTCAACGGCAACGAGCGACGGCGCAGCGCCGCAGCAGCAGCAGAGACGGGCATGGCGCGCAAGGTGCGCGGCTGGATCCGCAACCGGCTGCTGCGGCACGAGAGCCGCGTCGTGGGCGCGCTGGGCCGCCACGCCCCCAATCCCGGCGCCCGCCGCTGGGCCGAGAAGCGGCTGACGGCCCTCGAGACGCGGCTGGACAGGCACCTGAGGGATATATTTTCCGCCGCCACCGACGACGGCGATGACGACGAGGACCATCAGCAGTACGACCAGCAGCAGCAGCAGAGACGGCAGAAGCAGCAGAAACAGAAGTGGAAACCCCTCGGCGACCCGGAGGCCGTGGCGGAGCTGCTGGGAATGGTGCAGCGGCGGGCGCGGAGACTGCGGACGCGGGATAGTGATCTGTCCACGTCGCTAAAGGTGCGCTTGAATGTTTTGGGGCGGCTGTAAAAACCACCTTTCCGTTTCTTTTCTGTTGGTAATGTGATGATGCCATAATAGTGGAAGTGAACACCTGCAGGAGCAGGACCAGACCCACACTCTTTGCGCAAGGGGTGGCCAAAAGACTCGGATTGAAACCAAGACGTTTTTGGATACGCTGAGGCCCCTCCATCAGGCACCAGACACAGATGCCATCCATAGCGACCTCCCGAAGAAAAGATGCACGTCGTGGTATCGTGGGAGTTGACGGGCTTGATAAAGGAAGAGGGCACAGCGATTTCTGCGGATCGCGTCATGGTAGAGAACTCCGATGCTGTGTCATCAACTCGCGTGATCTAGAAACTCGCCATGCGAGAGAGAGCCTCGTCCCAGCGACTCATGTGGCAGGACACGCAGCCGGGGTTGAGAGCGCAGAGTTCTGGGTCATGCGATGGTGACCTCGGAAATTACGAGACAGACCAACGAATAAAAAAAAAATAAAAAAAAATATCAACCCTCCTATCAACCCCAGCCGACGCAGAAAACCCAGACGAAAGACAAAGACCTCAAGAAGAAAAAAAAAAAAAAAAAAAAAAAAACAAACTAGTAAACCGACGGAGAAAAAACGCAAGCCCTTCTATGCCGTTGTGCCTTACCTATGCCTAGGCACCCTCTCAACGCCATCGTGAATGCCAAATGATTATGATTCCGTGCACAAAGGGGTATTTTTTTGTTTTCAGACGCACGTGTGTCCCAGAGAAGAAAGTGAGTGAAGAGGGGAAGGAACAGGCGAGCAGGGATTGTGCGAGATCAGTGGGTCCCAACGAGTACAGCACCCTACCTATCAAGCGACGCAGTGAGGTTCGTGTACCGCAGCAAAAAAAAAAAAAAAAAAAAAAAAAAAAAAAAAAAAAAAAAAAAAAACCCGTAAACCGACGGAGAAAAAACGCAAGCCCTTCTATGCCGTTGTGCCTTACCTATGCCTAGGCACCCTCTCAACGCCATCGTGAATGCCAAATGATTATGATTCCGTGCACAAAGGGGTATTTTTTTGTTTTCAGACGCACGTGTGTCCCAGAGAAGAAAGTGAGTGAAGAGGGGAAGGAACAGGCGAGCAGGGATTGTGCGAGATCAGTGGGTCCCAACGAGTACAGCACCCTACCTATCAAGCGACGCAGTGAGGTTCGTGTACCGCAGCAAAAAAAAAAAAAAAAAAAAAAAAAAAAAGAAAGAAAAAGACCACAAAGCGCGCACACGGATGAACCCCCGTTTGTGCAAGCCCAGTTCCAAAAGCTAGACGAAGATTCCGAGCCACGCGGTTTTTGAGCCCACTTCCGAGTCGCAGCCTTCAACTGCGCACATGACGCTCATTCTGTTAGGACCCGGTCGGAATCCGCAGCCATGATCGGAGAGCTTGTTGGTTTTGGCCTTTTCTTTGCGAGATTCGTAGCACTGGTGACAAAAGACCTAGAGGAAAAGAGCCCGGGTTAACGCCGTGTCTGAACCAATGCATCTAAAAGCCAAGGAAAGGGGCAACGACGCCAGGGGCCAGGGGCTCCTTACATGTCCACAAGCCTTGACGGCCATAAAGTGGTGCTCAGCACGGTCTTTCTTGGTCCTTTGCCTCTTGGCAGGAGGGGGCGTGGTGGGCTTCTCGTCCGGGTCGTAAACCAGCTCCTCTTCGCAGCTTGGACATATGGCGACGACATCCTCGCCAGTGCTGCGAGTGCAGCCTTCCATGGCTTCTTTTGGGGCGTCGTATTTCGGCTTCTCGGCATCCGGGCGGACATGGGGATCCCAGAAGTCGGGGGGGATGCCACCGTTATAATCGAGATCAAGATGGATGATGCGGATGACCTCGGGGAGGTTGGACCGATCGGCCGCTGCAGCGGCGGCCGGGGCTCCGTTGACTTCGCCACGCATGGCAGCGGTCAGTTGGCTCGTGAGCTGGCTTAAATGGTTCAGCGTTCGGCTTAATGGTAGGTGCGGGTCACCTCGGTCACCTCGTGCCGCAGGGCGCGGCGGACGTTGGAACCAGTTCCAGGGGTTGTTGGCAGCAGCATTGCCTTCGGCCGCCGCTGGCGGCTGAGGCGGAGCAATGGGTTCGGGGCCATCGCCGGTGAGGTCTATCAGCGGGATGTTACCGCCGCCACCTGCTCGTCCACGTCCGCCGTTGATACTAGCATCACTGCGGGCGAGCGAGGGTGTCCGCACGAGCCCTGCCTGCCTCCTAGGGTTTCTCGGGGCTGCCCGCGCATTCTGGCCGCGTTGCTCGCCTCGGTTGGAGGACTGATCGAGGAAGCCGGTGTTCCTAGGCCGGTCATTACGAGGGGGATCCATGGGAGGCATTGCAAGTCGGGAGTAGTCCGGGCTGTCGGGTTCCTGGGTCAGATCGATATAGTCTCCGGCTGGCTGCTGGAGCCGAGCCACGGTGGCGCTTTGCCGCTGCGTGAACAGCCGCCCGCGACGCTCCATCATTGATCGCTCAGGAGGAATCTCGTCCACGCCTGGCAAAGAGCTGCCCCGCTCCCCCAGATCCGACTCTGAAGCGGGCGAGGATTCTTGGCTGACAAAAAGTGATTCCTCTTCCTCCTCTGTCTCTTCCTGATCGTCGTCCTCGTTGTCGTCGTCGTCGTCGTCGTCGACAAAAACTGCCGGCGTTCTCCGGCGTGCTGGTGGTGACGACGTGGCGATTTCTATCTGAATGAGCTCATCGTCTTGGGAGTCGTCAAAGATAGCGCGGGGGCGGGATGGGTTCGATATGACTTCAACGTCGGAGTCGGACATGCTTGCGCCGCCAGCGGAGCCAGCGTGGGATTGTCGAGAGCGCGGGGAAGGAATGTACAAAAGCGAGGCGTGGGAGAGATGGGTGAGCAGGTGCGAGAACGACGCCCCCGAGTCGCGAGCGGCATTCGGGGCGGCGTTTATGGCGGAGAGAAGGGAAGGCCGACAAGGCGAGCGGATTGCGCGACTTGTGAGGTTGAGGAGGCAAACAGGAAAAGCCGAGCTGGCAGTCAGCGTCTTGGGACGTCCCGCTGCACGATGTTCAGCGACCGTCGTTTGTTTGGGGCCACACGAGGCTCCAACCCCACATCGCCCCACCCAGCTGACCAACCGGATTTCGCGCTTGGCAATTATCCAGCATCGAGGCTCCTCGAGAATTCCGAAAACAACGGCCGTGACAAATCTCGGAATGGCTTGTGAGTTTTACAGAAAAGCGAGCGGCAGAGACGGGCCGGGCAGACACCGTGGTTGCCGAAGAAGTTTCTATGTTCCAAGGATGGTTATAAGTGGCGAGAAGAGCCGAAAAGCGAGTGCTTGGAAAATTTTGTCTTTCTAAAAAGGCTACCCAGATGTCCCATCCGCACTGGGAAGGAGCGATCTAGCCTGAGTGAATTCCTGGGGGTCTATTGTTCAGGGGTTTGCCATTGTCCGAGGCCTATTCAGATGCCTTGGCAGGCACAAAGACTTCTGGCTGTGATGCCACTGCCGTAGGTCGGTCTCTGATGGCACCAGGACCATTCAGTTCACCACACTCCACATGCACCCCACCGAACTCCCAGTCCCATGAACGGGCTTAGCAGCTGAGATATGGCAATCACGTGAACCCACGAAAGTTTGGATTGCCATGCAGGCCCGCCCGATCGTCCCCAATTGAATTGAATTTTGAATTGCCTTTGGTTCTCGTTGGACGTGACAAGCGCAGTCCTGAAAGATTGGTGACGCAGGAACAGGGCCCTCCCGTCATACATATGTTATGCAGCCCGCCCGCAGCTCAGCCCTGCTCTTATTACGATATAACCTTTGACAGATTGTTGACCAGGAACATGCACGGGCCCGACTCGGCCAGTTTTGCGAGCGATAAATTGGGGTTTGAAGGAGAAACAAAGACAAGCATCGGAAACCAAACTCGAGGGCTCGCGCGAGAGAGGACAGCAGAAACGCACAAAGATGAAACGGAATGGAATTTCGGGAGCAGGCCCGGCAGCAGAAGTACCTCGATAATCTCGGAGCAATGCAATGCTCCACGCGACTGGCCAACGCAGCCGTGTTACCTAGAGGTGCTCGTTGATCACTGCATGTGTGGAGACAGAATTCGCAGCCAAACCGGTCGAGCCCGCAAGTCGCCGCGATTGACCAACTGGCGATGCCCTCTTTCAAGTTACGCTGGCGCTTGAGAAAGCAGGGCTTGAGGACAGAATAAAGACATCAAGCCGGATGGTTGCTGGAGGGATGGGCCACCTTCACGCTGACCTATCAGCTCTTATTGCCTCCAAGCATACAATCACCCAATACGATTCTCCAAGTTTACATCAATCAGTGCCTTGATTTGTAGCGTAGATGTGGCACAAAGGCGCTAGTGCGCTAGAGCCGGTCCGGCCTAGTCACCTCCTCCTTCATACGCGTCGTCGTCGGCACCTTGCCCTGTTGCGCCCATGATTTAGGGATAAGAAGGCGCTGGAGGGTCCTCTCGTCCAGGGCGCCGCCGTGGAGATCTGGGTGGGTGTTGAAGACCCTCTTGCAAATGTACTTCTCGTAAAGACGGCGTCGGTTACAATAGTTCGGGCGGAAGCCGGACGGTGGATGGCTGAGAGTCTAGTAGTAGCGGCACATGGCTGCGGAAGATTGCCTCCATCATCCGCTGACAGCCAGCTCCTGGCGGCTCGTCCATCGAATTATTCCCCAGCTTTTCCGCACTTTTTCCTTTTTTAGTGGGATGCCCAAAAAAGCGTCAGGGGATACGCGTGCATGCCACGGGTGTTTCAAGGAGACGCCGACGCCGTCCAATCAGCCGTTTCTCCACTGCGGATACGCTGTCCACTGAGAGGCCCAGCGCTGGGGGCGCCGCGCGCAGTTGTGCCAAACGCCGGGTGTTGGGCGGACGTCGATTGGTTGCCGCTGAGGCTTGGGTCGCGGCACTGCCCTAAAAACGAACAGACGATGCTGTGCAAGGGGGCGGCGCGTCACTAGAACGCCGCGGGCGCACGTGAATTCAATTTCGGTCCCCTCTTCCAACACCCAACATCTAAATTGATACTTTGGCGTGGGAATTTTCTGTATTTTGCCCTTCTGCCTCTCGATTCCGAGAATTGTCTCGGGCTCGGTTCTGCCGGTCGATCAATCGAGCCACCGTGCTCGACTGCCCGACGACCACGTCCATCGGGTCGGAACACTCAGGGCGTCTTGGCAGTGTCGACCACCCATTAAATCTCCCCGCACGAGCGAGTCCCGCGAGTCACACAAAGCGTCTGCCCTTCCGCCCTGTGCGGAGAGTCTGGGCCAACCACAGGGGCGGACAAACCTTGTGTCCCTTTCATGCAGGGGGCCCGTCTTCCGCCAGCCAACCAACCAGTGACAACCACCGCCCCCAATGCGGCGGGCAAGCAAGTTTGTTATTGCTATTCCATTCGACTCGGCGTCTCTCGCGTGTTCCTGTAACGGCACATTTGCTGCGTTTCAGGGGCTGCCCCCGCAGCATGCGCACCGAAACGAATCTGACTGTTTGCTCGTTGCTGATCTTCCGCCTCCTTTTGCCTTGCCTCGTGTCCCTCAGCACAGCCATAGGGCGGGCTCCCGCCCCCAAAGCATCGGATGACGGGCTCAAGCCAAGTGGCGAACGCCCCTGGTCGAAAATCTCCGTCCCGTATCTCCTCGCCCCAAGGAAGAGAGAGCTTTCTTCCTTACATTAATTGCAAGCACGCGCCACTTACCTGGTACACTTTTGTTGGCTGGCAGTCCAATAACCTGGGTTATTCTCTTGGCGGCAGCTTTCCTTCTTTGTCGGGAACCAACCAATCTTCTTTCTGTTCGAGTTGAACAAACGTCTTGTATTTATTCACCACTCTCGTTTTAGGGATTCTCGTCACCTCTGGCTCACCTGTTGGTTACACAGCCAAGCTTTCGACCACGTACTTATAGCCACCGACACACCGAGCCCGGCGCTACAGTCTTTTCCCTCTCTTTTCTTCCCATATCTGCTTTTGCACATACCTTTTTGATCACCTTCGTTGCCCGGAACTTCGTGATCTCACACCTCCGAACGATCTCAAGTAGACCGCAGTCATGCTGCCTTCCTCTCTTCTTCTCCTGGCCTCGACGGCCCTCAGCGGCGTCGCAGCGGCGCCTGCTGGAGATCTGTTGACCCGACAGCAACCCGCAGCTCCTCTGATCAAGCAAAAGGTTCTTATCGGCGGTGGCGGCACCAGCAACATCACCGTCGCCGAGTTCAACGGCGCCACTTTCAACATCCTCAGCACCACATCGATCGGAGCCGGCAAGGCGCCCAGCTGGCTCGCCTTCAAGGAGCCCAACATTGTGTACAGCGTCAATGAGAACGGTGCCGATCTTCAGATGTTCAAGCTGGACCTCGCTTCCAACACTCTGACACCTACGGCTCTCGTGAACTCGTCCCGAGGCGTTGTGCACCTCGAGCTCAACAAGGACAAGACGCGCATGGTCGGCTCGTCCTACACCCAAGGCGTCATCGACGTCTGGGAGCTCGCGGCCGACGGTACCCCCAAGGCCAAGGCGATCGGCATCAAGACGAACGTGACGGCCAGCAGCCCCAATGTGGTCGACACTCTCGGGCCGAACAAGGGACGTCAGGCTGATGGCCCTCACGCCCACCAGTCGGTCCTGGACAACAGCGGCCGCTACTTCTTCGTCAACGATCTCGGCCTCGACTCCATCGTCATGGTCGACTCGCAGGGCGACGACTTCAAGGTGGTGGGCCGTACCAAAGTGAACCCGGGCTGTGGACCGCGCCACGGAGCCTTTTACCCGCCGGCCGCTGCCGCCGCCACCCACTACCTGGTCGTGTGCGAGCTTCTCAACACGGTCATCGTTCACTCGGTCAACTTCAACACCACCAGCGGCGTCCCCGAGATGATCGCGACCCAGATGGTCCCCACCTTTAGCGACAGCGCCCCGGCGGCTGCGGGCTCCAAGCCCCAGGCCGGCGAGCTCATCGCGGCGGCGGACGGCAAGTCCATCTACGTCTCGAACCGTCTCGGCTTCGACGCCAAGACGGTGACCTCGGCCGACACCCTGGTACAGTTCAAGGCCGACTTCAACGCCACCGACAGCACCCTCAAGCTCAGCTTCGGCCAGTCGGTGAGCAGCGAGGGCCGCTCCCCGCGCATGATCAACCTCAGCACCGACAAGGCCCAGACGGTGCTCTACGGCACCAACCAGAGGGCCGGGACGGGGCTAGTAGCCTTCCAACGTGATGCCACCGGCCAGCTGAAGGCTGTGGAGGCTTCCAAGGTCGCGTACGACAAGTTCGCTACCGCCGCCGATCAGAAGGAGGACTTTGGACCCCAGTTTGTTATCGGCCTTCCGAACGCGGCCTAGGCTTTCGTCATGTCTAGTCTCAATCTCAGGCTCGATATGATGGCCGGCCCGCGTGCTTGAGGTTATTTTTCTTAGTCCGTCACGTTTGCATAATACCATTGAAATGTCCTTTTGCTATCCTTCTTCTTCTCTGTATTAGTTTATAGCATGAAAGCGATGCATTCCTCTTTTCACCCGGGCGCTTCTTTTATTTATGATGTCACTGATCCGCACATCCACCTGCCACAATAAACCGCCTGACAGACCGCCAGATTGTTCTTCCTGTGTTCGCTGCCTGGAATTCCAGCGCGCCAAGCAGTCACGCGGGTACGGCATCAGCTGTCCAATGAATGATACTCTCTATCATGCATAACATGCCTAACCCGTTCAGCCTGCCTCCAGGCTTGGGTGCGGGGTCGTGGGCCGGCGGCGGCATCCCATTACCCAAACATTCGAGCGGGGGGCTATGCCCTCCTCAACCGGGCGGGAGGCACCCGTCGAAGGACCCAAAAAGGCGCCGTGTCCGCAACGGCAATTGGCTGGGGGTCAGCAGCTAGCTGCACGCAGGCCGCCCGGTGGCAGTGTGGCCGCAGCAGCCTGGGCTAATGCAAGCCATCCGAGGTATGTGAGCCTGTGACAGTGAGCCTCAGTCTGGCACCGAGGCACTGGTGACCCTCTAGTCAAATGGTTGGGTAATTATGCGTGTGGATTGCGTGCGTCTATATATGTGCATCTATACTCACTTTCAGGCCGTCGAGAGGGCTGGGGTGTCTCCCGCAATAGTCGTTTCTTGTCCCGCTGGTCCGACAAACAGCACCAAGTACGGGCCCGTATCAAGAAAGACAAGCATTACCTACAGGCTGCCACCATGACCTCCGTTCCGCGTCCAAATGGCCCGGTTGTGGTGAGGAGAGAGGGCCCCTCGGCCGCCGACTGGGAACTTCACAGGAACACCATCACCGACTTGTACGTTGGTCAGGGGAAGACGCTCAAGGAGTTGATGCATATCATGCAGACAGAGCATAATTTCACCGCAAGGTAAGAGATAAATACACTTACATACGAGCTTGCGTCCCTGCTAACTCCCTTTTCCGCAGCGCCAAAATGTTCAACAACCGCTTCAAGTGGTGGGGCATCAGCAAGAACATGCGCGCCAGGAACGCCGTGGCCATCCTGACGCTGCAGTCCCGACGCGAGATGGCCGGGCGCCAGCGCTCCGAGTACCTGGTAAACGGCCAGGCGCTGAGTCCGGACCGGCTGCAAAAGTACTGGAAGCGCGCGATCCCGTCGCGTGTCGCCAAGGCGCGCGCGCAGCTGCGCGAGGCCGCCGAGGTGCCGGACGCCGTGGTCGTCCGGACCCCGCCGGCTTCGCCTCTCCTGCTGCCTCTTGAGCAGGCGTCGTCGGATCGGCGGAAGAAACCTCATCAGCAGCAGATGCAGCAACGGGCAAGGTCGCCGAGCCCGCTGACGCAGCGCCAAATCTCCCCGCCGGACGAGCTGCAGCTCCCCGAGGAGTGTCTGCACTCGATCCGCAAGTTCTACGCGGGCTACTTCGAGGCCAGCCCCGCGGCCGGCACGCGGTCCATGGGCCTGTCGTCGTTCCTGTCGCTCAAGGAGCGGCTGGTGCGGTTCGACAGCCAGTACCAGGCGCTGGCCTACATCTTCGTCGAGCCTCCGGGGGACGCCACGTTCCGGCTGCTCGACGTCTTCTACATCGAGATGCGCGACCAGATGCGCGAGCACGACCACTTCCTGCTGCCCATGTGTCTGCACAGCGTCTATTTCCTCGCCCAGGACCGCCAGCGCGGCGAGCCCTTCTCGCACCTGCTGCTGTCCTACATCAAGGAGGGCAGCGACATATACCTGGGCCCTTCGCACCCGCTCACCACCTTTTGGACTAGGCTGTGGAATCGGTGTTGTCGCGCGACGACGGCGGCTAAGGAAGAGGGGGGAGGCCTGCCCGGGCGCGACTTTTTTTACACCCTGGGCAGGTACATCAATGACAGGCTGCGCGAGGAGCTGGGCGTGTACAACATCCTGTTCCTCCGCATCCTCACGCACTTTATCTGGACGTACGACGGACACGAGGCCTTTCGGGCCGCCATCGAGCGCCAGATCGCCCACCTGGACGCCGTCAGGGCTGCGGTGCTGGGCTGCGGCGGCGCATCATCATCACTGCCGTCCGACCTGCCTCCGACGCAACAACAGCAATTGGGACCGCTCTCGTTTTATCCCGGCCAGCAGGACTCGACCTATCCACCGTTTGCTCCGTGTTTCGCATCACCACCGCCACCACTGCCACCATCACCGCCACCATCATCAGCAGCCGGCACACCCATAACCCTCTCGCCCGCCGAGACGGCAGCCGTCGACCCGGCCGATCTAGTCTACGCCAACGAGATCAAGACGGTGCTCTCGGGCTCGCTCGCCTTCGGCCTGTACGTGTGTGGCCTGCACGACGCCGCGCACGCCGTGGCCCGGCGCACGCTGCTGGCCGGCGCCGAGCGCGTCCTGCCCGCCGTCCGCGGCTGTCTGCACGCCGTCGTGGCAAACATCGCCTTCGCGGCCGGCGACGTGGCCGCCGCCGTAGCCGACGCGCGCCGCAGCCTGGATCTGAGCGAGGAGGCCGGCGCCAGCCAGCTCGTCATCGTGTCGCGCCTGTCGCGCCTCGCCGTGTTCCTGCGGAGCGCGGGGGACGAGCGGGCGGCTGCGGCTGTGCAGGCGCGGATTGATGAGTTGCTGGTTGAGATTGGGGCTTGAGTTGGATGATGGATGTAGGGATTATGGATAGATTCTCATACTATGTAATATCATGAGATACGCCTGTCATCAACCCAACATTTCCCCCGAGTTCCCGTCACAGCAAAACCACAGCAATCGTAGCCAACGCAGCAGAACCCCACCCATCCCCAAGGATGCCGCACAATGGGACTTGTATTGCTCCGTCTTTTTCGGGGTTGTGCCAGATAGGTAGGTCCCCTAAAGGTGTTAATGGCCTTCCGCTATCAAACACTTGGCACATCGCTAGAAAACCATGGCATCCCCAGGCATGTGCATTTATGCCCACATTTTCCGCCAGCTTTAAGCCACCCGCTTTTCATTCCTGGACCCGACGCCAGGGCAACATGCTCGGAGTCTGTAAAGGACAAATGGTGGTAACGAACCGTTCGCGGGGCAGCTCGGTGGGTGCCTTGCAGCCTAATTTCAGGGGCAAAGTGCTGTTTGATGGCTATGATGGGCTGCCTCCCGCTCGTCCGATACCCCGCCTCTCTTATTCTATGCTGGCATATACTGACTGCTCCAATGGGAGTAGACTTGTACGGTCTAGGATTCTTAGCAGATAACGAACCAACTCTCATTAAGAAGTAGGGTTCCGCAACTTCTGGCTGAGCATGCGTCCAGGCTATTGAGGTTGAGGATTTGGGGTAGCTGTCGATTGTGGTGTACTGCGTCCACGTTTACTTGTCATACTCGGGCTGGGCAACGGCTTCTTCCGGCTATATGTGATCAAGGCGTGGGGATGCTGCGTCAGGACGGCGGTGAGCCCGATGGGGAACGCCGAGGCAATGGGAAGCTGCATGGTAGCTAAATATTCTCGGTAGACAGTCTCGTGTCTTACAGGTGGGTGCATACAGCTCATCCAGGTCAATGTGGCTTGGGCAGGGGCGCGAACATGCCAATGGCAGGACTGGACATGTACCGGAGTTCGGCGACTAACACTTTCAACTCGAGGCAGTGAACTGCGACGCCAGCTAGATAGAACGGGGCTGTTTGTAGGACGCTGCTCAAACGCAACGCATCAACTAACGCATATGTTCGGTTTTTGTGTACGTACGAGCTCATAAAAGGTTAGGGAGATGTTCACGTGCTAATTAATCAGCCTATCCCTTCGGGGCCGCCGATCAGCAAACGGATAGCAGCCATTGTCCAAAACAAACAATTAGCCAGGCACGGCTGGACAATCAATCCATCCCTCGATACGAGGACAAACGGCCTCGAATGTGCCAGCGAGGCGGCCTCCCTACGGGCACATGCATTCTGCCGTACAACCAGAGCCGCTCGCTTCCGTGGCTGTTTGTGATGCAATTCTGCACAAGGCCCAAAGGTGTCGGGCATGGATGGCGCCCTACGTTGCCAAGTGGAAAAAGCGCGGATACCGGAATGATTGGGGCTGAGCTCACGCACACAAGTGAGGCGGGTGTCAAGATGCGGCCAACAGACCAGGCGATCAGGGGGCCACGGGGGCCAATCTGAGCACCGCATGGGCCTCGAAAGGCAGCATGGAGGGGCTGCGCTGGCACCACTCTGTCGCCTAAAACAGACAAGGCTGCCTGCAGAAAGCCGCCTGCTGAGTTCATGGAGACAAGAGTGTGATGGTCTGCCTACAAGGCCGGCGTCACGCAATTATTTCCATGGCATATTGCTATTTAACAGTAGAACTTATGGTCTTCTTTTTTTCTTTGTTCGATTTTAACATCCAGCCCAATTAGCCATTCACACATCTCCCACAACATCACAACCTCAAGTGAAGACGACATGAGCCACGGGAAACAGCAACTGAGCAACTGGCGGGCACGGCAGGCAGTGATAGAAAGCAAAACCCCCTGCTCAAGACTCTGCCACGACCAGAAGTGTCTGAAACCACCGGGACAGTGTGGTCGATCCCACGATGAGAGGGTTGTTGCGGCATGGAAAGCCGGCAAGGGAAAAGGCCCATGTCCTCATCAGGAGGAGGGCTGTTGGAATGCACCCAACTACCTGTGTTTGTACCCGCACACCCACGACGAGATCTTCCCAGAGGTGCCACGACTGGCAAAGGCCCTTGAAGACCTCGAGGAAATCAGCGTCGTCAACATGGACGCCTTGACAAGTCAAGATGATGCTAGAATCTCGAACCTCAGGGGGTTGTCGAGCTTCAGCACGCTTGACAAAGTTGACCAGATTGCCATTCCAGGTACGCAGGATGCTGGAATCTGTGATGGATCTGATGGCCACTAACAACTCGACTTTTGTTTCCAGGGGCGCCGGCGTTTTTCAACCCACCCAAAACATCGATCAAGGTCGCCGCGGACAATCGGAACAAGGTGCTGCAAAAGCCGCCGGAGCATACGAACAGCCTCGATGCGCTCGTCGCCTCGGTCGAGACAATGACCGATGGCTCTGCGCTCCGATCGGCAGACATTGTGGCCAGCTGCGGGGCCCTGCGCAAGATATTCGACTTCATGAGAAGCGCGTACAAGGAGCCTGGGAGCACGCTCGAAGGGAACCCGGTCAGCCCAAAATGGCTGCCTCATCGACTGGACCTGCAGTGGCGGGAGCCAGGGACACTCTACCTCTCCCCCTGGGCCAACGATCCGAGGTTCAGACACAGCTGGGGAATGGGGCAAGGATTTGAGCGCATGGTGAGCAAGTTCGACCAGTCGGACCCGGTCATCAGCCGCAGCTCCAGTCACCATCAGGTCGTGTCGTACAATCTTGGCGGCTTGCGGTGCGTCGTCCAGGCAGAGGCCGACGCGTACAGCTGTGACTGTGGACATCTGCCGGAAAAGAGGCCACAGGAGGTATTGCCCAGCGACCCCTTCGAGCTGCCTCGTCCAAGCTCCGCGGGGGGTTGCTCAGCTCGTCGGGCCTCCACCCCTAGCCCTGTCATTGCGCCCACACCCAGCCCCAAGACGGGCAGAGGCAAGGGGAAGGGAAGAAGACCGAGCAGCAGACGGTCAGCGCTCATCATAGACTTCAATCTCCTGCAGATGGATGACGCGGGAGATACCGGATCGGAGAGCTCCCTGCCGTCTGAGCCTGGCTTCCCGCCAACTCCGGATTCGGCGGCAATTCAGACCTCCAGAAACTCGAGACTGATCGTTCACAAGACCGGCGACACCCAACCACCCATCTCAATCTCCTGCCTCCTCGAGATCAAGACTCGGAATTACGACTCCATCATAACTATCGAGAGCTGGGCGGCACAGCTTTACTTCGCGGGCAGACGTCAACTGTTCTCCGCGCGGCACTACCGGGGAGATTTCCATCCAAGCGGAGGGTGCATGGTACCGGGGCTCGATACCTGGCTCGAGAAGTGGGCGGGCCGTGACAGCATCCAGGCCGCCATGAGCCGGACTGTAGCTCTTCTCCGAGTGATCCGGGAGAAACTGACGCAGCTGGCAGATGCTGGAGATATTTCACTCGGGCCCGAAGGAAACGGGCTGAGTCTCCTGCTCGGGTATGAAGATGAGAAAGAGGGAGAGGGAGGAGGCAAGGTGCCTTTTGCGCGGCTGTATCTGAGGAATGATGGGATGAGGCTGGTTCCTTGAGCGTGGATTGGACCGGCTGCCGTTGGCTTCGAGGCCTGGATTTATTGTCATGGTGGAATGGACACGTCCGAACACGGACAGTAAATTGTAAGACTGATTATTGGCGAAGCCAAAATATCGTGCCAGAAAATGGCGGCAGGGTTCAAGAAGAGATCCTAGAGACCACGCACGCCGAAGAGAATTCATGGCATCAAGTCAAAGGACGGCGCGCGGACACAATTGAGTGGAAGCCTCCAGCCAAAGGCGCCGTCCCAAACCCTTATTGGACCCGAATGGTGGGGTCGGGTACACGTCATACCTTGGCCAACCCAAAGCGTGGGGCAGGACAGCTTCCAAGCAGGGGCAAGCGTGGAACATCAAGGTCCAGCAGGCTCAGCTTGAGGCACGGCGCATCACGACCCCTCATTCAGCTGGATCACGGAGGAGCTGGTGGGGAGTGAGTTCGGAGCCTAACGGTTTATTCACTTTTGCTGTAATCACTCTTCCGGGAATATAACGCTTCGCTTGACCCTACCACTGGCCTTTGGTGACATTCACCACTGTTGGTTTTAAGGAGGCCTACAACTCCAGCGCCCTCGAGGCTTTTTTGCCCCTTTCGTCAGGTTTCACATAAACAAAAGCTCCCCAGAAGTCTCCAGGATGTCAGACCTTGGAAAGAGCCGGCACGGGATTCCCGACGTCGTCATGATCAAGATCGACAAGTATGTCGACTCTCTGGCGCCCGAGATCGAGCCCAAGGTGGCGGGCGAGATCGACGAGTTCCAGAACAAGACCATCGACAAGCTCGAGGACATGGTCGTCGACGCCTTCCGCTCGCTCTTCGACCGCAAGGACTCATCGGGGTCCAGGTCGCTCGGCGATGCGCCCCCGGACGAGTACGGCGTCGGGGGCCTGCCGTTCGCCAACGAGATCGTCGCCCTCACGCAGTCCTTCTCCAAGATCGCCGACGGCGCCAGCGACGACATCCGGCAGATCCTTGACCTCACCGAGGGCTCTAACCGCGGCGGTGGCGGCGATCAGGAGCGGTCCAGAGGAGGAGGAGGAGGTGGTGGTGGCAGCGACTCGTTCAGGGAGGGTGCCAAGGGCTTCCTCAACCTCGCCATCAACGCCGTCAAGGAACATCAAGGCGGAGGCGGGGGCCAGTCGCCCATCTTCCTCGACGGCCTGCTCGGCGTCCTGAGCAACACCATCAAGGACACGTCGCGGGACCCCGAGGGCAAGGCGCGCATGATCAGCCCCGAGATCAAGGACAAGATCGGGGCGATCCTGCGCCAGCAGCACGCCCCGCTGGCCGCGCAGTTCACCCGCATCGCGCTCGACCACATCAAGCGCTGGCTGCGCGGCAACACGTCGACGCGCGACCTCGGCGACGGCGTCAAGGGCGAGATCACGGAGCTGGTGTCGGGCATCGCCGGCATGTTTGGCAAGATGTCTTCCTCCTCCTCCTCCTCGTCCTCGGGTGGCCGGTCGCGGGGCGACGGCAACGGCAACGACGACGGCGGCAGCGGCGGCTTCTCCGGCGTCATCAGCAACAAGCTCAGCACGGGCTTGGCAAAAGTGCACCGCGAGGTGCGCCTCGAGTTCCGCAAGGTGCTCGGCGTCATCGAGAAGAACCTGTTCGAGGCGCTCCCGGACGAGGTGCAAGGCCCGCTCGAAAAGATCCTGGGCGGCAACCCGTTCGACCCGTCGCTCGACGACCAGGCGTCCTCCGCCGCCTCGCGGGACCGCGGTGGTGGCAGTCTGGGCGACGAGATCAAGGCCAAGCTGGTGCGCAAGATCCGCGACCTGGTCCGCAAGGTGCAGGACAGCCTGCGGCAAAACGTCCTGATGGTGGTCAACGGCGGGCACCGCCGCTTCGAGAGGGCGAGCTGGGTCTTTGTGCAGACAAACGTCGAGGCCAAGGTGCAGCGGTTCCTCCCCGAGGTCCGCATCCACGTGCCCGACGACATCGGGAACGAGGGCGTCGACGTCGGCCGGCCCAAGACTCCGCCGGCCATGCGGATTGACGGTGGCGGCGGCGGCGGCGCCTCGGCCCCTGGCAGGCCCTATGAGAACCAGAGCCAGTGCCAGCAGGGAGGTGGCGGTGGCGGTGCCGCATCCTCGTACTACAACCCGCCGCCGCCGCAGCAATCGTATCCGCAGCATCAAACTCAGGGATATGGAGGCCCGCCGCAGCACCAGCAGCAGTACTACAACAACAACAACAACAACAACAACCAATTCCCACCACCTCCTTGATCGGAACGGATAGCAGGATAAGGGACATTGGGTTGGATTTCTGGCAGATTCGGTCATCGTGTCTCTCCTCAGGGGGATGCCGGTAGTTCGGTTCTACTTGCATATTTTCTTTGCAATGCGTTTGATGCCATTACGAATAGTTACGAGGCCCGGGTATGGAAGAGATTGACCACGCGCCGTAGGATCCTGACGATCTAGATATCTTTTAAATTGTACAAAGATCTCCCATCGTTCATTATTTGTTCAAATCACAATCAGCTACCGAGTTATTCGCGTGTACACACCATTCCCAAGCCAGATCCCAAACGTCAGGCTTGGTATCAGCCCCTTGAGCTCCCCCGTCACGACGGAGCTAGCGACACGAAACATGTCAGTCACAGCACTGATAATCCCGGTTAACAGGTACGCACCGTCCGAGGCGGTGGTCACTCCCAGCCTTCGATCTATTACCAAATGTAGCAGGTGGTGGATATGACATATCGGATATGATGTATCGGATCATCTTGGAAGATCATTTCCAATATGGCCTTTTGGTAACACACGCCCTAGCACCAAGTCAGCGTTTCGGAGATGGGGGAAATCAGCCACGGGATTACACATAGTGGTGGAGATATAGCACAGCTAATATCCGTGATGCATGATCGAATCACAGCAGAAGGATCAAAGGTGACGATTTGCAAAAGAGAAGGAGAAAAAAAGTAAACTTTAAACATTTGCGATCGAAAAGCCGATCGAGTATGCATAATAACAAGCAGTTTTGCCTTAAAAGAGTCCGATAGTGACCGATATAATGAGAGAGAGCGAGTGAGAGAGAGATAGCGTGCGTGTGAACGAGAGACAAAGCTTTTGTACGCTGTCCTTTCTAAAGGAGACAGAAAAAAACTGGGGTGGGGGTATGACTCCCAGATGGCCGATATGTCCTAAACAACCAATAAAAACCAGCATCTTCTAATAAAAAAATAAAATAAAGAAACGCCGAGGTCAGACATGCACACGGAACTTTCGACCGCAAACCGGTCAGCTCAAACTGGAGAAGAGTGTGAAAAAAAAAAAAAGATGCCGCCAACTAACCAGCCAGCGTTGCAGAGAACACGCTGCTGGCACGATAGGAGAAATGGAACCATGACGGATGGGGGAAAAAGAGCGAGGGTATGTCATGAAAGATGGTGGTTCATAAGGTGGAGAAAACGGGAGAGGAGAGACGAAGTAGCGGGCAGTCCCAAACAAAACGCTCACGAGAACGGTGGCGTCATGGCGTAATAGGCGGGCGGCACGGGAGGCGCTGGCGGCGCATCGCCGGCCGGCATGGGAGGAGGCGGCCCCGACGTGTGGAGCATCCACGCGCCCTCGGCCTTGATGTCCGCGAGCTCGTCGAGGCTGAGCCCACCCGCCCGGGCGCCCAGCTGCAGCCGCCCGATGAGCCCGATCAGGGTGTCGATGATGTCCAGCCGGGGCTGCATCTCCGGCTCGGCGCCGTTGTCGTGTCCGCCGCCGCCGTCGCAACCGTCAGTGACGTCGACGACGCGGCTGTGGTGCGGTATGGTCGAGGCCGTAACGTACGACGGCTGCTGCCACAGCCGTGGCGGCGGCGTGGTGCTCCTCCTTTCGTGGACGGACGGGACAGCGCCGCCGCCGACGGCGTAGTGGCGTTGGTTGTGATTCCCCGGCGGCGAGGTCGAGGGCGGCGTCGGTGGGAGATATGACACGCGCGGCATCGGCGACGCCGCCACCGCCGACGGCCGGGCCGGGAACGAGTTGTCAACGTCGACGACGTCGTGGCGGCGCTGGTGCTGGCGCCTACCGCGCTGCTGCTCCTCGGCCTCGAGCTGGAAGAAGCTGCGCAGCTCGATGTACATGGACTCCTTGAATAGCTCCTCGGCGAAGACGGACTCGAGTATCGACGCTACGTCGGTGCGGGACGCGCCCTGCGCGAGCAGGCTGTGGACCTCGGCCGCGTACGCTTCCGGGGTGCAGTGGTTTTTGCGCATGCGCAGGTGCGTCTCCAGATATATCGGGTCGAGGATCCCGTGGTGAGCTCGCATGTGGTCATCGACGCAGCGCGCAAATACCTCGAGGGTGAAGGGGTCGAACCCGGGCGCCGCCTCGGAGCCGCTGTCGCCGGCGTCCGAGTTGACGCTGCTCCTGTTGTTGACGTTGCTGTTGCCGTCCATGGCGGACCTCATCTCCTCTCCGCGCTGATCTTGGTGGTTCCGCAGCAGCGTCCATATGACGGCAAACGGGTGCCAGGGCCCGATCTTGCGCAGGGCGGCGTCGCGGGTAAGGTTGAGGGTCATTCGGGCGACCTGGCTTGCCCCTGGGATGCGGGCGAGACGGTCCATGGAGTGAAGACCGTGCGGGATGGCCCAGCGCTCGCGCTGCCTCGCCAGCAGGGGAATCTGGTCAAACATGAGCCTGGTCAACTTCATGGTTTCGGTGCTGCCGGGCACCGTGGCATAGGTGACACCCAAGATGGCGTGCCTCCGCATCCTCATGTTCTCGAGTCGTTCCTCGGGAGACCAAAAGGGCGCGATGACGGCTCCCGCGTCGTGCAGGTTGCCGTAATAGCGGTTCAGCATGCGAAGCACCTGCTCCGTGTGCCTCGTGCTCTGTAGCGTCATCACCGGCGTCAGCGACATCTCCAGGGCGCCGCCGTCGGCCCCGTAGATGGCAGGGGACGGCGTCCGGGTGGCCGTTTCCGTCGGCTGTGACGACGAGGCCACGGGTGACCCATCCTGCCTTTGCTGCTCTAGTCTGGCCGCCGTGCTGCGGCTGTTCTTCCTAATGCCCCAGGCCTTCAGACGATACTTATACATCTTGACGCTGTCGGGCGGGGGGATCAGTCATAACGTTAGCGCCCCCGCGCGTACCAGGCACGATCGGACGGGACGACCGTTGACGCCATGAAGAGAGGACAACACCAGGGAAGCCGTGCTCTGGCGTAACGACGCGCTGTCCAGGCGGAGAGACTGCTTCAGCAGGTGGGGGGCACGTACCTGGCGACGAGCCCGTGGTGGACCTTCATGATGTATATAACCTCCTTCAGCGGCCTGTTCTGCTTGATATAAAGGTCCCTGATGATGGGCTTATAGTGCGCCCACGTTGCGCTCGTGGGACCCTCGGTCCGTTGGATGGCCTGGCTGTCGGAAGGCGGCATGGCGGGCTGGATTTGGTGAAACGTGATATGATGTTTCTGCAGGAGCCTCATGCAGGCATGCGCTAGTCCAAGGGGTGGGTGGCCAGAGGACGAGGGCAAGAGACTCATGCGAGCCTAGCGGAGTCGAATTAGCCCACAGGATGCGGGGATCAAGGCGGTGGATGGTATCCCAAAGCGCGAAGCTGGGCACACATGGGATTTAGTAGTCGGGGCAGCGAGGTGGGTTGGCGTCGTCGAGGCGGATTGAGGGCCAGGTGCAAGGGAGAGGAGTTGAGAAGGAGAAATCCGAAGGCCTGGTCGTTGGAAGCTGCAGGGCCAAACTAAAGTTTTTAGGTTTATGCGGGCGGCAGCCTGGGCTTTAGATACCAAGGGAGATAGGGGGGCGGAGGGATGTGGCCGGCCTTGGTTGGACGAGGATTCCGGAAGAGGATGGAAGTGAGTGTCTAGGGGGATGACGCTCGTGTTTTCCCTTTTGCCGTGGGCAATCTTTTCCGCCTGGAGCTTTTTCTTACCGTTTTCTGACAACCCGCAGCGCCTGTATGATGGTGGAGGTGGTCGAGGAGGAGGAGGAGGAGGAGGAGGAAGAGGAAGAGGAGTGGTGGTGTGCCACGGCGTGGGCTCACGCGATGGAGTTTGTCTCTTTCAGGTCTTTCTTTTCTAGGTTGTCCCTGCCCCTGCTGCTGCTGCTCGCCGCCCCGCCTGGTCCTGGCGGTGCGGATATAGCACCTAGCAAAGACGACTAGCAAGGATCGAACGCACGGCCTGTCGCTTCTCCTTTTCACCCTTGTGTTCGGAAGCCGACAATCTACACACCGAATGAAGATACCTTGTCGCGCGCGCTGCTAGCCCGAGTACGAAACGGAAATGAAGCGCGGTCGCGTGATGTCGGGCGCCAGGCTCAGCCGCTACTGCGTCCTCCAGCATCCCCGCTGGGCTAGGCGAAGTGTGATGGGCGACGAGCGACGGGCGGCCTGCACAACTTTCATCCGGGGAACCATGAGAGGGGCGGAGAGGCTCGCGGATCCTTGCCGCTAGGCAGGTCCAGGCGGGTGCAATCTCACAGAAAATACGGGCCAGGACCCAGTTTTGCAGGGCTAGGCCTGGATGGCGACGTTGACGTCGACGCGAGCTGGAGACTTCGTCTGTATCCCAGCGCACATCTCCTCCGTTGCTCATGGTCCGTCCTGAGCGGCGATAAAACACAGACACCTCATCGAGAGAGAAAATAGAATCTAGGTACCTACAGATACCTCCCTACCTACAAACGCGCAAATCGTACATGCAATGCAGGCTCGCAGGAGACGGGGGAAGACGGCCACCACTGCGGGAGCTTAAAATTGGCAGTTTGTGTAACACAAGAATGGGGTCGGGTCTGACAGGCGCACCTTGGCTAGCCAGGAAGCCCTCGACATCCAAATGAATATGCAAGGGATGGGGGCGGGCTTCAACTTTGCTTTTTTTCGCTTTTTTTTTTTTTTTTTTTTTCTCTCTCTCTCTTCTTTTTTCCCCTTGCTATTTTATTGTTTTTACCCTTTGTTTCTTTTCGTTTCTCTTCTCCCCCACGACTGGTTCAATCTCCCCCGGCAGGATTTGCATCTGGCCTCACCACCCTGCCCGGCAATTGACAAACCAGACGGTCTAGTGGCTGCAGCCATTTGCAGGGACCAGGGCTGATGGGCGCCCCACCCTTGGCCTGGGAGATAGTCACATTGAATGTCGAGCTGGGGATAAGCTTCTCGGCTGCCCGTCACACAGGCTCTGGGGCTCTACATCATCTCTGCGCTACAAGGCACCTGCGTCGGGTACCTGTGTGAGTGCGTCACATTGACGACTCGAACACAATGGATTGTTCAATGGACATGCATTGATTGAGGCAGTCGGGCATGTTTTTTTTCTCTTGCCTTTTTATTTCTTCTTTTTATTTTCTTGCTTCTTTGCCTGTTCATTTCGCCTTACTGGCTTGTAGCGAAACCGGAAGAAAAATAAAAAGCCGGCTCCCTGGTGCTTGTTGGCTTGCTTCAGGCGGAACGCAGATCGCGATGGGCGCGGCCTGGTCAGTGCGGGATGGCCAGCTGCCAAAATCCGCCCACAGACGGCTGGGATGGTCGCACACGCAGAGATGGCGTGCCCTTCCACGATTCCCCTTGTCACACCCAGCGTTCGTGCCGCAGGGCCACAGCTCCACAACAGGGCACAACCTGTCAGAATCGAGTCCAGTCATCATCCGTCGTCGGTCCATGGCCGGGACCGACGGGCACACACACCCACCCTTTTTCCTATTTTCCGGCCCCGTCTCGCCCAATCAGCATAGTCCAAAGACAACTGCCGCGACCGTTACACAGCCGACTAGACGGACACCATGGTGCCACCCCAGCTCTTGTGTAACCACGGCGAGAGGGGAGGTGGAAGATGTTCTGACAGAAAAGAGGGGGCGAAGACGTAAGAATGGGAAACACGAGGCGCTTAACGGCCACTTCCCGGCCCATCATTCGCTCGCTTGGCGGCTTTTGTGCAACCTGGCATCCGTCTGAGGTATCATCGTTCGATTCCTTGTGCTGCGGCCACGGCATGTCAGAGGCCAGCGTGACAATATTGAGCCAAGAATCGTAGGCTGTTGCCTCGAGAGGCCAGACGACGTCGCAACCGCCCGGGTCCATACGACGGTGCCAACACACGAAACCTCTTAAGGACAACGAGCGCGAGTGTTGACGATAGCATGAAGCATGCAGTCAGACGAGCGAGAACAACAGCGGTGAGTTTGTCAACTATGAGACACGGACAAACAAAGTCTCCGCGGATCGAGGCAGTGTTGCCGAGATACCGGCCTCCCGCTGTTTTGTTCCCTCCGTGTTCGCTCATTTTACGCTCCAGAGCTGCAAGGCCGCCCGCGAGCCGGCGTCGACGTTAGTTCCCCGCCGCTTACCCGCCGCAGACCTGCTGTCTGATTCTACGGCTAGATGCCTTGCGCATTGAAACAACCACATCACAGCCAACCACATCCCCGTTGCACGTCCAGTCTTGCAGCAGCAAGTGTGGCAGTGCGCCCCTTCAAAGCTGCAGTGTAACAAAACACGAGAAGAAGCAAGTCATCCTCTCCAGCCTCCTGCGCAAAGTCTCCTCGCGAAAGTTGGCACGCATATCGGCGGCGCCGCGCAGAGATGCGTCATTCTGCGACGTTACTTTCTTTCGGCTATTTCCCACACATCCCACGCCTTCAACACTTTCGGGCCGTTTGCCCTTGTATGTCTTGATTTCCGGATGGGACTCGAGCCGGAGAAGGGAAGCTACCAGATAGGTTAGCCTCTGAGCGTCTGCGACTAGCATACATTACCGCCACTAGGGTGGGGCGCTCGAGGTGGAGACTATTTAGAACAACATCCAACGCAAACACTCAATTAGCTAAGCATTTCGTCGGTTTGACAGCCTGAGGCACTAAATTTCACGCGGGTTTGGCGACCTTTGCGCCCGAAACTAGATAGCGGATGCGGGTAGCTGGTCACCACGACCAAATCACCACTGCCAGCACTCTTCTACACGCCAGTTGACCATGCCGCCTCAACTGCCATTATGGCGGGCAGCCATGTGCTGCAGAGGATCCATTGGCCCCGCCCTGGCCGCCCCAGTCTCGATGTCGAAGGTCGTCATGCCACAGCCCTCGCCCGCATCCCTCGCCTCTCTCCTCGGCGCACTCTCGCTGCAGGCGCGCCAAGCCTCCATTCTGGCCAATCTTAGGGACAACGACGGCGCCTACAACAAGCGCAAACGTGTCGGTCGAGGTCCCTCGTCTGGCTTCGGCAAAACGTCCGGTCGAGGTCAAAAGGGCCGGAAGGCCCGCGGGAACGTTAGGCCGTGGTTCCAAGGTGGACAGACCCCGCTGGTGGTTACCTGGGGTCGGAAGGGCTTTGTGAACCAGTATGACACATACCTGCCTGTTACGATGGTGTTGGAGTACTTGAATGGCTGGGAACGCTATCTAATGATCGAGAGGAGGCTTTGCTGACAAGGAAACGTCTTCCGCGAACAGCCGAGCCCCCGAGCTGACCGAGCTCAACCTCGACCGGCTACAAGAGTGGATTGACGCGGGCCGCATAGACGCCACGAGACAGATCACTCCGCGCGAGCTGATCCGATCGGGCCTGATCGGGAAGGTGGAGGACGGCGTCAAGATTCTCGCGCGGGGCGCCGAGACCTTCCGGACGCCCATCGACATTGTGGCTTCGCGCGTGTCGGGCGCCGCGGTGGCGGCCATCGAGGGGGCGGGCGGGAAGGTCACCACGCGATACTATACGAGGGACTCCATCCAGCGGCTGCTGCGCGACGAAGCGGTGCACACTGTCAAGCCGCTGCCCACAGGCCCAGAGCACGTGAGCCAGGTGCTAGCCGAGCGTAACGGCCTGCCAACCAGCGTCGTCCGGATGCCGGACCCGACGAGCCGTCGCGATATCGAGTATTACCGCGATCCGGCTCACAGGGGATACCTCAGTCACACGCTCGCCCCCGGCGAGTCGCCCAGTCTGTACTTCAAGGTGCCCTTGGAGAGGAGGGTATTCAGTAAGGCCAAGCTCGAGCGCGACAAGGCCAAGAACATGTCAGATCCCAAGCTTTGGTAGAGAATGAGAACAGCGGGGACCTGCCCGCGTCAACTGTGGAAAGCGCGCAGTTGTCGATGGTAGGGAGATCAAGCGCTTTCCGGTTGCCAAACATGTAAATCTATTTTTGCATTGAAATATATCTGACTCTGGCGACAGCGCCCCAGGGTCCGTGTCCGATTTTTTTTTTTTTTTTTTCTCAGGGAGCCGGTTTTGTCAAGTCAAGGGAACCCTCCTTCTTTGATCTCCTCGCAACGGCCCACCCCCGCCAACGTCCTGAGAGTTGGTCTTAGGGTAGGTAATCGATAGAGGGGAATCATGCCGTTCATTTCGGCAAGCGGCCGGGACGGCGCGGCGTTGCCGTCGTCTGATGTTAGCGTCTTCTTATTCTTCCCGCTGTTTTGCACGGCTCGGGCGAGTTGTATTGTATTTGAGCCGAAGTCTAAACGAACCCATCCCTAACGGAAACGTATATGTTCCGGAGACCAGAAGGCAGGTGTCAACCTACGTTGCCATCTCGTACCAACTGCAGCCACTTTGCATCCAATAAGTGGGTCAAACATCGAATCGAGGCTGGTAAGGGGCGACCGAGGGAGCTCGCGAACACGGTTGGTATATCTGGCTTCCACGACCATCGCATCAATGTTGCTGGCACGCCGTGATTGGCTCCTTCAGGCTGCAACAGCCGTTGTTGGGGAAGCTTACAGCGGACCCGCCCCCAGGGGCAACCCCACAACAGCTCGTGGTTCGGGCTGCATCCGCTTGGCCTCACGTTGCCGGCGCGTTCCATGTCGCACGGCTCTCGTCAATTGCAGTCTGGAAGACGTAGCGTCTACTCGCCGAGCAAAGCATCGCCAGGCGCCCTGCTTCATATACCGCGCTGCAAGCAGCCGCGCATAGCTCTATCTCTCTTCTTGTTTCCTAAGCCATCGCGTATTCTACCAGCCGCGAGGCCGGAGTCACCTTTTGTCGCATCATCATCGCCAACACCATCCCGCGCCATTTCGACGCCACCAACGGCCAGCCCCTTCCGTCTTGCTGCCAATATATCAAAGACCGATCCTGCTTCCTTTATAGCGTCCGCCAACGCCGCCGAAATACCGGACGAGTAGAGCTGCTATTCTACTATACTGGATTGACGTCACAGCTAGAGAGAGGCCAGGGAGCCCGTTGCCCCCGCCAACCAGCTCCCCCGGGCGACGGCCATACTCGTCATTATCATGTCGCTCTTCGGAACATCCCCGCCCAAGGCGGAAGAGCCGTCCATGTCCGACTCCTTCGCCCGCTCGCGGCACTCGCTCTTCGACGACGATGACCTCAACCAGTCCTCCAACTCGCTCTTCGCCGACGACGACGACCCCTCCCGCACCTCGTCGCCCTGGGACATGCCGACGCCCCGCAAGCAGCAAACGCGCGCCGAACTGCTCCGCAACCTCCTCCCCGTCGCCGACGTCCCCGACTACTACATCGAGGCATTTGATGCCGTGCTGCGCGCGCAGCATCAAGAAGAATCATCGAGCGATGACGCGCCAAAGACGGCGGCGGCGGGCCGAATCGGGCCCGAGGGCCTGATGCGCGCGCTCTCGGCCGCCAAGATCGGACCAGAGCAGAGCTCCCGGATCCTGGGGATTGTGACACCGTCCGGCGGCGAGCCCGAGCTCGGCAGGAATGAGTTCAACATATTTCTGGCCCTGATCGGCCTCGCGCAGGAAAAGGAGACTGTCAGCCTAGACGGTGTAGACGAGAGGAGACGGAGTAGGTTTTTTTTTTTTTCTTCTCATTTTCTGCGTCTGCTTCCTTCCCCGTTGACTTTCCGTCTGTTGTCTTCTCCGGTTTCCACAAAAATTTCTATCCCACTCGCGTCGTTGCGGCAAATTGTTTCGCTTGGAAACATGTTCGTGGCGTCTTAGTTCAAACGCTGGATGTTCGCCAGGCGCGGGTCGGGGCGCCCCTGATATATCTGGTGTTGCCGCAACAGCCGTTTACTCCGGCGCGCGCAGCCATTCGTGATGGCTGACACCCGCCGGCGCGCGGTTACATCTGAGCTCATGTGGGGCGAACAAAGTGCGGAGCTTGGGGCCCAACCCGTTGAAGAATCTCTTATCGCTGACCCATTTCCATCACCAACCACCTACCTCATTGTCCTCCGCCATCGCCAGGTCTCCCGAAGCCGAAGCTCGTCGGCCTACTCGATTCCACCGTCGGCCTTCCAGGTGCCTCGGACCTCGCCGCGAAGCCGGCCCAGCGCCCCGTGACGCCCCCTTCGCCACCACAAAGCCAACCGGAGCGCCGCAACCAGCCCGAAAACACCCCGACGTCCACGCCGCAAGGGACCCTGAGGCGCGGCCCAGCAGCTGCTCCCATGGATTACCCCGACGACCCGTGGAACACTCCGGATCTGCACAGGAACCACAACCGCGCCGCCAACCTGCCTGCTGGTGCCCCGGTCAATGGGCTTAATTACGACCAGCCCCAGAATCAGCCGCACCAGCCACAGCACCAACCCGAAGCGGGAGGCCTCAACGGATCTTTCGAGAGTGTAGGCAGCACATCGCCTCCTGGCGTCGCTGGTGTCAACCGAACTACTTCGACCTTTACCACAACGTCAGCAAGCCCTGTCGGCGGGTCCAGCGCCAACGGCACGCGGCCCGAGAGGAGTGCGTTGCCGCCCCATATGGCCTCGACTGGCGGCCCAGGAGCGGCAGAAGCGGGAGGATGGAACGCGGGCTACTTTGAGGGGAACCAGTCCTCGGCTGGGGGCTTCAGCGATCCCTCTCATGGCAGCACCCAGCCAACTTCGCCTTTCGGCAGCGGCGGCTCTGGGGCAAGGAACCCCAGCCCCGCCGCCGCGGGTCACGCACGGAATCCCTCGTCGCGTTCCATCGGACCCATCGGCGGCCATGGGCGTAGCGGTAGCGCGATTGAGGAGAAGGTGCACGTTGTTCTCATGCCCGAGAAGGAGGGAATTTTCATGTTCCAACACCACAACTACGAGGTGTCCAGCGTTCGGCGAGGCAGCAAGGTGATTCGGCGCTACAGTGACTTTGTCTGGCTGCTCGATTGCCTTCACAAGCGGTATCCCTTCAGGGTATTGCCTCTGCTGCCTCCGAAACGTGTGGCGGTCAACGGCAACCATCTCTCCAACGATGGGGCCTTCATCGAGAAGCGCCGTCGCGGACTTGGTCGGTTCCTTAACGCGCTTGTGCGCCACCCTGTGATTGGGCAGGAACAGCTAGTTGTCATGTTCTTGACCGTCCCCACGGTATGTGTGTCCGTCATGCATCTCCATCTGCCGTCCCATTGCTGACTTGTCCTTGAACTCCCCAGGAACTCTCCGTGTGGCGGAAGCAGGCGACCATCTCGGTCCAAGACGAGTTTGCTGGCCGTGGTCTCCCCGCGGGGCTCGAGGAATCACTCTCGCCGCAGCTAGAGGACCTCTTCTCCCGTACTCGCGCGGGCGTGCGGCGCTCGGCGGAGCTCTACATAGGGGTGTGCGCCGTCATGGATAGGCTCGTGAAGCGCACCGAGGGCGTGGCGGCGGACCATGCGCGCATAGCACTGTCGCTCATGTCGCTCACCGAAGTCAGCGGAGACTGCTACGCGACCGACACCAACGACGTTCCCCTGCTCAATGATGGTCTGGTCACCATGAGCAAACACCTGCGTACGGCCCAGAACCTGATGGAGGACGAGAGCCGGGCATGGGATGCTGGCGTGCTTGAGGATCTCAAGCGACAGCGTGACTCGCTCGTGGCCCTTCGCGACATGTTTGATCGTCGGGAGCGGTTGGACAGGGATAACATTCCTGCGCTGGAGCGGCGGATCCAGGCCAACGAGGCGAAGCTGGCCAACCTGCGTTCCAAGCCTGAGGGCATTGTCAAGCCTGGGGAGATCGAGAAGGTGGTCGAAGCCATTATCAAGGTTTGTTTTTCTTCCTTTCTCCCTGTTCGTGCCGTGCTGCACAGACGCTGACGATATACCCAACGCAAATTAAACAGGACAAGGAGTCGATTGTCAACCAGCACAACCGGTCCATCTTCGTCAAGGAGTGCCTCCGCGACGAGCTGATCTACTTCCAAAGCTCCCAGTACCACGTCACTCGGTGGAACCAGGACTGGGCGCAGGAGAGGGTGAAATACTCTGAGATGCTCGCTGACAACTGGCGTCGACTCCTGGACGGTCTGGAGGGGATGCCGACTGGGGAGTGAAGTCAAGCCGCTCGGAAGGGTTTTGGCGATGAGAGCCCCATGTTTCCACACGCGCGCACACACACGACTCCACACGCATATTCACACACGCAGTGTCCGTTTCTTTATCTCTCCTGCACTAAGCCACCTTTCACGCGCCTCTTTTGTATTCCCCTGTTGTATGCAAAATGTCAAGCGTCCGTATCGACATGCCCGCAGTCGGCCGGCCTGGGAGGCGCCGCGTGTATACCTGTTAGTTTTCTTGTCCCTTCCACAGTTTAGTTTTTTTTTTTTTTTGGGTTGTTCTTTGGAACTTTCTTACATACCCTCATCCAACAAGTTTGTCGATGACCCGTAATGGGTGGTGTTTTTGATCCACTCGGTGAAGCTGTGTATGTGAGCAGCACAATACCTATCCGGCTTCTTTTGGTGAAGATGTTGTAATCAAATACGGCGTAGAGATCTTATTCAAATCCATCTTTTCTAACGTGATCTTTTATATAATGGATGCTTCGCCATCTAAACATTGGGATGGATTTTTCGTCCGATATGGCCACATTGCTGACCTCAAGTTCCTGACCCTAACCCTGCCACACCCCGCACTCATCCACCCAATGCTTGGCAGGCGGCAGCTGCAGCCTTGCCTGCCAACGGTTTAACCCCTCCCCGGTTTTCGTTGCCTGACCTAGAGTGGTGACGATCAACCTCGCAACTCCCGTCCCGCAGGTTGTCCGCTCTACGCTTCTCGTTTTCCCAACAGCTTAACAGGTACCTCTCCTCGGTGTCCAAACATCTACGTACCGCGCGCTTTCCCTCTGCCAACGGTGCGACGTTTGTTCTTGCCACTCCAACTGACTCCGATCGAAAGGCTCCGGCGACCAGCGACCAGCAACCGGCACCCGCCCGCGACGCGCACGCTCCTCCTAAAGGCTCGCAACCCCTCCGCCGAGAGCGGTTTGGCAAAGCCACCAATTTCCCTTCGGGAAAACACCAATCGGCAAAACAAAATCAACCCCTAGCAGCCACCCTTCCACGAGCCAGGCCCGCGAGTCGCCGCCTCCCTTCCTCATACCAACATCCGACCGACGCACCGTGCGGAGTCTCTCTCTCTCTCTCTCTCTCTCTCTCTCTCTCTCTCTCTCTCTCTCTCTCTCTC
>PYSS01000166.1:7476-64832 GCA_003049465.1 Magnaporthiopsis rhizophila
TTTTTTTTTTTTTTTTTTTTTTTTTTTTTTTCTTCTTCTTCTTTCCTTGCGGGCGCGGCTGTTGTTTATTCGGCAGGGGTCCTGGCAAATTAAAATGCGGCTTCTCAAGCTGGTTTGGGACAACTCTCGACAGCGGGCGATCAGTGCTGGCGCAATGGGTGCAGCGCGCGCGATATGGCCGGCGTTCCCCACACAGCTGAAGTTGCCAGGGCGCGTCGGGAGTCTTTCGACCTCCACCCACCTTATTTTATTTGTTTTTTTATTTCTCGTTGGGAGGAGTAGACAATGGGGACTGGTACTGTGTCTGGCTGCAGGAGGCGGTCCAAGAGCCCAACCGACAGGGCGATTGAACTGGAGCAGGTAATCGCAAGGCGACCGTACAGGGATCAATGATGGAGAGAGAGGTGACAGCTGTGAGCTTGCACATAAAAAGCAAAAACAAACGAAAGCCAACCGAGAAAGGAAGACGGTGAAAAGGGGCAAGCTCAGCCCGCTGCCACCAACGCCAAGGTCGGGAGGTCAGCGATTGGCTTTTTGGAGTCCCCTAAGTCTAATTCCCTTGCGTTTCTCCCTTCTGTAGCCCTTCGGCGCGCACATCCAACGGGTGTGCATGCGTTTCCTCGGGGTCTTGACCGGTCCCTAGCCCGCGGTTGGCGTTGGCACCGGCGAGCGATTCCAGAGTGTAACAGCGATTTGACGCCCTAGCTTGCCTGAGCTCCTAACCTTCTTTGGGGTGGAACAGGGCCCCACTAGCGCCAGGGGATTGGCCCACTTGCTGCGTGGTGATGGGACCACAAGCACGGCTGCGTGGTGGGTCGGTTCGGCGGAGGCTGGGCTGGGCTTCCAATGGCCACTGCTTTTGCTGTGCTTGCGATGCGGTGCGTTTGCGTCGCTCGTATGGAAACATGCAGAATTCCTTCATTACCTGGGGGCGCTCCTCCCCACCCGTCCAGTTGGGAAACGAGATGCGAACGGCGTGCTTCTTGTGCTGCATGGCCTGGGGATGGCAAATTTGCCTTGTGCAGGGGCAAACGCAGCAAATGATAGGTGCCCCGTCTGGCTGCACGACCTCCTGCAGGCACATCTGCAGACAAGAGACGAGTTCTTTCGCGCCTGCGGATGGGCAATCCACACCATCCACCACCACTGAGACCCCCGAACCAATTGGGAGCCGTCGCCTCGTTCGCTTGACCATCTTTGAACCCCCGGCCGGGTCTAGGGCGACGCGCTGGGTGGCATCACATCGGATCCCAGTCATGCTCTCCCAGCTGCCATAAAGTCACTTTCACCTCCACACCCGCCGTTAGCGCACGCAGGGTACCTGGCAAACTGGGGTAATACGCAGGAGCGTCAGTTGTGCCGAGGTACCCTCCATTTTTTCCTCCTCCACAAAAGCATGCAATGTGCATCCCATCAATATGAGATGAAGCATGCGCTACGTAAAATTAGAATGGCGGCGGCATAAAAAAGAAATCATGACAAAGAAGCAAGCAAGCCCTTTCTCGCCAGCCGCGCCAGCTATTTTACCTCATATCCGCCACGTCTTCTATTTTCCCTCATCCGTCTTTCGCCCCCGCCCCATTGGTTTCTTTCCCGAGGCGCACAGATGCACAAACCAAGAGCTGCCGACGCAAGGATAATGACAGCAACAGTCTCGCAAGCGGGTTGCTATTCCCAGAAATGGACAAACCGCAGCCACCCATGCCACCCATACCGCCCACACCACCCTAACAACGCACGCGAAATGGCAGATCGCCCGCGAATCACAGGGGGATGCTCGCGCTTTGACAACGGCTCTCGAGGTCTGTGGGTCGGTTGGGAAGCACACTACCCTCCGAAAGCGTGGTCCACTCAGACCAACCAGGCAAACCCCTTAGTCCCCTCGTCTGCACTTGCGTTGAAACGCTCGGTATTGTTCAAAGGAACAAGAAATAGAAGAAAAACACGGAAACAAAATACAGGAAGACCCAGTCGAGTCGGCCCCAAGACTTCTCCGCAGTGGCCAGCCAAGCCATGGCGAAGCTTTCCTTGTCTTCTGTCCCGTCTTGTTCATTTATGTGCGACGTAGCATCCAGCCAGTCCATCAACACGCCGCACGGCATCCCCCGTCCCCTGAGGTCACTATTTGGTGGGATTGTGGCGTCAGGATTTTCTCTGGCAGTTCACGCTTGGCTACAGCCTAGTTCCTGCGGATCTTTGGAATATTCCGTGCGCCAGTTCCTGCACACCTCTTAGGTGATGGCGGGCAGTCGAAGAAGAAAAAGAGAAAGAAAAGTAGGGGGAAAAAAAGCTCCGATCCGGGCCGACAAACTTCAAACTTCTTATTTCCTTCTTCTCGTTGCACTCTCGCCCACCCGCTCGCTCGATGACGCACCCTGCTCCCGCCGCCCCGAACATCTTGGGATGTCTGCGGGGCAGACGAAGCGAAAAGGCGGGGGAAATGTGTCTCAGATGGCCATCTGCCTTGTGCTGCAACCTCCTGTCGGGACTTGCCTTTAAGCTGGGTGGCTGAGCGACGGATTAGACTGTATGGATTTCAGCCATCGATTCCTCCTTGGTCTTAATTCCCCGCCTATGTGGTTGGGATGGATAAGCATTTGCAATACGGCCACGACGGCATTCCGTGGCCCCGTTCTAACCTGCATGGTGAAACAAAGTCCTCCGATGTGGCGGCAAGGGCCGCGAAAATACCGCAGGACCACTGGGAGAAGAAGAAGAAAGGGTCTTATGTGTGGCTATATGCTTCCACGCATAGGTGTTTGTGCGTATTGTGGGGTCGTCTCGAGACAACCGCACCCCGGGACATCCAGCTCCCTCCCAGGCAACTTCCCTGTCTCGCCGCCTTTGTTCCGCTCGAGCCACACTGCATCCCGACTCACTGGAACGTTGCCTATGTACAGTACCAACTGGTGGCCTAGACCGTTCTTTGGGCTCTGGGGCAAAGAGGATTCTTGACTCGGCCGCTGTTCCTTCCCCCACTTAGTCTGTTTATGGCGGGATTGTTGTTGATGTTGAGGATCCAACACCGTGATCTAGATACCGAGTTGTAAACAACACACGACGCTGCCATACTTAGCCCAGGTGTCTGGGTAGATATGTGGTTATAACCTCGCGTGCGGGCAGACATGGGAGTGGCGCGCATCAATGATATATCTTGCTATGTCTGGCAGTTCCATCCTGCCCAGAACCCAGTCAACGACACATATATACCGCCACCCTTGCTAACCTTAATCACAGAAACTCCCGCGGGCCGACTCTCTCCATATTCCTATCGTAACTCCGTAGTTCCCCTCTTTGCCATCTCGCCGTTGAGTCAGTCTATTGTGTGACTGGGGTCGCAGGTAGTTGGATGTTTAGCTCGGAATAAACAACAGTCCGAAGGATCAGATGTCGTGCGTGGTCGTGATTCTTAATCATCCCCGCCGCCCTCAGATTGAAGGATTGTCACCACCGCGACCGTGGGGTGGCAACTGCCGGGTTGGCGACACACAGGCATGCAAGACAGAAAGATGGGTATCCCGGCGGCATGCGTTCGTCAGACGTCGGCGGGGAAAAGCTAGGACCTTTCGCTACGGCCAGAAATCGGTAGCTACTTTTCGCCACATTGCCCACATCTTGAACCTTGGCGGACCGGAGCCGGGCCAGGAATCTGACGGACCGTTGCTATTCAGAAACTGGGCGGGGTTGTCTATCGAAATATTAAGACTATGTTAAAAAGCGCCAATAAAAAAAATGGCATCGAAAAATCACCCGACCCAGATCGTGTCGGAATAAGACGATGTATGCAGGCACATAAGCGTTCTAGCATATATCTCCACAGCGAAAGATGCTCCGGAGGATATGCGCGTCAGTTCCGAGGAGTGGCCATATCATAGCTGCTCAGTATCAGAAGCCGTAGGAGGCATCAGATCCGACGGTGGGCCTGTCGTCCCTTCCTATGGAGCTTCGCTGTTGGAGGCCAAGCGGCGATTGTCAGACCCTCTATATGACCATGGCATGCGATAGGGCGGCACCAGCAGAATCTCGACCATATACAAATGTACAGCCATATCGGCCATCTGCTGTGTGATCATGTCCATTGATCCTACCTGCGGTGTTACTATCGGGTCTGCTCGGGACGGTCAGTCATGCCGTAACACGGTGAAATAGAAATGTTCCAATAACGATCTTCACCTTCTGCATTCCACTGTTATTCTCCCAATAACCCCCACTCGGGTATGTACCGCCTCCTGTCGATCCCTTCCTTGCTGGTTACCTCATCGAATCCACGCAAATTTCGGTATTTTCTTTTTTTTTTTCCTTTCTTTTCTTTGTGACAGCTAGTTTACCTGACAAGCACCTACCGCCTAAGCAACTCCACTCTTACACCAAACACCCAGCGAGTCCTATTCACAAAGATATGCACTGCAACGCGGGAAACCTAAGAAAAAGAGCGCAAATATGCCCTATTTGCCACTTGAAGCAAGGGAATCGTCCTGGCCCACGGCCCAGGACGCGGTCACCCCTCGCCCGAAAAGGGATGATCCCCGCGCACTGACTGTGCTCCCTCCGCGCAGTGATCCGCACGACGAGGGATGGAATCGGCCGAGTGGGCTGGGCCCAGTTCGCCATCCGTGCGCGGCACCCTGGCGTTGCATCACGTCGTCACAAGCAAATGCAGGGGTCCATAATCACACCCACACGCTGGGGTAGCGTGGCGTGGGTGGATGGAAAACAAATTGGACGAGGAGCCGGTCGAAGGGAGGGAGAGAGGCATTTTGCGCCGAAGAAGCAGACTAGAAGAAAACGGAGACAGCGAGGAAGGCGTTTGACATCCGCTTTCCGGTGCCGTGCTAGATGGGCGTCCCTTGCTGGGTAAGACGCTCCCTGATTGGAGCAACGTTTCCTCGAGAGAGAAAAGAAGCAAAGCGGAGCATGTTACCGAGACCGCTCCTAACAATGTCGGCAATGTGCTGGTATACTGTAGATCATCATGGACAATGGGAAAGCGCGGCGTACCTTTCTCCCCATTGACTGTTCCTTCTGACAAATAGGAGGGATGAAGGATTCAAGATGTAGCCGTGGAGTCTGGGCACGTCTCCCCGATGCATTTGGCGAGCGAAGGCACAGGTTCTATCACGTGACTCACGCGCGAGTGTCGTGACAACGATGTGGGGCGGCGCCGCGTGCTGCATTCATTCGCGTGTGCGACGAGTTTGCAGACAGGGGAAAACGCAAGGCTTTGGTCGCAAAGGCAGCACAGGCAATGGTGGCCTGAAGGGGAGGACAAACAAACGATCTGATCTTGGGAGGCCCTCGCGCTGGCGCCTCGCTCACTGCTGCTACTCCATTTGCTTCCCCCGAATGGCTTTCCAAAGGCCGGCTCAGCTCCAACTCGGCGCATAATGCCCGACATCATCGACCTCCTTTCTAGCCCGGAGGCCCCTGCCCTCGACCCCGCCTACCCGCTCTCATCGCCCCTACTGCTCCCGCGAACGCGGCTGGGGAAACCAACGGCCGCCCCGGGTCCTGCACCGCGCAGGCCGGCCGCGACACGACCTGGTGGTGACGTTGTCGACCTGAATGACAACTCGCCCCTCCCCGCGCCGGCGGCGACCATTGCGCTGGTTGATTGCGCTAGACAGGCCAAGAGGAGCCACCCCGCGGCAAGTGGCGTCACGCCCGGCGGCTTCTATCTGCTCTCGGATGACTTTGACACGGCGGGCGACCTGGAGTTTAGCGTCGTTGCTGCCACCCCCGATCCGGCGGAGCGGGCTGTCAAGCGGACCCGGCTTTCCCCTGGCCGAGCCACCGGGAGCGGAGCGCCGTCGGAGAGAGCTAGAGTAAATGGAGGCGTGAAATCGACAGGTCGGCTGAACGGCGGCCGCTCGCACTCCGCAGCCGCCGGCAAGCTCCATGCCCGGCCCGGCGTCCTGCAGCCATCCGGCGTGAGGCGCTGGAATGCACTCGCAGACCCGATCCAGCACTCGAGCTCACCTGACCCCGTTCGCGCACCTGAGAGGAGTGACGGCACGTCGGCAGCAGCGCATCCGCCGTCGCGCATGCGGCGCTACGACGAGTTTGAGGACCCTTTTGCCAGTAGTAGTAGTCCTGCTGGACCGCCGTCAGCGGCCGTGACGACGGGGCGGAAGGAGAACGATTACGCCGGCGCGAGTAAAGCGCCCATTTCGGCGGCCGAAGGAGGCAAGGGAAAGGTGGCTGCTGCGCCGCCTGTTCTGAGCTTGCTGGACGATGACGACGACCCCTTTGCCAGCCCTGATGCTCGTCAGGCAGCTTCCCCTCGTGCCATGGCAGAGAACAAGCGGCAGAAGCCCACGGCTGCATGGGACCCTATCATATCCAGCTCCGCCCCGGAGGAGACAATCTCCAAGTCCCAGGGTGTCGGTGTTGACACCGTCTCGCCTCGCCGACTGCCTCCCAGGGCGGCGATAGAAAGATCTCGGTCCGAGGTGATTGATATACTAGACTCGTCTGAGTGGGAGGGCGGCGGCGGCAGTAGGCCCGGTAGTGCGGGCACCCTCACGTCGGACGACTCGCTCCCGGATGTGGGAGATCTGGACTTTTCCAAGCTACGGTCGGAGCGTCCCTCCACTACTGGAAAGAAAGGGGTCCAGAGGAAAGCCACCGTCAGCGCTGGCAAAGCGTCATTATCCCGTGTAGCGGCGCCGAAGCCTAGCAAAGCAACGGGTTCGTCGTCCGCCCAAGTTGTGCTCAGCGCCACAGAGAAGGCGGAGAAGGCGGCGGCCAGAGCGGCCGAGAGGGAGCGCAAGAAGCTGGAGAGAGAGCAGGCGCGAGCGGAGAAGGCGGCCGAGAAGATTCGGGCGGCGGCCCTCGCCGAGATCAACAAGGCTAGAACCGACAAGAAGCACTCGACACCAGAGATGATAGTCGACCTGCCGGCCGGCTTCAACCCGACGATCAGGCTTCAGGTCGAGACCCTGCTGGGCGAGCTCGAGGTCGAATGCACCACCGTTCCCCTGGGCGAAACTGGGAACTCGACCGCCAATGGCGTGGTGACGTGGCGGCGCAAGGTCAAGAGCAGGTACGACGAGGAGCTGGGCCACTGGGAGCCGACGCCGTTACGAATTGAGGAGGAGGATCACGTCCTGGTCCTCTTACCCGCCGCCGAACTGGTGAACCTAGCGCTGGGACGTGGGAAGAGTGCCGTTGGGGCCGCAGATGGCCAAGAAGAGGGCGCCACTCTCGATGACCACGTCGAGCAGATGCGGGCCCGGTTCCCCGGGCGCAAACTCATCTACCTCATCGAGGGGCTGCTACTATGGATGCGCAAGAATCGCACGGTCAGGAACCGCCAGTTCACCGCCGCCGTGCGCGGTCTCGCCGACGCCGGGCCGGCCACGGCTGCTCCTGCGGCTGGACAAGCAAGCACCGGCTCCCGGCGGCGCAAGAACGCGGCACCACCGCCTGAGTACGTGGACGAGGACGTCGTTGAGGATGCGCTTCTGAACCTGCAGGTGGTCCATGGGGCGCTGATACACCACACTTCCGTGCCTGTTGAATCGGCCCAGGTGAGTTGCCGCTGATAAGTCTCTGTACCCATTCGGCTTTCTTTTCTATATGTAGCCCCGGCCCACGGCTCCCCTCTTATACTGACTCTCCAACAGTGGATCGTTGCCTTCACTCAGCACATCTCGACGATACCCTACAAGCGCACGCGAGAGCGGGCCAACGACGCCGGCGCCGCCTTTTGCATGGATGCAGGCCAGGTGCGCACCGGCGACGGCGCAGCCGACACGTACGTGCGCATGCTGCAGGAGATTGTCCGCGTCACGGCGCCGATCGCCCACGGCGTCGCCGCCCGCTACCCCACCGTCTCGCAGCTCGTCAGGGGGCTCGAGTCGGCCGGGCCCCTGGCCCTCGAGGCGGTGCCTCGGAGCACCAACCGCGACGGCGAGCCCTCGGACCGCGCCATCGGCCAGGCCGTCAGCCGGCGCATGCACAAGGTCTTTACGGGGCGGGATCCGGGGAGCACGGATGTTTGAGCGGGTGGGTGCGGTTCGGCAGGGAATGGGACTGGACTCTTGCTTTCGTACGGAACTGTTCTGTCTCTGCTGCGTTTCTGTGGGCATGTGTGCTACGATTGGCATGAACATGTTATAAAGTATAGACTATCCGAGGGTCGGCTCTGGTTTTTTGTACTTCCTGCCGCCGGGAAACCTTTGTTTGATCTCCAACATCTTTAGTAGAAACTGGCCAGCGATGCCCCCTGAGACTTAGGGCCCAGTGGGTTCCAAATGGCTTAATGAACTCGATTCCTAGTGTATGTCAATATAGATAAACATCGTTTTTTAGTTTGCACGGCGAAGGAATGGCTGATGGTCGAGTGGGTGTGTCGTATGCCTCGCCTTTACCGGATGTGATGCTGGCGGGACAAAAACAGCTGCTCATGCATGTGCTACCCTATCGAAGCCCTCGGGATTATCTTGTTCCCCGTCCAACAACTCCGGGTTTTAGGCCACACAGCGCGCCTGGCGAGCGAGAACAGGGCGAAGCCATTGACACACGAGCATATCAGACTGCAAAGCCATGACCAGTTCGGTCTCTTTCCAGCAGCAAAGCATTGCCCGAAAACTCCCTGGACGACCACGCAGCTGGATACGGAGGCCTCCTGGTCAACAGCCAAGAGGCAGTCCACAAGTAACCGGAGAATCCTTCCCGCCGGCACGAAGTTCCGTCAATCGCTTCCATGTTATCCTCCCGCGGCGGATGCGACTGCAACCAATGAGTTGTGCATGGACGCAATACCAAGGTTCTTTAGGCTCCGACGCGCCTGCTATTATCAGCACTACCACGTTGCAAAATGTTCTGATCTCCGTGTCGACCGCTGAGTAGATGTGGGTGTCCGAAGGAAGCATGCCAAGGCTTTGGCGCCTGGGTATCTTGGCGACTGGCTTCTGCCTTCTCTTACTCTCTACAGTCTCGGGCAGTACTCTTTGGCGTCATAATCTAGCCATCCAAATAAAACACCCATTCTTTCATAGTCAAAACGAGTTAAAGATTCTCTGTGGACGGAGCGCACGGCCAGGCTTGGGGAGGGAGATGAGGCGTCAGAAGTCCGTTTAGCATGGTTGCCGTCAACTGCGTTAGGAGAAGGAACGAACCACACATACGGCCAAGCAGCCAAGACGGCCGGCCCGTCGAATGTTGAAACAGCAAAAGCAAAAACAACAGTTGGTGGGCACGCGGATCAAGGCTGGCCGCACATCCTTTTGCTTTCCTCGTTATTCTTCTGCAAGCGCCCGTTCCCTGGCCCCCGACATGCTAACGGACGGCTAAGACGTAAATGGACGCAGGCAAAAGGGGAGTGGCCCCTGAAGCCTGCAGTGCCTGCTTGGCTGGCGGCTGCGGAACGGGTGGGAGATACGATGGGTAAGGATCGAGTATACGGCACAGTGTGCGTGTGGACATTGTCAACCCTTCCTCGGTGAACAAAGACGGGAGGAGGCTGAGTTTCCCCGTGGCTATCACTATCACAGACACATCTCCACTCGGTGCCACCCAACAGGGAATCAAGCATCATGAACCGAGGCTCATCAAAAACGCCGTGGACACTGTGCTCAGATGTTGACCCGGGTTGGCCCCGGGTTCCCTTTGAATCGGGGAGGTGGTCGTGTGCATGATGATGGCATTTTCGCCCATCTCCCCCGTTTTTTTGTCCGGGTTTTTCTTTCCCACACACTCCTTTTTTTGGCAAGCCCGGTTACGATGGGGGTACGTCGGGTGGGCTTCCTTGCGGCTCCCAAGACTCTCGGCACACCAGACCGGCTTTGTGGGTGGGCGGCGGCCGGGAGTGTTGGGGGTCACGCGACATTAGGACCGACCTTCGCCTCGCGTTCGCACCGGCCCATTGGGTATCAAGCCGTGAGACGGGACTGCCGGCGTGGAGCCAAAAAGCCCGCCAAGACGCAAAAAGAGAGGGAGTGTCCTCCCTCCGCATTTCCACTGGCCGAGCCGGCGCGGTGTGAGTCCAGTCAGTACGGGCCTTTTGGATGGGTGTGAGGTTATCGCGGTTCTGTTGTGCCATGGTCTTCCCTTGTTTCTTCCAAGACGTAGGCCAAGACGCTACGGGGCCCCCAAGCAACGCGGTCAGTCTTGTTTGCCAAGGATGAATAAAAAGAGAAAAGAGGAGGAAAAAAAGAGATGGGGCGCGCTGGCGTGTATGCTATGTGCCCCTTGTGTTGGCAAACAAAGCGAGCGGGCCGACTGCATAACATCGTTCGCCTTTTGTTGATGACGCCGCTGTTGAATACGGAACCCGGAATGGGCGGAAGTCAAGAAGAAAAGAAAAAAAGGAGGCATCAGCCTTGGCGGCTCTTGGCAGCCGGCTGCTTCGGCACGCCTGGGAAGCTGTGCCGAGATAGTTTTTTTTTTTCTTTCTTTGCTTTTTATAACGAGCCTTGGTGTTTCCACGAATCGAGCTCTAGGCAAGGCTCGGAGTATGTTTAAGTTTATTGGCTTATTTTGATGCAATTTCGTACTTGTTTCAAAAGCGCTGGCAACCATGCCCGCTCCGGGGCGAAAAGAAAAGGCTCGAAGAAGGGGATACCGAGATTGGCGGCTTGTGGGAGAATTCTCGATATCCAATCTCCATGACCAAGGGGCGGGCGGTGGGCGCGAAAGGAACAAAAACATTGGCAAGTCCATATTTTCGATCTGCCCAGCCTTGGCAGTGCCACTACAATCGGCAAGAACAAACAACAAACTGGCAGTCCGTCTCCTTGCCTCTCTCTCCACCGATGATCCATGGACGGACTCGTGTGACCGAATACCGACAATGGCAATCCAATGGAGAATGAATCCAGGAGAACCCAGCTGCCCAGCCGGCTGGACGACGGTCGTCCGAGGGGGGTGTCACGGCGGTGGTCGATCTATGACGCCTGCCAAGCAGCTAAGCATGCGCCAACGGGAAATCAGCGTGGGAGTAGACGTCGGGGCGGCTTTTGCCCGCCTGCAGCCACAACCGAAGGCGCCCACACGACAGTCGGCGCCAAGCCGGTGGTTGACACGGTGCTTCTTGGCGGGAATTGGAGACGGACATACTATGTGGGAGCCACACATCGCCGGAATGCACACTGTACTGTATGTACTGTACAGAGCGGGCAGGAGAGGATCACAATGCATCCATCGTTCGCTTATTCCTCGGCGCGGCGTTCGGGCCATTGTTATTCTGGCAATGCGCCGATGGGCATGGAAAAAAACATACAACATTTGTTCCGTTGCGAGTAAAACCGTGTTCGAGTCGCTCCCTCGCAAAAAACGAGTTGCTTAATTTCCATCCCCTCCCCCCTTATCCACTTTCCGTTGCATGTTCGATGTCGATCGGGTCGTGTGGAGGGCACGCGGGTAAGCATAAATATAGGAAAAAATACGACAAAAGTCAAAAACATCAGCTCGCATTCCCCAAACAAGGTTGCCCCCTGATCCGACCCCATGTTGCGGGGAGGGGGGATGGGCAAAACCATAATGGTGGTTATAGAACATGTCATCGTGCGCAACCCCGTCGAAGCTCGCCGCAGACCCGGGGCCGGGATGTGGGAGGAAGGCGATGTGGGAGTGGGAGTGGGATCGGTTCGCTTCACAGTTTCCAGACCGTGGTATCCGAGGCTACCATTTCTTTTAGGCAGACGTTTTACCTACCAATGGCAGAACTTTCTCCAATGCATAGCACTTTTTTTTTTCGGTTTTATTGATATTTTCTTTTTTCTTGCTGGATTGTGGCCTTGTTCCATTTTTATCTGCTCACCCTCACGCTAGCTAGGCAGGTGGGCATCGGCGCGGCCAAGGCGGCAACGCGGAATCTTTTCTGAGACACAGCAAAGGCGGCTCAAAAGGTCGAGTGGATTGTGCCGTTCCGTGTCAGAAGTTTGGATGGTGGCTTGGCAAATGCCAAGACGCGTAGTACCCGCCCTCCTTATCCTTGCACTCCAGGATGCTTGGCACCTGCCAAGGGTTTCTAGCAGCTGGGTCTGGACTTGCTATCGTCATGAGGACATGGGGAAGATGAGTTAAAAGTGTGGGAAGGAGTGGATATGCAAAAAAAAGGAAGAATTCCATTGGGGAACCGAGGCTACAGGGCTCCAGTGTTGCTTGCCCTGGAAGTTTTAATACCTTAATTCTTCGTATTCCATTTGCCCCTTTTTTTGCCTGATGTCGACTGTCGATCGTTCGTCCCGGCCCGGCCGATCGACATAGCGGTTTTTCTTTTCTTCCTGTCTAATGTCAATTGTCGTTTGCCGCCCTTTTTTGGATCAGACGGTTCGTAGGTTGGGTTGATCAGTGCCAGGGAAGGTAGGGGTCGGTACAACATGCCAGAATTAGGTTGTCTCGTCTCGTCTTGAGCGGTCGACAAAGGTCCAGCCCAGATCCTACGCTACTCGTGCGTCGTAGCAAAAGCGACGTAGCAGCAGAGTGTCGCAGCAAAAAGTGTGTGCAGCTCGGCCTTCGCGCTTTTCTTTCGCGCCTTTCCTCCCCTCTCGGCGAACCGTGACTTTCCGGGCGCAGCAGAGCCCCGTGATGCAAAACGAGGACAACTTTATCCACGGGCGTCTGTTGATCCGGCCTCTGCTCTTCTCCTAATTGGATGCACTAGCTCCAGGAACAAGGTCCACAGGCCGCGCGTCAGCACCGAACCTTCCGCTCAGGAATAACTAGCGCAATTGAAATTCTCAGCTTGGGTGATGAGTGGGTTCAAATCTGGGGATGAACTTTTTCACCGCAATGTTTTGCACTGCCCACGCCGTACTCCTTTGGCATCCGGAACAGGGTGCGCACGGCCATTCCAAATCCGGGGCACTAGCGCCAGACCAGCTGAAGGGGAGCGACATGGAATTCCCAACAAAGGGCACGTCTCACCTCTAGCATTCAAATGCCCACTCGTCTCGAATAAGTTAAGACCATCTTCGGGGTGGAAGAATGTCTGGAAAAATGTACCCCAGACTGCATGGACATCACAGGAGAAATGGGATCAAGATTGGGAAGGAAACTTTAAAATGTAATTTTTTTTCTCCCTAGCATCGAAGCGACGGGCAACCCCGTTGGGGATGACAGGGGGAGGAGAGGGCAGCCTTATCGTTTGACGGGGCCCAAGCAGATTTAGGCTTATCTGAGACCTAAAACTTGGCATGGGCGGCAAACATGTGGGTGGGTGTGATGTCTGCGGCAGAGGGAGAAGAAAAACAAACATGGCAGTCTGACCTGCTGTGTATGTTCGCCAATGAAGGGGTTAGAAAATCAAGGATATGGGAATTTGGCGGGCCGTGTTCAATTGACACGATTTGCAGGCACCAATGGACAGAGCCTAAACAAAAGGCCGAACAGGGCGTCATCGGCAACCGGCACCTTGGTCTTGGCATTCGGCGGTCGCGTGTGTCCTGCAGAAAGGAGCCCCGCTTTCCATCAATAATGTTTTAGCCGCGGTTGCTGCTCGATGAGCTCACACCTGACTTTGGCCCTGAATGGCGGAAGGACAAAGGCCCGGGCGAAACCGCATGTCATGCCCAGGTCTCGAGCGGCCACAGACAGCGCACAAGCCAGGCACCACTTGACGCTTGGGGACCTGGGCTGGGGTGTTGCAATAGTAGAATAGTGGCACTTGCTAGAGCTGTGCGGTGCAGACCGTGGCGATGGCATTTCCTCTGGAAACTGTCCAAGACTCTTAGCGGTCGGTGCCCAGCCCGCCGACAACGCAGGACTCCTGTAGCACAGTGCAGAACGGCGGCAGCAAAATACGGGCCAGGACCCATGCAGGCCAAGGCCGGCACTGTGGGAGGGCGGAAAATCAGGATGGCCAGTCGCCCTGCCTGCCGTCTGCATCACGTCGCCCCGACTCCGGCAAATGGCGCCCAGAGAGCACGAGGGGGTGACTTGGGACGAAGGGGCCCATCCCTGCCCACCCACCCCCTAACGAACCTAGGGGTACGCGTACAGTACATCGTACTGTGGCCCGACCAGGGCCCAGCCAGCCGCCAGGAGGGAGGGCTCGGAAGGGACCAAGTCCCCGGCGCGGTCGAATGTCATCACAAAAGAAAGAGGGCCGGTTTTAGACAGGTCCCAGTGCTCATATACCCGATGCCGCTACCTATTTCTTCCTCACCTTGCTTTTGCGGCTCGGTGCCTCTCCCGCTCCTTCCCCAAACTGTTGATACAGCCGAGCTAGGACATCAGACCGGCCTTGGCGTTTCTGTTTGCGCCCAGTTCGGAAGGAAGTCGTGCTCTCCCACCTTCCCGCCCACCAAGAGAAGCTGCCACAGGGCCTCAACTTCCCACCAGAGACGAACCACCACGGTCTCAGATCCGAACGGGCAAATTCGGATCAACACCAACTCACCCGCACGACGACGACCACGACGACCACGCTCGACCGATTTCACCTGAGCCTTTGCTCCGTCGCTAGATCGAATCGATTCTGCGCGCCGAACGTCCCTCTCCTAACCCACTATCCTCTCGGCCTTTCTTTTCTTTTTTCTTTTCTTTTTATTTCATAATTTTTTTTGTCGTTTGACCTTTGCGGCCCTCCAGCTTGCTGGCCATTGCCCACTTGTATATCCACCGCAAGCACTCCCGGTGTTTTCTTGCTTGCTTTGCTCCCTGGTATAATTTATCTCCATACCCTACCTACCTACCTACCTACCTACCTACCTACCTACCCACCTAACTACGTTTTTTTTTTTTTTTTTTTTTTTTTTTTTTTTTTTTTTTTTTTTTTTTTTTTCTCCCTCTCTCCTACCCTCCCGCCCAACGATCTTCTTTCCCCTCTGTCGTCCAACCTTCGCCAAGCCTCGTCCCACCTCGACTTGCGACCCAACCTCATCAAAAGTGTCACCTCGTCGGTGTCGCCCGTACCACCAGAAGGAAAATTCGACTGGCTCTGAAACCTGGACTTCACCTCACCTCGTCGCTCACTCTGGCCCCTCTGCCACTTCCAGGTGGCTTCTGCGAGCAGGCCTCGTTTTCCGCAGCTGCAGCCTGTCGAATCTGCTGAACGGTCGTTCATCACGCTTCCCACGTGCTTCACCTCCCACCTGCCGGAATCCCCTCTATGCGTGGGTAACGAGAGCAGATAAGGGCCACACGACCCTTGTCACGCAGCAGCAACTTTCTTCCCCCTCCCTTTCTCCACATACACACATCCTCAACTCTCACAATGAGGTTGTTACGGAGCCTAGTCGTCCTGCTCCCTCTCTTCAGCGCCGCGGCGGCGCTTCCTAGGCCAGAGGAAGATCAGAAGGCCCAGCCACCAGCAGCACCAGAGCCTCCAAAGGAGGAGCCGAAGACGGAGGAGCCCCCAGACACCAAGTACTTCCACGAGCCCGGCGGCGATGAGGTCTTGGGTCACTACGACATCCGGTACTTCAAGGAAAAGGTGTCGTACGAGGAGCACCGGTCAGTGCTGCGGCATCTGATCCGGAGCTATCTGACCATCACGCGCGAGCTCGGCGTCGAGACGTGGCTGGCGCACGGGACGCTACTGGGTTGGTGGTGGAACGGGCGCATCATGCCTTGGGACTACGACCTGGACGTCCAGGTCTCGAGCGCCACGCTCTACTACCTCGGCAAGCACCACAACCGCACCACCCACGAGTACTCGTATGTCGACGACAACACGGGCCAGACCGTCAACAAGACGTATCTGCTCGACATCAACCCCCACCACATCGAGCGCGACCGCGGCGACGGTATGAACGTCATCGACGCGCGCTGGGTCGACATCTCGAACGGCATGTTCGTCGACATTACCGGGCTCGCAGAGCGCGAGCCTGGGCAGCAGCCTGGCATTTGGAGTTGCAAGAACTACCATAAATACCGGACTAGGGACCTGTACCCCATGCGCGAGTCCGAGTTCGAGGGAGTCCCTGCCACCGTGCCCTACAGCTTCGACAGGATCCTGACCGAGGAGTACGGCATGAAGGCGCTCGTTACCACCGAGTGGCTAGGGTAAGTTTTGCTACGTCCCCCATCTCTTCGTCGTCTGTGGCCATGCCGCAAACAGCTGTGCGTAAACCAACTGAAAATGACACTTGGCTGACATTGTTTCCTTGTGACAGTCATAAATGGGAGCCGGAAGTCAAGGAGTGGGTCAAAGTGCAGACTCGTGGCGAGGAAAAGGAGGAGGAAAAGCAATAGCGTGAGGCAGAAAGCAAATTCGTCACGAATCCTCGAGTCGCGAACCCGACGGCCCGTCCGTGATTATTCGACCGGCCACTTTGTCACCGGAACAGAGTTCGGACCGCGTCAAAGCAGACCCCAAGACGGGCTTGGGGAGTGGCGTGGAAAGCCGTCCCAACCCTGATTCGCGGATTATCAGCAGCGGACAGACAACCCTTTAAAAAGCAGTACCCACAACCGACCAGTCACGACCTACCCAGACACCATCACCTGTCTCGGCTGCCACACAGCTGGTTTGTCATCACGACGATCTGTTGTCCCTCGCGGACACCTCAGCTCGCCAGCTTGCCTTGAGGGGTGATTCTCAAACTCTCACACCCGAGCCACATCGGGCCATCATCCTCTCGAAGGTGACTGACTGGATGGGCCAATGAGCGGTTAACATCACAAGCAACGGGCAAGGCATCGTTCTGAGCGGGTTTGGCTTTTTGGAGCGAAATCAAGATGTCAGGATCTTTATTGGAGGATAGCGATCTCTAGGCCAGATGCCGGATGCATTCTGGAAGCGAAGTAACCAAAAACTTTTAAGCAAAGCATACAGATGGCGTTCGGTTGTGCATAGAGGGTTTTTCTTATTTGCCTCTCGGCACCGAACCAGTTTCTTTGTTTCCTTCACTTTTGTCCGAGCATACGAAGCTAGCATTACTACAGCATAGCATACGCACGTTTCCTTTTTTCCTGCCTCATTCTTCCTTAGCTACTCTTTATGTCGTTCATGAATACCCGCCACTGGATCCGGACCTCACCGTGTTTTTGGTCAATTCACCTGCTCTCGTGAACTGGCTTCCCATTCTGTTCCCAGTCGGAGTGATGCTGAAAGCATAGTGAGGGCTCAGACATCGCGCGCCCGTGAGGACATAGTAACGACCAGAGCATGAATTGATACTGTGTGTTGATGTTCTTTGCCAAATAACACATGCTATCCCTTTGTCGCACACAACGTTGACTATCTATCTCCCCAAGCGGTCCGAACACGCCGAGGTTTTGAGTTTCAATGGCGTCATATGTGTCGAGTTTCTTTGCCGGAGTCTCCCGCGCTCGTTATGCAGGTCTCAGGGGCGATCGAGTCTTAAAAAGGAGAGTGTCTGGTGGTGGTCTCCCAGAGCATCTTTTCGCTGCCGATATACATGACCGCACTGAACTCACGCCTTTATAGGTACCTTAGGTAAGGTAGTGTGACATATAGCTCGGCCGAGGTGAGGCGGTTGGACGTCACCTGCACGTAATAGGTACAACTTCAGTCGGTGACACACGCGAAAGTTTGGCTCAAAACGGGCTAGCACCCCCCACGCGCGCGTCCTGGCTCTAGCTACGCCGCAGCCCCTGAATTGAAGCCCGTTCTGGGCTGTGGAACGCACATGAGCCTGCCTCTGTGCTACCCTTTGTTCTCCGGTGATCGCTCGTGCGACCTGGGACGGCGCCTTGGATCTTGCCCACGTGTCTATCTTGATGTTCGCGGTCTCGCCTCGGCGGGCTCGGGCTCGTCTGGACGTGAGCGGGAGGGTGAAAGAATGGGCACGGCATTTCTGTCTGCGTTCCTGACATCTATCTGCGTTGGTCGTATGTGCTGTCTCAGGGGCGTGTCGATATGGGAAACAAGGAGAACTGGAAGGTGCGCGGATCCCCGAATGGCTGGCCTGAATGAGAATGTGCGAAATCAGGAAGCCTGGTACTTACTCAACGCCAAGAGAGCAAGATTGGAAAGAAGAAGATGAATTACCACGGCTATATCGCATTGATATGAGGTCTCGAAGCAGCAAATCTGCTTTTACAACATATCCAAGATATCTCAGACAAGGTTCTAGGACCCGACTGGAGACTTCCACTCCATGAATCCCAGTGCCACATACATTATGTGCGGACAAACGGCCAACTAGACATACCAAGGCACGTCAAACCCCAAAAGTATCCTCCCACCGAGGTAGACGACGCCGTTTCTCCCAAATGGTGGTGGCATCTACCTGAGACTGTAGCCTCGGCAAAGGTGACAACTGCCTGCGCGAGGAAGAGGATGGATATGTCCGCGCAGAGTTTGGTAGTCGGGACGTAGCCCCCAGATATCAGGTGGTGGCTGGCGGTGTGCAACAGGGCGCTGAAGCCGAACGCCGTCGACAGGTGGACGGCGTGTGCGGCGGGTGTGCCGCTGCTGATTGCTAGGCGATCCAGGGAATAGTGGCTGAACCCGAGGGCGCCCTGATGACCCTAACAGTGTATATGTTATCAGCAAGGTGAATATGAACCAGTTTCCTTTTATGGCGAACCACGGCATGCATTGCTTATCTGCCGCATTATCCCGGGCTAAACATCTCCCCAAAAGCCGGCGATCGAGTCCGCCGAGGCGGCCGGCCCCGGTAGCCCGACCCCGACGGCGACTGCCACGCCGTTCTGCGCCGTCCACGAGCCCCAGACGGTCGCACCAATCAGCAACTTCAGCTCCGGGCTCCACCGCGAATCCCTGTCGCGCACCCAGGGACGAGCATCATCGCCGGCCTCGACGGCGACGGTGCCGGTGGGCGCGTGCAGCAGCTGCGCGAGCACGAAGCGGGCGTGCCGTTGCTGCTGCTGACCTTGCCAACCCTCGGCGGCGGCGGCAGATCGTGATCTCTTCTTGCTGCTGCCGTGCCGTCGCCGCTCTGCCGTCGACCGTGACGGCTCCACCCCACGATTCGGGGACTGGCGATCTGCGCGAGGGCCCAGCGCGCCCGGCATCGCGAGAACGGGGGCATCAACACCGCCTCTTCCTCGTTGCCGCCGCCGCGATAAAAGTCTCGCTCGGGTTCCGCGTGCGAGGACCGGGAAGTACGGGACCCAGGCGCCGCCGAGGGTGTAATGCGACACGCGGTCGCCCCGCGGTAAGTCGTCGAGTGCGCGCTCCCGCGGCCGTGGCGCTGATGAGGACGGCAAAGACGGGGCGCGGTGGCGGAAGGGCGGGAGCTGGTAGGCGAGGAAGAGGAGTGTGGGAAGGACGATGTGTGGGAGTGGCGTGTCGAGCATGGTGTGGGCGTCGATGGGACCTTTATGTGCTTGACGGGCAGTTTGCATGTGAGCCTATATGGGAGCATCAGCGGGAGCTCGCCGGCGAATATTTATATCCATGTCCCAGCCCGGGCCGCTGCGTCGAGCCTCGTGAGGTCGTGCCATCGCCCATTGTGTATCTGCACAATGCATTACCTGACGGGGTTGTTCGGCTTGGGCAGCTCGGCTGGTCTCAGGGGCCGAGGTGATTGGCTACGGGTAGATATGAACGAGCTGCGAATGCATTCGGCGCGGCCGAGCAATTACCATCTACATCTCTGCGCGCTGTTGACCAGAAGGATCTTGTAAACTGAAAGTATAGAGGGCATCTATCGCCGCCTGGTCCGCCGTCTTCTCGGCCATCCACCTGTCCCTCTCGTGGCACACACAGCCCAGGGGCCGTCACCTGCATCTAGCCGGCTTCGTGCGGTGTGTGCTGCTGATTTTCTGCATGTGTCTTGGTGAATGGAGGCGAGGTCGTCGGTGCCAATCGGCGGCCGAGCTGAATGTGAGAGCAGAAGCAAGTCCTTGCCGAGGCAAAAGAACCAGGAGAATTAGCATGATGGGATAGATAACCCTAGTTATGCAAGAAGGTTTTAAGTGAGAGGTACCCTACCAGGCTTGTCTGGACGCCTGGCCGAGGTGCGTAGTCGCCGACCATGACACACCGGCCCGAAAACCACCGGCGGGCCCAGGGCTCGGGCCGGTCAAATATGCCATGTGATAATATGAGTTGGGTGACGCCATCTCGACGACGTTGGCGTCTCTCCACCTGTCAGCCTAAGGCGTGCCCCCGAGCTCCCGGACGGTCTTGCGCCTTCACTCGCCGTCCGAAGAGGCCCCATGTCGCCTGGGTCCCCGGGTCTGCTGGCTCCATGACTGCCTTGCCCTCAAGGGACTTGAGCATCACGGGGCCGTTCTCTAGGAAGCGATCCACAACGTCGGGCAAAGCCCTGATAGGGATCAAACATCCAACCAGAATGTTCGCGGGCGGTACCGAGTGCCACTTTAAGCAGTTGGAGCGTTGGCAACTCCGGGCCTAGGCTGGCAGCCTGGCGACAGCTGGTCACGCTTAAGAAGATGGAAGATTGAGATGGATGCGGAAAGGAGGCTGCCGGCTGACCTGCGGATCTGCCGGCTGCGCGGCGTGGTGGAGTCTCTTGGGGCACCGGTCAGACTTGGCGCACTGAGTCCCTATCCAAAACACATCCACGGACTGGGTGGCGCGTTACCCGAGGTAGGAGGCGTCTTGGGACACAGCGCCGATCCAACGGTGCTAGGCAGTCTTCAAGGCTTTCTCATCGCTCGGGGATATCCTCGGAGACGCCAGCGCGGCTTAGCCCTACAATTTTTCCACCGCATTTTCCCCTTGCTTATTCTTCCTTGTTCTTTTCTTTAGAGCTGTATGGGCTGCCTAGGGTTGTGAACATCACCATTATGCGGGCCCGGGCCTTTGGCCGCACCTGTGCCATAAATCGGCCAGGCTCCGGGCGCAGCACTCCAAAGAATTCCGCTCTCTCGGCAGACGGCAGACGGGTCAGACGGAGGGCTGCGTATCTCAAGTCGCTCCGTGCGATTCCTGGCCGGTGAAAGACTGCCACACCTCAGCGCGACTGAGCCCGGCAAACTGCCCGGGAACACTACGGCATTCAGCATCCAGCCTCTTATCCTCACCATCTTAGGCCTGAGGATAACGGCGTCTTTGGTTGCCTTAACGCCTTGACTACAAGGCGAACAAGTTGCGAGCAATATCATTGGCAGCACGGGCAAAAGAAGACGGGTATATATTGTTGTACACGCGCCTTTGGCGGATTTTCGACTTTGTCGCTGCAGACAGAGAGCTGGCTTGGGCCACTGCCTACCTCGTCACTGTAGACTTTCAATAGATGGACGCAGCCCTGTGGAGCAAGGCAGCCACCGCGGCTCGCTGCAGGTCTCTCAGCCGTCCTCCTGTTCTTGGTAACCCGAGTGTGCCTACCTACCCAAGATCTTTGGGGAGGAGAGACTGCCACATTTGTTGTGCTAGGTCGCATTAGGTCTCTCATAAAAGAAGCGGCCATCCCAATTGATTTGCTGGATGGAAAACAGCAGAACGCGCTCTCCCAATCTATATTTTCCCGTAGCGCGCCCGGATTCTTTTCACGTTTTGCCGTATCGTCGGCCGGCTACTCCCTGGTCTTTATCTTTTCTAATTATTTTGTCGCCGGACGGCTTGAAGACCGTGCGGGGCGGACGACCGAATAGCCGCCCGGAGCTGGTGAGCTCCCCCGGCGGCGACGATGCGGGCCACGGAAGCTGGTGCTTTCGATTCAAGCGCACCGGGGCGGATAGACCTTTCCGCAATGGGGATCAGCACCTTCCCTTGTTCAACCCCGAGTCGGTCTCCCGCGCGCTATCGGCCGGCTGGGACCCCAACAGGTCATGGACCGAGGACGAACTGGTTTTTCCCGTCCCCAGTACTACTTTTTCTGGCAGGGACGCGGTCGTCTCCTCGCGCGAAATAAAAACCTGGTCTGATTTCAACACGCCTCTGCACCGCGGACTCTGGCTTAGGCAGTTCGGCGTGGCCGACTGTCTGGTCCAGCATGGCGCCGACATCAGTCAGCTTAACGCGTCGGGAAAAACGGTGGTCCACGAAGCCATCAAGGAGGGGATCAATAGGTTCAATCACTGGCGTCCGGCCTTCGACTGGGCCGTCGAGCGGCGCGCCGACATCGGCAAGAGAATAGCCAAGGGTGCTTCGATGTTGATGGGGCCTATGCACCCTCCGCAGCTTGCCAAGGTTAAAAGGGTTGTTGAGGCCGGTGCAGACCCGGCCCTTCCCCTAATGGCCGGCCAGCCATGGAAGCCACTTGAACTGGCTTTGGTAACCCAACAGCTGGAGTGTATAGAACTGTTGGAACGGGCCGGTGCGTCGTTCCCTTTCCTCGGCAAATGGACGCCGCCCAACAAGATCCAGCCCGGCTCCGAGACGACGCCCGGTCCCTCATATCCTTTTGCTTCCCCCAGCCCGGCCTAGAAGTCGCCCAGGACCTCGAGACAGGCGTCCGACGGCCCGTTCCCAGAACATTCATTCATCGTGGCGGCTGCCCATCACATACGCCGTTGATAGTCTGCACCTGGCTTGTGCTACCCTGTAGGTGGTCTTGCGTGAGCTTATGACAGCCCTATCGAGTATCAACGCCGGGTTAGGCCGTTGCCTAGGCACCGATTTCCTCATTGCGAATATGCAAATGGCCTCGAGACGGCACCGTTACCCCGAGCGGCCACGTCGGGAGCTCGGCATCTGCTCCGCAGGTTGGTTGTATTGGGGGAAGGCTGATGCATACAAACATACTCAAGCATTAGGCCTTGCTCCATCAGACACTAGATGTACCCCACGTTTTGCCCAGAGTCATCCAAGTAGGCGCCATAATCGTCGGCGTCCTTCATGTCATGGAAGCACTCTCTCGAGAGCCTCTCATACAGCCCGCTGGTCCCGGGATTGAGAAGCAAGAACTTGAGTACCCGCCCGCTGCCGATGGTGTTGAAGTGATCGACAAGCCGCTTCCAGCCAACGACTACCAGTGCGAATTCCTCCGCCCAAGGACCAATCTCCAGCCAGGACACGCCATCCACAATAACAACCAGTCTCCCCGGCACCGTGTTCAGCAGGAGGGTGAACAGACTGTTCAGAATTTCGATGTTCTGCGCGCTGACCCCTTCCACGAATTCGAAGTTGAACGCCGAGCAGTCCAGTGCGCCCGGGTTGGCTTGCAGAATCTGGGCACATATGCAGCGCAGCATGCCGCCCGGCCCAGACAGCCCATCACCCGGGTCGTTGTGCTGACCGCAGAGATAGATGACCGGAAGCGCCTGCCGGGACTCGGCCAAGACCGACGAGAGCGTACACGCCGCCAGCGTCAGCGGCGAGGCGGCCTCCTGTTCGGGATACAGTTTCATTCCGCCGTTGACCACGAGCAACTGGGAATACGGGGAGTGGAACCATGCCTGGAACGCGCCATCCCTCAGCAGGACGGCTGCGCGGTTGTTGAACTCGGGCGTAGAGGCCTTCTGCGCGTCGATGGCCGCCATCTCCATATCCAGGACATGCGCGTCTTTTGGGACTCCGAGAATCCTATGCAACTGCGCTGGAGTGATATAGTTCCTGACGCTGTTCAGAGGAGGCGGTGCTACGAGGGCCTCTTAGCAGGCTTCCCCCAGTTGTCGTGGCAGGAGCTTGAGATGCTTACACGAGACACGTTCTTGATACGCCAGCATTTGCACCATCGACCTGAGCTGGCGAACGTTTTGGTTCGTGTCTTCTCCAGTGCGCTTCACGCTGTCGATGTTTCTGTGGAGAGCGAGCAAAACGGCGTTTTCGAACTCGGTTACGTTGTCCTCTATGCCCTTCTTGATCATGTTTTCCTCGAGATGCTTGCCGTAACTCGACTGTTGGAATAACGACTTAATCCCGCTGGCTGGGTTCGGTCAGTTCACGATTTAGGATACAAAACGAAGAACAGAAAGACATACCAAAGGCTGAGCTGTCGATCCATTGCAACATTGCTTCCGCGGCTTCTAGGATGCCGAGATACAGCGCTTCGGCTGCGTCCCACACCCCGGGATCCTCGGTGTATATGATCATGTACTTTTCAGTTCGTTGGACGGGATCTGACAAGCTCTCCAGGCACTTGATAACCCTTTCTCGGAGGTCATTAACCCTTTTGGCAGCCTTTCACACGCTCCAAATCAGACATGTCTTTGCAGGGCTCCGTGACGATTGACCTGGGTGAGTGCAAGAATGATACTCGGATGGGACGTCGCTGGACCACTTACCCCGAATACAAGCGTCAAGACGCCACAGATCAGCGACGTATACTCCGAGTCCGGAATGAAGTCCAATAGAAGCTGCAGAGCTGTTGACTTCCGCTGAAACGACCGGCTGACGAACTGAAATGGGTGAGCGGTAAAACGGTCCTTGCCCGCATCTCTCTGCAGCCCTTCGTTGACGGCCTCTTGCACATCTTTCCACGTGAACGTCCCGTCGACATCAAACTGCTTGATGTAGTCTTTCTTGGAAGAGCGCACGAAGTTTCTGACAAGGTTTTTGAACGATTTCGTCTGCTCGCGAGCCCTGTGTTGTGAAAAGAGCGGGGGTTAGAAGACCGTCATGTCGAATGGGAGAATATTGTTCCCCTTTGAGACGGGTTGAGCTCGCCTCTCCGACGCCTGCCTTTCCCTCCTCTTCTGCAAGAAGTTTTCCGTAGGTGCAGCCCGCCACGCAGGATCAATCTCCCCTGCCCTGCTTTCCATGAACTCATCTGTCCCGGCCATGGTGGGAGTGGCTGCCGGTACTGTTGGTAGGGAAATCGCGACGCCGAGCCCTCGCCGAGACTCTCGGCGTTACCTAGCGGAAAGATGGGAAGCACCGTAACAAGGACGTCCGCAAGTGAAATACTGCACCGAGGGTGCTGCAAATGCCAGGTGACCGACATGCAGGTGTCACGGAAAGGACCTGTGTTTTAGCCGCTACGGCCCCTGAGGCTGGTAGGTATGCACTCGCCAGGGGCAGCACCATTACTACCCTCCAACTCCGTATTATTTACCTTGTGATGCAGCTACCAGTTTAAGTCGTTGTTACAGAGGGGTACGTCGTAGCGTAGAGCTCGCACCGGAGTCTGGTTTGGCATACCCCTCGAGTACAAAGACAGACAAGGGTGCCTTTGCTTGTCAATCGCCTCTTTGAGAGGTCAAGGGGATACGTCACCACGTTCTCCAAAAATTTATCCGCACTGCAAAAAGTAGTCCCCGCCCCTGGAATCTCGCTGGTAGGTAGAAACTGACTTGCAACTTTCAATCCACGATATTTGCACCAAATATAAGCATATGTAAAAAGAAAAACAAAACTGCCTGATGAAATTTGGATGCGGCTTTTTCCCTATGTCAGTTTGATCGAAATCCGAATTTATATACATAGATTGTCGCCAGTGCGATGCTGGCGACTTCTTTTGCGGTGCGGACAAGTTTTCGGAGAACGTGCTCACCCAGGTAAACGCCTCAGAATCCCGTCCCCGCCCTCCCCGGAAACGTACCCCGTCCCAGGCGCCATTGTTGCACTTCGAGCACGGGGAGGTGGGTGAGCCGTGTTCGGGAATTTAACTCGCCGGCAAGAAAATTGCACATTACGGCCGGCATGGGCTGGGTTCAAGCCTTGCCTACTTATGCCAATAAGCAGGCACCACGTACACAATGTTGACGCCTTTCGGGCCTCCTGCATGCGCCTGCAGCTGTGGCTCGTGATGTTGCTAGGTCACAATTGGCCATGCCATGTCACACACCCGTCACGAGCGGAGGAGAGGAAGCCCGAGTCTGGTACGAAGCCCCGAGCTTTCAAGGACCACAAGTTTTCATCCTTACGTTGGAGCGAGCCTTCCCTCTTCACACGCCTGTCTTTCGTGGGCAATGGCCAATCTTTGACCAACTGCTGAGTTCTTGAGATTTATTATACCCGATATCCTCGACGCATTCAGTTCTGCGGCATAAGAAGAGTTCGGCTTCGCTTGATCTCAAGGTCCAGTTGACCGGCTTCGGCACCTGGGGATTCTCTGTTCTTCACCCCGGAGCCGGCAAAACGGCTACCCCAGCGAATTCATCGGCCGACAATCCCGGCCTACCGTTGCCACCGGAGAGCGCGGCCAGTACAGTGGGCGCCAAGGCAACCGCCAATACTGACGAAATTAGCATGAGCACTGCCGCAACTTCTGTGAGTTCATCTCGAAAATTTCCATAGGGTAGCCGCCCAAGCATGTTTAACTTACTTGTGATTGCTACCGATACCTAGGATGCGGATCCGTCGAGTGATGGTAAGGTACCGCCAGCCGACACAGAAGCGGCCACAGTGGGGGATAAAGACGGGAGGAAGAAAGATGATGGTGAGGATCTTATCGCCAAAGAGCATGCAGAAGGCTCGACTGCGGGGGAAATGGAGCCAGCTGAACCGGACGCAGACGTCGTCGCGTCTCGGCTCACTGAAGTCGCAGACAGCTTCGATAGGGCAAAGATTCGTAGCCGCTTCTTCGACAACGACGACAAGGCGGTTTTTATAACGAACACCATGCATAGCCTGCAGTGCATCCTGGAAATCATCACTGAAGCTCGACGCCAGGAGCCACAGCAGGAGGAAAATGCAGTGTGTGCCAAGGCCAAGCCCGAATTTCAGCGTGTCTCTTGGGAAGAATGGCGACAACATTCCTGGACAAGCCAGCCACATAAACACACCTCTCTGTACATATTGACCGACGAGCCACCGTCCGCTGCAGCACGGCTCACCAGGGTGAAAGGTGAAACTGAAGCATCCTCGCTCCATGACCGGCAAGGCGTCAGGCCTCTCCCTGCCCGGATCCGCATTGCCTCGGTGGCCGCACGAAGAACTCTGGACGCGCTCTGCGACGGGAAACTTCGCTACGCTCAAGAAAGTGGTCTGGTTCTCTTGCGGCCATACAAACTCCTGGTCCACCTGGACGAGGAGATTCGCAAAAGACGCGACGAGCTACGCGAAGCCTGTCATGCACCCACCGCCGGGGGTGGCAGCAGAACAGACGGGTCAGAGTCGGATGGCAAGGCTGCCAACACTGAGCCAAACCCGAACGGTGATATCTTCGGCCCGGGTACGAACTGGGACAAGCTCACACTAAAGGAGAGGGTGGAAGCTGCCGACGACTTGGACACGGTTGTGTCTTTCATGGATCAATACCTGAAGCCGATGGGGCAGCTGGGAGCCCGCGGGGAAAATGCCATGTATTTCAACGAACTCTGGCATCTACTCCGCCCCGGAAGCCTCGTCTACGTCAAAGACCGAACCATCCCTCAGAAGGTGTGGAGAGTGCTTCAGGGCATCGGCGGCCGCAGGCCTCTGGCCTCCCTAGAAGATGTTACCGATCAGCTACGGATGGGCGCGTCCTGGCAGGGCAAGGCGCTTCCGCTGCGGCTCGACTGCTACTACATCGACTTCAACGGCTCCAGCTTTGTCCGCGTGTTCCACACATTCCCCATTGAAGAGTTCACAGACCTGCGGTCAGATCAATAGTCTCCCCATTTTGCCATTCCCTATTGCAGAAGAACAGGGTCTGGTGAACTCTGCAACGCTCCTCGAGCGGGGTGCCCACTTTTGCGAGTGCACGCTGCCGTCATACAACTACTACCGCGGGAGGAGCCTGTGCTACTCGCCCAAAGGGGAGCTCCTGCGGCGACCTGAGCGTGGTAGCAATGGAAACAGTACTGCCGTGCTGTCCGAGGCTATTGAGAGCCCGGTCGTGGTCGACTTTGAGCGCTGCTTACAGGCCATTCCAGACTGGATGCCGGAGGAGGCAAATCCTGAGCTCTCAAAGGCGGATGAGAGCGAAGTCGTTGGAGACCCGACGGACTATGTCGAAGACGATCGTATCTGGGACGTTCGGCTGGCGGAAAGCATCCTCGATTTCAAGGACCCAGGACAAAGGCTGGAAAAGCACGGTCCACTCACCAAAGACGATATGCTGCTCCTCCCAGACCGCGTATTCGCCTTCGTTCTCCGGACACGGCGCTGGGGTGAGACTTTCCAGACCGAAAACGCCGGGACACATCCGCTAACGATGCACTTGTAGCGTGTCTCCAACTTGGTTACGACGATTCGGACCCTCCGCAAAAGAGGCTGCAGCCTGTCAAGGAGAAACCCGACGCATGGAAAGACCTGCAAATACCTCTCAAGCATCGGTCGATCATAGAATCTCTAATCAGAACGCACTTTGGGAAGGCCAAGTCTCAAAGACGGCAGTACGATCTCGTTCGGGACAAAGGCATGAATTGGCCCTTCTTGAAGGAACGCGGGGCTGGACCCTGGCTGACTGATTAAATAGGGAAAGGACTCATCATCTTGCTGCACGGCGTCCCGGGAGTGGGCAAGACTTCGACGGCCGGTGAGATCTCTGTGCTCCATATAGACTCTGAATTCAGTTGACTAACTCTTGGTGGCCTAGAAACCGTGGCGGAGTATTACAACAAGCCGTTGTTGCCTATTACGTGTGGTATTTCTTTTGTTTTTGTTTCGTCCTCGGAAGTTCGCGGGTCAATCCAAGGGGACGAAGAGGCCATATACCATCCGCTAACACATTCGTACCACTGCAGGAGATCTTGGACTCACTCCGACCGACGTCGAGGCCAACCTGCAGACGTCATTCCAGATGGCCCAAGCATGGGACTGCGTCCTACTGCTAGACGAGGCGGACGTCTTCCTCGCTGAGAGAAGTCGAGATAACGTGGAGCGCAACGCCCTCGTCTCTGGTGCGTAGCTAGCTAGCTAGCTAGCCTTTACCGTCCGCCTCCAACACCAAGGACACACTCGAAACGCTCGCTGACTGGCCGCGCCCCCTCCCCTCAAAAAGTGTTCCTCAGAGTACTCGAGTATTACGAGGGCATCCTCTTCCTCACGACCAACAAGGTCGGCGCTTTTGACGAGGCCTTCAAGTCGCGCGTCTCCATGGCCCTCTACTACCCGGCCCTCGACAGCGACCAGACGATCGGAATCTGGCGCACGCAGATGCGGCGCATGCGCAACAGCAGCGTCGAGGCCGTCCAGGGAGACAGGCTCCAGCACATCGAGTTCGACGAGGGGGAGATACTCATGTACGCGACGCAGCTGTGGGCGCTGCAGCGGACGGTCCCCCAGCTCAAGCCCGTCTGGAACGGGCGCCAGATCCGCAACGCCTTCCAGACTGCCATCGCGCTGGCCGAGTACCACGGCAAGGAGGGCGAGTGCATCCACGTGAAGAAGTGGCATTTCGAGCACGTGGCCGCCGTGTCCAACGAGTTCAACGAGTACCTGTGGCACGTCAAGCATCGGCGGGACGAGTCGGATTTGGCGTTCCGCAACGAATTTAGGTACGACAAGCACCAGGACGGCGTCGCCAACCACGGCGGGGTGTCTGGGATGGGGATGGCGACGTCCCAGCCGTTCCCGCAGAACCCTCAGGCGTCGCTCTTGATGATGGCTCAGGCGCACAACGCGGCGGCCACCCCGGGCGCCAATTTTGGCACCAATCCACTGGGAGCAGGTCTCCAGGGAGGAGTCAATACCCTGGGCGGCGGCGTCAACATGGCCGCCAACCTAAGCGGCATGCCGTCGACTCTCGCGCAGTCGGGCGGGATGATGTTGGGCGCCGGAGCACTGGGCGGCGGCACTGCTGCGGCTGTTGCACCGGGCACCGCCACCCAGTTGAACGCGGCAGCTGAGTACGGCCAAAGCCGGGCGTTCAATTACGGCGAGCTAGCATGGTACCAAGGCTACGGGGCGGTGGCGGCTGGGAGCATCGCGGGAATGGGCGGCGGCGGCAGCAGCAGCCTCCCACAGCAGGGTTTGCAAGGGCTGAGGCCCGAGCAGCGGGTGCCGCAGCAGCACACAGCCCAACAGAACTCGTACCCCCAGATGCCGCCGGCCTCTCAGTGGCCACAGGGCTCGTCGATGCCTTCAGGGGCGCAAAAGTAGGCAGTCAGGTGCTATCCGCCGCGTTCTCGGGCGGCATAGTCACATCCCTGCGTTACACCAGAATAGCATGCCCCCTGTCCACGGCCTTCTTGGCCTCGCCCCGCATGAGACCAAGCACAGAGCAAATGCCCACGAAGGCGTGTTGGTCCCCTTCCCCACTCGGTCGAAGGAGCGCCGGGTGCTAAAATCCCCGGATAATGCAAAGCTTGTCTCTAACAGGGCGTCGTGAGGGCCGACGCCGAAGTATCCCTGGCTCGTCTCGAAAGATGCAGACCGTTTCCAATGTTCCGAATTCAAGCAGGAGTTTAGATGGCCACCGTTCATCAGGCGTGTCTGTATCCTCAGCGGCGCCGTAGCCCTCCATCATCCTCAGCCACGTCCGGAAACTGTCGGCGTCTGCCGGCCTTGTAGAGTTGAAGTCGCGCGCCGGGTCGCAGTAGGTGGCGTCCCGCAGCAGCGTGGCCAGGAGCGCCCTCTCGATGGGGACGGCGGCCCCATCGAGCTTTGAGTAGAAGTGGCCGTGGCCCCGGACGTGGTTGGCGAGAAGCTTTCGGACATCTTCACGTAGAAACTTGCTCAGATAATTCTCGCACGTGCTTAGGGCATACACGCGCACGCCGGGCACCCTCAGAATCGCACCGCGCACTTCGGGGCAGGGTGTCCGGGAAAGGTCGTCGTCGTCGTCGTCGTCATCGAAAACACCGTCTCCAACATACGAGGCGAACGATTGATAGTCGTCGTCCGTCTGCGGCCGCGGGGGCCAGCCCGGCTGGAGTTTGCGCGTGGGCGGAAGGCGGCGCCGGCAGCTTCGTGGAGGATAAGGAGCACGGAGCGGGAGCCGCGCGTCTGCTCGATGTACGCTCTGGCGAAGTCGACGCACATGTGTTCGACCAGCTTGGTGCTTTGGTAGCTCGGCTGGAGCGGGACCTCGATGACGTCCATTAAGCTGTAGTAGTAGTAGTAGTAGTCGCGTGGATCTGAAGCTTCAATGTTGCGGAAAAAGGCGCTGTAGATGCATTCGATGAAGCGGCTGTTCTGGTGGACGGTACTCAGATTTCTCTTCATGGAAAGGGGCGGGGTGATCTGGCGGGAGACCGACTGCCCGAACTGTAGCCACATGTTCTGGAAGCAGAACGGCGGACACAGGAATTGGCGCTGCCACCAGCCGGCTAACGACATCAGGCGGCTCAAGCCGTCGAGGAGTTGTGCCTCAGCCATTTGTGAACCCTTTGGGCATATGAAGAATAGCTTTCGACAGAGGACGATTTCCTGGAAGATCCACACCCGGGCCCAATAGGGCAGTTTTACCAAATCCTCCAGTTCCTTTCTTCCAGTAGGTGTTGGGTATCATGGCCCGGCCCCGGTGTGGCAGGTCCTGCACGTGCAGCCCGGTCGTTGCTGGAGCCAATCCGATATGAACTTCCTGTCCTCCTTTTGCGCCTTTATTCCGGTCAAGTCAGGCATGTGATCTGATGGATCTGTCGAGTCTGGCTAGGACTTGTATTGTATCCATGGCCAGCGGGATGAGTCGTCCGTCCCGAGGAACGAGTAGAGGAGCCTCGCCGATCTGTAGAGATCGCCCATCATCGCGACCTACTGGCCTCTCGTCGAGATTTTCCTGTTTGATGCATAGCCCGTCCGCCCAGACCCGGAATCCGCCTCGTTCGACAAACTCTGCTTGTGCAATCACCGAAAGCCGCCTCAAGGCTTCCGCCAGGTCCAGGGTGGCGTTACGCCTGACGCCGTTCAACAATATTGTCCTGGTGACAGAGGCGTCCCCCAGACGTACGACATGGGCCGCAAAGAAACGTGGACTCCCGTCGGCGAGTAAAATAGTGTGAAGCCGGCAGGTGGCGTAAATCGCGTCGTCGGGCTCCCCAAGTGCCAGTAGCTCGAGAACACGGATCTTTTTCCGTTTGACATCGAGATGGCCAACTCACACTACGCCTGGGCGGCTAACAATTTGAACCAACAGAGGCACGCCTGTGCCACTGCAGTGTTGCCCGACATATATAACAGCACCTGAGAGTACCGCTGGGTGGGATCACGTAGTGCACATTCCCACGCGGTCTTTGTCCGAGCGGTCAAGTTCTCCCAAGGTCACGGAGTAGCACAAGCCAGGTGGGACCGCCGGATGGGTGTCGCCCCGAAGCATACGCCTGTACCGAGGTCCCATGTCCGGCATCTCATCCCAAACTTTGGCAAAGTTCGGCGGGGGATCCGGGCCCGGTGGGGATATCTCGACGGGTGTGCTATTTAGTCGATGCCGGCTCGTCCCGAAACGTGATAATTATGATGTATATTATTTGGTTTTTATTTTTTTTTATCCCAGCGGGTCTCAAGATCCCTCCGGTCTCCCACAACTGTCGTGGCACTCGCGACTCTCCGGACGACGACGAAGTCTATCGTCCAAGCGACACCGCCTAACACCCACAAGATACCAGCCGTTGAAGATGCCTTCGGGGGAGTCAATCAAGACTTCGAAGACGGTTCAGACCGGGAGCTCCCGTTGTTAAACCTTTTTTTCCTGCCGCCTAAGATCTGCGAGGAGGGTGAGAACTTTCAGACCTCTTGTTGGTCAGGTTTGGAACCCGACGCCCAAGGTTAAGTAAGGGACTGGTCGACAAGTACGGCATCCAGTACGAGTTTGTCGACCGCGACGAGGAGAGCATCGTCAGCCTGATGTGATACGGCGATGGGTCAACCGGCGAGCCGGCTGGACTGGGTTGTTAGCGGCAAGTATGCTTGGTGCCAACGGGCAGTGGTGATTTTAAGTGTTTTGGGTACGGTTACTGTACAATTTATAGACTAAAGGGAACCGGCTGGGCCAAACTCGAGTTCGGCGTATTTCGAATGCTCACCGGAAGCACGGCTTAAGTTTATTATTCGCAAACGCTTTGCGGAATTCGATGCAAGTACGAAACTGTTTAGGTTAAAGGGCCTTAGCCAAACTCTCTGATATAAATGTAACACGGTGGCGGTCTTGTCATCATTGCCGTTTAGGACTTGAAAACCTCGAGGTGGCACTTGATTCCCTTGAGAGACGTTTAGGAAGCAGCCTCAGGTGTGCGTTTGAAGCATAAAAAAGTCACGGCCTCTATTGAGTTTGCTCCCACGATCTACACGATAACCATCTCTCTTGAAACCGCCTTCTCCAAAACTGCTTCTGCTTCAGAGAGCGATATCCCTACACTGTCGAAGTAACCAACTCTGCGGAAGCATGGTGGAACCAGGGCACCCTCCGGCTTCGCCGGCGCATCGGTGGATGGCTCGATGACAATTCCCATGATCCTATAACTCTGTTGGCACAAATCAACGTATACTTGATCTCGCACGCGGCCTCTGTTCACGGCGCCGCGTACCCAGGGGCTCTCGGCCAGAAACACGGCTAACGGGCTCTTAGGTCGACGTGGACTTCAGAATCGGGGAAAAAGTGGAAACACAAATCGCCGCCTTGGAAGCCATCCATCTCTAGCGGACTTGTGTCTTCCTTGCCCGGGCCGCCGTCCGCAGTCCGCAGCAGACAAGGGAGTACTGGCGCGCGAAGGGTAAGCCGGCCGGATCCGACACGCCCAAAAGGGTTCTTGCCGATGACCTCGACCTCGCAGTTCAGCGCGGCCACTGAATCCAACGGCGCTGGATAGGGGAATGGCCCCTCGGTCTGAGTGGGCTGGACGGCACCGCTCACGGATGCCCACGACCATGAAGGAGCTACAGAGTTGCTCGCCGGGGCAGCCCGGGAAGCAGCAGCTTCGCGGGGTTCGTGAGGCCAGTCGCGGCGCCAGCTGAGTCCGGTGACCATGTTCTCCCGCCATAGACCGGCGTAGTACGTGTAGCTAGTATGCGCAGCGTAGGCGGCAGCAATGCCCGAGATCGCTGGGAGCTTGTCTTCTCGGAATGTGAGCTTACGGAGCGAATAATCCCGCACCGCGTGGGACCAGCCGCCGTGCCGTTGTTCGTCTGCTCTTCCGAAGATGCGTTTGAGCCTGCACAACGGGAGACCAATACCAGTTTCATTGAAATTGTATTCGCCCAAGTCCCGCTCTTCCCATTCCCCTTCATCGCAGCACCAGACGAGCCTCTCGGTCTCAAAGCGAAGGACTCGCCGGGACATGCTAAACTCTTGGAGCGCCCAACCACGGCTATCGAGCGGTTCTCGGGTTGCGGGGAATCGGGGCTCATATTCGGGTGGTCTTAGGTAGACTGACGTCACCTGGGTCTCGTTTGTCCTCGGGCGGATCTTCAGCGTCATGTATCTAAACGGCCGCGGCTTCAGGAAGCCCTCTCCGGCGCTTGATGAGTTGGCTGCCGCGATGGTGAGGTAGGCGTGCTTGTATACCGCGGCCATCTTGGACGATTCAATCTCCCAGTCGGACGGACTGTCCTGTAGAATGCAAAGGGAGTCGATCCAAAGGTAGCGGATGCCCAAGACACGAGCCACCTTGACCGCATCGCTAAACGTCTTGGGCAGCTCAGCGATCGGGATCCCTTTTTCCCTCTCGCCGAGGGTGGCGGTGGTGGTAGTAAGAGGCCGAGAGCTGCCCCAACAATGACTGAGCGCCAAATACTGTCCCGTTTGCCCCCCGGATTCCCATAGCCGAACGGCGCCGTCTTCTGATGACGTATCGTGAGAAGCACCCACATCGAGGACCCGGGTTGGCAGGAGAGTAGCTTCTCTGGCCTTGCAGCTTTGGTGTTCATCCTCGCATTTCTTGATCCACCGCCGAATTCGCCCAACCGTAGGCGCGCCTAGAGGGTCGGCATGGACCACACCTGAGAAACGGCCGGATACCCTGATCGGCGCATCTAAGGTATTTACGAACCGAGTTAGCCGGAGTGGATACGGGGTGGCGACTTGACGCTCAAGTACCGACTGACCATGGTCGAACGTCATATATACCCCTTGGCAGGTGCGAGGGAACATGGGGACTCGTTTCCCTGACCCCCGTCGGTCGAGCTGGTGGATAAACGACCGCAAGTCACAGCGGACCAGGTCAAGACTGTGAAATCAATACCGAATATCGTCGTCGCCGTCGATGAAGTAATCCGTTGGCCGTGCATTGGGCCCATATAACGTAGAATCCTGGAGGGGCAGCTTTCGGCACACATAGCAACATTTTTCGGAACCTGGTCTCTCGTTGCTAGGGGCGGCTCCGGCAGCGGCTGCTTCTGCCGGCATGGCCGTGGCGAGGGGGGAGGGAGCGTGGTTTGAACCAAGGGCTGGTTGGCTTGCTTTGGGGGAGGCTGCGAGCTTGGAACTTGAACGGTGAAATGTCCCAAGTCGAACAAGATATGGATCGGGGCTTGGGCAGCCTCAAGTTTGCGACCGAGCCCAACCGTGGTAGCGGCTATCGAATCAGGTGGGGTACAACTAATGGCCGGCCGCAGCTGCCGTTCCGATCGTGGTTGTCTGGGCCGCCACCAATAGTGTCACGGCAAGGCAAGCCTCGCTTGTCTGGGCCACCTCGTTGGTCCACGGCTGTCTCCGTGAACTAGTAGGCCGGACCCTTTCCGGCCGCCTTTGTCTCCTCTGAGTTCGCATTTTTTGCACCTCTAACCCTATCCCTTTTTGTTCAATTGATACGTAAAGATTGCTGCTACAGCTAGCCGTCATCTAATGGCTCGTTGGTTAAATGTCTCCTGTATGCCTCCTTGGTCGCATGTGCTGCCGCCATCGCCAAAGTCGAACAAGGCAATCACGGCTCGCCAAGCGACATCCGGCAAGTTTAGCGTGGTGCACCTAGATATCCAATAGTAGCCGTGCCTGATGCTTAGCGATGAGTTCCTTTAGCCACCGATTGGCTGTGGGCGCCTCTCGTCCCTCGTGAGGGGCTTCTATTATACGGACGGCATCGGTCAACCCCGTTACGATGCTGTCTTCCTGCCATCCAGCCTCGCCCCTCTCTTGCGTTCGCAAAGTTAAACCATAAACTCTGCGGCGACACGCCCTACGTACTTCCTGCCTCCTGCTCCGGCCAGCCGTTCAATTACCGGGCTCCCGCCATCCTTCGTAGCCATGCAAGCCCGAGCCAAGTGTATCCCCACTCACCGCCAGAATCACGCGGCCGAGTTCGCGCCTCGGGCTGAGCTGCTGGCTGGCTTGTCTCCTCCGCGGTCCTCTCTGGGACTTGCGCTTCGGCGGCACCCGTCGTCCCTGGTCCCGCCATGTTGGACCCGTTTGGCAGAGGCTGGGAAGCAGCTTCGGCGGCCGTGGCGACCCCATGCTTGCCCGCCGGGTCGAATGTTTCTTGTCCGGCCGGTAACGAGGGACTTTCCACTTGCTCGTCCGTTTCGGGTTCGGCAACAGTTGCGGAAACGTCGCTGCGGTCGGCCTTGGCTAGCTCCTCGACTGTGTCGTTCAGCGTACCAGTTCGCTTGGCTCCCGCGGCGCCCTGCGTGACTGCCGCGGCGGTCTCCGGCGCCGTCCGGCTGCCGCCCCGAGGTTGTCGGCGTCCGACCGCGTGGCAGCAGCCCCCCGAGTTTTATTAATGTGCGAGGTCCGGACGTCAATAGCCATTGTCTCGTTCGCCAGGGCATCGCCGGTGTCGTCGTGTCCATCATACGCAGCGGGTTCCCCCATGCTCGAGGCTGGCTCGGCGCGCCGCCTTTCCGGTGGGTCCTGCGGATGGTGGTAATGTCGGTAGAACCGCGGCCTGTACTCTGCACCGGCCAGCGTGGCCGTTACGATGTCCGCGAGGGGGTCGATCAGCTCCTCCCTCAGGACCCTGAGCCCTCGGCGTTTCCTTTGCTCTCGTCGAAAAGCCTCTTCCTGTCGTCGTCGGTACCGGCGCTCACTCCAGTGGCTCGAGACGCTGCCCGTGGTCCATCCGGGGCCAGGGGTGTCCTCCCCGTTGCGGTCTGCTCCGGGAGCGGTCTCGGAAGTCCTGCTGCTAGGAGCCGTGGTCGGATCCCTACCGCTGTCATCGTAGCTGTGGGCGCTGGGAGGGTCGGGCGCTCTGGGCGGCGATCGGCCGTCCAACTCCCAAGGGACGGCGCTGTATATTGGCGACAATCCCCTGCGGTGACCACCTGTGCGGGCGGCGAGCGGAGGGGTCCCGCTCGGGGAGCGTGAATGAGTGGGTCGCGGGTCGGAAGGCCGGGACTCTGGCGGGCGTCGTACGGTGGCCTCTCTTTCGTCGGCCTTTCGCTTCGCCGCCTCTACAGCTTCAACTTCTGCCCGAATCTCTGCCCGCCACTGCCGCCGCTCGGCATCCAGTCTTGCGGACTCCGTTTCCCTTGTCATTTCAGGCTGCTATGGGATTCTCTCACGCAGCAGCCCGATGATTTCGTCCGCGACCTGCTGCATCTTCTCGGAGGCCAGCCTAGTCAAGCTTGGCCTCGGCATCCTTTGCCTCGGCCGCGGCCTTACGTTCGGCCTCGATCTCTTCTCTCACCTCCCGTTCTATCTTGGCCCTCTCCTCAGCTGCTTGCCTTTTGGCATCCTCGGCCTTCCGCAGCTTCTCCGTCACCTCCAACTTTACCTTCTCCACCGCCATCTCCAACCTGACCTTGTCCTCGATTTCCTTTTGCGATATTCCGAGCCTCAACTGGGTCTGCTCCTCTGCTTCTTCGGCCATGCCTACCGTACGAGAATCGATCGCTTCGGCTGCCTGATCCGCCGTCATTTGAGCATCGCGTTTGCGCGCCCCGCCATCGGTATATGCACTCTCGGAACTCTCGGAACTCAACTCAGAATCACGTGGAATATGGTGATAGTGGGGTTTGTGAACCCGCAACCGCGACCTCAGCCGTCGAGGGAGAGAGGATTCCCTCTCGATAACCATGTGCAAGACCCTGGGTCGGGAGTATCCCTGCATAGGGTTTTGATAATAGGGTCCAGAGTACCCCTGCACGGGGTAATTCTGATATCCCGCTCAATTGTAGATCTCGGCCTCGTCGTCCGCATCGTCCTCATAGCCATTTTCCTCGTTTGCATAGCCGTTTTTGTCCGCAAAGCTTACGCTCCGGCGCAATGGGCTTTGCCTACGGGGCGCGAATTGGGGTGGTGGTATACCAGGAGGCGGAGGAGGGTAGAAGGCGTCGGTGTGCGGATAATCGAGAGACCCTCCCGCCATAGGGCGACTAGAAGATTCCCTGAAATTGTATAGGGGGCTGGGGTCTCGACGGACCAAACCTAGCTGCGGGCGGTAAAGACTGCGGTCTGAGGGAGCCCTGAAGCGGCCCTGGAGGCGTCGGACCGCATCCGGTATGGAAGCCGGCTCCATACGGCGTGGAGGAGGCGGCCCGGTGGGGACGTGGTCGTCCGTTCGGGAAGACGAGCGATGCTGCTCTCTCGCCGCCGGGGAAGGCTGCGGTCGTCGCCTGTCACGCGCGGCCGTCACAGAGGACCGGTTTCAGTTGTCGGTGTATCTACAGAGCGGGGATTGGACTTGGCACCTACCGGGCACTCATGTCTGGTGGTGAAGCCAGGGCAGGGTCCGATTGCAGGGAATCTCCGTATTCATCATCCACTTGGGGGCGGCGGTATCTGGAGGGACTGGATCGAGGTCTCTCTCTCGACATTTCGGGCAGCAACCTGGGTACCTGTGGGCCAGCCTGCATCACGGCGTGCTTTGGTTTTTCTGGCTCTCGGACGCGTTCTCGTTCCTACAAACATCTGCCCTCGAACTGAAATTTGGTCGACGTGTAAAGAAAAGGAGAAAAGAAACGCGCAATATCAGCTCGACAGAAAGTCCGCTTGGTGCCGCCACCTACAAGACTCAGGGGGGCCAGGCTACCAGTCGACAGAGCAGACAAGTCAACGATGATCGCCGTTCAAGGGCGCTAGGACCGAGGGGGAGTGGGAAGGCCCAGGACGCGCTGGGGGCTGCAACCTTTGTAGCATCCAAGCGGCTTGGGCTCAATAAAATCCCCCGGGCGAGTGGTTCTGCACAGCCCTCGGGCACCTGGGCGCAATACCCCTTCTACGTAGATCCATGAAGAGAACGGAGAATGCAGAGGGGTTCAATGGCTTGGTGCGTCGCCCGGTTATGGCCTCCATCCAAACCTGCACATTCGGTCGAGAGTTGGGCCGTGGATGTAGCGCTACTGCTGAGCCATTTCGTGGCGCAAGTGTCACTTTATACATATACCTTGTACCGGGCGAACAGCTGGGCGGGAAGGGCGTGACATGCACAGTTGGGGGACAGATGGCACACCCTCCTCTGTCGGAGGTCGACCAATGCGGCATTGTCATGGTCAGCCGCATCCCTGCTGATGGCAACCAATATCGGGACCCTAGCCGCCCCTCGAAGACCTACGCCCCTCGAAAGACTCACGCACTTGAGGCGGAACTCGGGCAAGGCTGGCCGTGACACCTGCTTGATTTGTCGACAGGGTATAAAGCGGCGGGCTGGCCTCCATATGCAGCACCTACGTACCTATCTCCAAATAGATACTTTTTTTCTGAAAAAAGAAAAGAAAAAAGGAAGAATCAGACGGCAGAGATAGATACCCATACCCCGAATAGCGACGCGAACCTAGGGTCCATTTTGCGGCAGCGGAACACAAAATGGCGTCTCCCGACAACCTTGACCCTGCCCGAATACGTGCGACCAACAATGGGGAAGGGATCCAGTATATCAAAGACGGGGATGGAGACCAGAACGTCGCCGGCGGCACTGGCACGATAATAAAAATCGGAGGCCACTGTAAGCTACGACTGATGCCGAATCCCAACGTCCGAAGCGCCGCCTCTGATCATCCTAACATCTTTGTTCCATCTGCGAGTGATCATTGTGGGGGGCGAGCCAGGGTCCGGAATACCTCCGATGTCGCACCTGGGGCAATGGCTCAAGGAACCGAAGAACTGGACCCAGGGGTCGCCGGGCCGTGGGTCGCCCGATCAGCCGGGAGCAAACGCGAGCGGCAACGAGACGACGACGACGACGACGTTCGGATATGCGGAAATGATCGATTGGCTGAAGCGCCAGCCAGACCAGAAGCCCCTAGATCCCCGCAAGCATCATGTCAAGCTTCTCGGCCAGGTCACCGAGGGTACCGGTCAATGGGTCTTGCAAACCGACCAGTTCCTTTCTTGGAAGGATGCCTCGAGTCCTTCGCGGCTTTTGTGCATGCACGGGAAACGTACGTGAGACCGGGAGCATTGCCAGCTAGGAGGTACTTGCCTACGTACTCGCCAGTGCCGTTGCTAACTCAAGCAATCGACCATCCATACAGTTGGATCCGGCAAAACCATGCTCGTGTAAGCCAACCGAGGATTTGTGGGCTGTGGGTATCCCGGGCTCCGGCACGCTGACGCTTGGCTGGACCAGGTCCCTGATTGTCGACCGGCCTAAAAAAGAGGTCAAGGGTACCACACTCCTATGTCAGCTGCTCGCGCGGGAGTCGGGAGAGCTAGCACGCGATCTCAAAGCCAAGTTCAGCAGCCTACTGCAACGGTCGACCGAACTCTCCTGGGCCGAGTTTGCCGCACTTTTCAAAGCCCAAGCCAGCCGTTTTAAGACCGTGTATATGGTTATCGATGCCCTGGACACATGTCAGGACGCCCCCGGAGAAAGAACGCAGCAGCGCATGCACAACACCCTCAAGGGACTTCCCGAAAACGTCCGGCTCCTCTTCACCTCTAGGGACGAACGGATCTGCCAAAGCATTGGGACCTACCAGACGCTCCGAATTCAGCCGCAGAAGCAGGACGTAAAGGCCTATGTAAGGAAGCGGATCGAAGAGGATGACCGCCTCAGGGACGTCCTCCAAGGCACAAGAGACAAAAACAATGTCATCGGCCAAGTTACGAATCTAGCTCTAGATAACGGCATGTAAGTCAGGTTTTGGATTCCAGGGGCGCGTTGCCACCACTCCATCACTAACCCGGAGCTTTTGAAGGTTCCTGCTGGCGCTGCTGCATATGGATAATCTGTCCAAGCGCGGGACTCTGGGCAGCATCAAGGACGCGATGCAGAAACTGCCCGACGGCGCTCGTGCCGTGTTTGACGCAGCTGCCGAAAAGATAGCGGAGAGGGCCAAACGCGGCAGCTTCGAAGGTCGCCTGTCCAAGCACGTTCTTACCTGGGTGATACATGCCAAGGAAGAACTGAATTTGGAGCAAATCCGAGACAGCTTCGCCGTCCAGGAGAGCATGGGCAAGTCCTTCCGAGAGCATAGGCCCGGCGGAAGAGCTTCTGCTGTCCAGCTGCAACGGCCTGGCCGTGATGGATCCGGACAAAGGAACTCTGAATCTGGTCCATGAGTCGGTGCGGGCGTGTTTGGAGGGGCGCGGCATTACCCCGACGAATGCCGATGTGCAAATGGCCAGGTCGTGCCTGCTGTATCTCCTGGCTGACGACGGTGGAAGCGAGGGCGAGCCCGCATTCTTTATGTACGCCGCCAAATACTGGCCGGCCCATCTGGGTTGTAAGGGAGAGCAGCCCGACCCGGAGACGGAGGTATTGGCGCTGAGATTTCTCAGCGACAGCGCGAAGCTCGCCGAAGCCTTCGGGGCCATGGCGGGCACCGAGAGTGGTTTATTCAAGCATATGACGGGCCTGCACGCCGCCGCACACTTCGGCCTCTCCAGCCTGGCGGATCGACTCCTCAATTCTCATCCTCACATCGACGTCAACGCCCGGTGCGCCGGGGGGCAAACAGCACTGCACTGGGCAGTCAGGTACGGATGTCGCGAGCTGCTGGAGCTGCCGCTTCGCAGATCGGCGGACCCGAGCATCAGCGACGACGTGGGCGACACGCCGCTGCACAAGGCGCTGGGGGGCCGACTCCCGACGGCACGCCGCTCCACCTGGCCACAATGAGGTCGGCGGACGACGGCCTGGGCGTGGTCGAGGCACTGGTGAAGGGAAAGGCGCCACTTTATGCAAAGAACAGGCGGGGGGTTTCGCCGCTGCTTTCGGCCATCCGCTATGGGCCCACAAACATGGCGCTGGTCATGATCCAAGGCCAGGATGATGTTAACGCTGTAGTCGACATCAACCTGACGTCGCTGCAGCTCGTCTTCTACCACGGGTGGGACGATGTCCTGCGAGCTCGGAGGAGGTGGCCGCGCGGCCGTCAGCGGCCCTGAGGGCTGGGCGCAGGTGAAGAATGCGGTCAGGAACCACTGTCGATTGCTGACAGACGCGCTGCTCTCGCGGGGCGTGGACCTGAACCGTCCGTGGCGGGAGGGCGGCTGGACTCCGCTCGCGTATGCCGCCATGCACGGCGAAATGACCAAGCTGCGCCAGTTGTTAGGGCGAGAGCTGGACCCGGCGAACGTCAGCCAACGAGACGGAGGAGGGAAATCGGCACTGTGGTGGGCCGTCACGTACAACCAACACAAGGCGGCCCAGCTACTCGTTGACCACGGCGCCGATGTCAACGAGACGTACAACGACGGAACAACGCCACTGATCGAGGCCGTCAAACTTAACAACGAAAAATGCGTTTGGGTGCTTCTAAGCGCGGGGGCTCGACCCGGCACGCGTGCCGGAGACGGCTGGTCCGCGCTGGTCCACGCCGTTGACAAAAAATACAACAAGCTCGCCTGGCTCTTGCTCACCTTCGAGGCCCCAGCCACGGGCCCCAGCCGTAATATCGGCGGCAGCGAGCACATGTCAAAGGCACTCGAATTGGCCATAGACCGTGATGATCTACCGACCGCGTGGCTGCTCAGTGAACACGGAGCCTCGGCGGACGCTATTGACAGCAAAGGCATGACGCCGCTGCACCGGGCCGCCAAAAGCGGGCGGCCCAAGGCCGTGCGCTTCCTCGTTGACCGCGGCGCCGTCGTTAACGTCAGGGACCGGAAAGGATCGACGCCGCTCCACCATGCCGTGCTCGCAGGGCGGGACGACGTGGTGGCCTCTTTGGCGGCGGGCCTGCAGGGACCGGTACTTGACGTACCCGACGCCGAGGGCAACACGGCTCTCGTATTGGCCACGCTTAAGCAGCGGCTGAACAACGTGCTGGCGCTGCTGTCGCTCGGCGCCTCGTGCAAAAGCCGCCAATCCGAAGGGCCTGACTGCGCTGCACCACGCTGCGAGAATGGGCTTCCACGAGGGTCTGCGCCTGCTTCTTGAGAGTGACGCCGACGCTAACGTGGTGGACAAGCAGCTGTTCACACCCCTCCATCACCTCGTCAGCAACGGCAAAGCCAACCAACACGCCTCGCTGAACGCGCTGGCCAGGGCGGGGGCGAGCCTCGAGGCGCGGGACAGCCACGGCCGCACGCCTCTGATGCTCGCCGCACAGCTGTGCCGCAAAACAATGGTACAGTGGCTCCTGGAAATGGGAGCCGTCCGTCTGTGGATGGAGTTATCCGTATGTCTGCGGTGTATATAGGATCAGCCGAAAAGGAGCGACCCGTTCATGGGGCCCCAAGGTGATCGGCGAGGTGGCTAGTAGAAGTGAGGGCGGTGCGAGGCTAGGCAAATTGGAAGGCGAAAAAATCTCGAGACTTATAATTGGGAAAAGGAGAAAAAAAAAAAAAAAAAAAGAGCGAGGCGCGCCCTTGAGATTGCTGTTTCGGATATGGAGTGTTGGAGATTGGGCCGTCATGGGCGAATAGTGGTGGCACTGGAGTGACGTCAAAATAGAATTGTCAAGGTTGCCCAGTACTCCGGGAAGGAGCTATCTTGGATTGGGGCCAACTTCGGGCAGCCCCATTAATTCTCCGACATCAATCCTAACTGAGTTGGCCAAGATCAACCAAATGGCATGTACGGCCGATCGAAAGGTCCCGGCCCGACTGCATTCACCACGCGGTAGAATCTCCTCCCTCGACGACGGTGGCTTTCTTCCAAGGGCGAGGCCGAGATTTCGCTCGCCTCGTGCTCATATCCACCACCCAAGTCCCCTGGCGCCCGCCTACAACATACAATCGAGGAATTTGTTAACGATTCGGATTATTATCACCACCCATTTTCCCCTTGCCGCTCCGCCCGAGAAAAATAAAACGGCCCGGTCGACTGGCCGTTGATCTGGACGCCCCCGGTTGCGACGTTCTGGTCCCCGGGCCCGGACTTGACGTGCTGGGATCCGCGCCCGAAGTTGTGCAGAGTCACAGAGCCCGCGGGGCGGGCGCCCCCACCTGCAGCTGGTCCGGGCCTTCCACCGCCACCGCCAACCTTCTCGCCCTTCTGCCTGACTGCGGCCGCAAGCCGCTCCACCTGCTCGCGTGTGGCCGCCTTGACGGCGTGGTTGCCCGCTAGCACCTCGAGGTCGCGCATGATTCCCGCCATCAGCTCCTCCACCTTGCCGCCGTTGGGGATGGTCAGAAGCGCCTTGCGATAGCGCTGGGCGCGAGACGCGTTCGCCGAGGGGATCACGGCCTCGAATATCTTCTTGAGGGACGCAGCCTTGTCTCGGCAGCTGGTCAGGACTTCGGTCAGGGCGTTGCGGGATGACGCCGTGGGGGAGGCGGGGGAGGAATCAGCGCCAAGCAGCACCTTTTGCGCCGTTTCCAGGGTGTCCTGGATGGCTGGCAAGCGGGCGGCCGCGTCGCGGAACGACCTTGGCAGGCCCTTGGAATCGGACGCGGCATTGTAAACAGCGCGCGAGGCCTCGATTAGGGTGATGATCCCGGATATGAGACCAATAACCTCGGCGCCTGACATGGGAATAGGAGAGCGCTACTGCACCGAGAATTAGACGGAGGCCTTTTTCTTCTTTTCCTTGTCCGTACAGCGTTGGCTTCTTCCGTGAAGGGGAGGGTTGGGCAGCGGGGAAAGCCCGACTGGAAAGTGACAGATTGCCTGCCGCCTATCCGCGTACGCACGCTGCTGTCATGACCGTGTTCTGCGGAGCCTGGACTCTTGTCTAGGATCACGGCGCCTCCTATAGCTGCTTACTGGGTGCAGCCCCGTCCTCAAGGTGCATAATGGTGCGCGTGGAGTTACACTCGACTGGGTCCAATAAATAGCTCAAATGCCATACCATTGGATAACGAGTCCGGGCATCAGTGACACCGCAGGCGCCCGCAGGCGACTTGTGAAAGAAGGGTGCGCCAAAAGAATAGGTACCGATACCTGTTGTCTTGTGTGATCGCAATGGGCGTTTCGACGTACCCGGCTGTACTTAATAAATCCTGCAAACTACCGTTGGATCTCGAGCCCCGAAGCTGAAGTCCGGCTGCAGCCGTCCAAGACAAACGTGCAGAAAGGCCGCGCCGAGAGAGCTATGCCTTGCGTTTTGGTGTGCTGCATTGGGCTCAGTTTGCCCTTTTTCAGTTACTGGGGAGGGTAGGGAGGAGGACCGACGAGCGCAACCTTGCCTGTGCTCTTCCTTCCAAGTCCTGATTATATATGTCCATGGTGCCCACCTCATCCCGGCGTGGACAGAGGCTACCGACCTCGTTACCCCAAAGCAACGAGTGCTCCTGCGCAATCTCCTAATCACCGCACTGCGAATGTTTTCCCTCCTCCATCAATCCCAGCGGCCGCTTCTCCACCGCTGACTAGGCATGGAAAACGCGGTAACCAAATCGAACCTCCGCTGGGAGCTTGACCAGGCCACCCACTCCCTCAGCAGGTTGGCCAAGGCCTATTCTTGCATTGGGGATGTCGCTGTCGGGCTTCCCGATGCCTTCCCCGTGGTGGCCAAGCGCCTCCCCGACCTCCTCGAGGCGCTCACGGAAATTGACAGCAGCCTCAAGGTCGGCCGGGAGAAGCCCGAGGCGAAGGAGAAGTACCGCGCTGCGCTCCAGCTCGCGGAAGCATGCCCGGTGCAGGCGCGCTATCTCCAGTCCCTCATCGAGGCCGTGACGCCCGAGTCCGCCGGCGAGGCGATCAAGCCGCGGATGACCCGGTACCGCGCGGCCGTGGAGAAAGCGGAGGGTGACACGGTCGAGGGCGTGCTGCGGGAGCTCCTCGAGGCGGCCGTCGACGTGGCGCCTGCCCTCCTCGGCGGTGATGATGATGCGCGGGTCGAGAAGCTGCGCGAAGCGCTCGCCGAGGTTTCTCAGCTGCAGCCGTCGCTGGAGAAGCCAACCAAGGAACGCGGCGCCGTGACGCTTAACAATTACGACCAAGGGACGCAGTTCTACCATGGTGGCGAAGGCGATCAGAACCACAACAGCGGCAGCGGCGTGATGATTACGGGGAGGGGAGCGACTAACAACTTCGGCCAGGGGTATGGACCGGACAGGACCTAACTCGGGCCTGGGGGACGTTTATAGGATGTTCGAGCGTCTTCTACATCAAACATCCGCAATCACCATGTCTTCGACGCCGTGTTTCTTGTAGGAAGTTGTGTTGGGAGGTAGAAAATCGCATTGCCAACGACGAACCCGTCCCTCCGCCTTCCACCACACCGCGGGACCACTGGGGAAACCTCGGTGTTTTATGTTTTCGTAATTTTTCCCCTCCTCCTCTGTAACTCTTCTCGTCCTTTACTTTGAATCTGCCAGGCCATCGAGGCCAATGCCGCACAAAGATTGCTGCCGCTGCTGGCCGTCATTCACTGGTTCGGTGGGCGCAGGTCGGACTGCTGCATGGAAGGAAACTCCCAAAAGGAAGCGGGCCCCAACATTCCCGGGATGCCTCCTCAGCTGCTTCATATGGTTTGGATACTGCGTCACCAAGACAAACAAGGCAATCACGGCTCGCCAAGTGGCATACGAGCACACATCTGGCAAGGCCAGCGGCGTGTATGCATGCCTGTGGGCACCTTCTCGTTCCTTGGTGAGATGGAGAACTGTGGGCTTCTCTTAGACGGACGGCATTCGGTAAACCCCGCCGCTAGCAAGCCTTGCTATGACATGCATTGAGACGAGACCACACATCATTGGATGATGAAAATATCGACATGGGACGTGCTATCAGCCGGTATCGGCTCGTCCCGAGGCGTGATGATTTTGATTTATGCTATTAGGTATTTTTCGCCCCCCTGGGGGCGGTTCTTAGTAATGTGGGCCAACGTGAGAATGAGGCTGATGACGAAGCGAAGCGAGGAAGAGACCAAGCCGCCGGAGTGTCTTCCAGCCATGTGATGACGAGAGCGCCCAACATATACCCCTGGGCACAACACCCTCATCAGGCCCCGGTTCCGTCTAGCTGCTCCTAGTCTTCCCAGACGGGGAGGTCCAGGTCCACGACGATGGGCTTGTTGAACCTTTTACCACCCACGTGGGGATAGCTGCTCGCCATTATGGCGCAGTTGACGATGCAAGTCTCCCGCCGGCCCATCCTGCCAAGAAGCGCTTCCCTGTCGCACCTGGCAGACTTTTCCGGGTCGCCGCCCACACCCAGAGTGCCAATCCCTGGAGTGGCGCCCTGGCACGTGGCGTGCGTCTCGCCAAGCACCCAGTTGGTCCCGCTTCCAGTCTCGGTAGGCTTGTCGACCAACATCCACTCCCTGTCGTCGTCCTCCTGCTCGCCGCCGCAAGGTCCCGATGACGGCCCAACGCCGCCATCGTTGTCGAGTGGCTTCCGCCCGGTCCGCTCGTCGCCCGTCAAGTCCACGAGCGAGATTCTAGCCCCTCCGCCGCCTCCCTTGCCCGCGCCGGGGCCGCCGACAGAAGCCGGGTCTTCCCACGGCCGGTGAGCACCATGGACCTCCATGAACCTGCCGTTGGCGGACCCTGGCCCTCCCTCGATGTCCCAACGCACAACTTCGGCTCCCCTGCCCTCGTGTACGTGTCCGCACACGACGAGGCGCGGGCGCACGCGCCACAGCCTGCAACGCAAGGCCTCGCAGCCCGCCGAGCGCCGGCGGTCCGCCGCCTCATCACGGTGGCCGCGCGGTGGGCCATGGGTCACCACCACGTCGGCAGACAGTGGGATCTCGGCCCAGATCTCTTCTGCACTGGGCCCGGGCAGATCTGGTTCAGTAGGTCGATTGCTATGCCGTCGACTTCCGAGTTGTGCCGCGATGGCTGCGACAACATCTCCTGTGGAGTCGGGATTACCGTCTGGGGTGGGCTGCAGCTGCTCAGCCGGCACAGATTCGAGAGCGGGCGGGACCGGCCGTTGCTCGCAGCGCTGGTGAGAAGCAGACTTTGAACCGGAGCCACGACGTCTGCTGCGCGATCGAGACCCGGTCCTGGTCTTGTACTTCTGAGCCTCGTCTGGGCCCGGAGGAGATGGCGATTGAGGCACCGAGCGTGGATAGCTAAAGGCCCAGAGCCCATCCCGGGGACTGTACGGAGACCCAAACACTGTGAACTCTGTGTGCGGCCCCGAGGGACTGCCGAGCCGGACCTTTAAAGCGCTGTGCGCGAGGTAGATTATGGAGGGGCTTGACTCCAACAGGTCAAGGCACTCGGGGGGCGACTCGGGGCGTTGGTTGTGGAAGTAGATTCCATACTCCTTGTAGAAATCAGCGTCAAGTGTGATATCGTGATTCCCTGGGGAGTGACGAACAACCGGTCAGCACACGGGCGGACAACTATTTCTCCGCAAATTAGAGATGGGGCATGTGTTGTTTGTACCCGCGATCACAATCTTGGCCTCAAAATCCGCCTTCTCAAGCCATTGGACGGCTTTGATCAGCTATGTGCAGACCCGTCAGCGCTCGTTGGATACCTAGGTAGCCAGGGGACGAGGGTCCCCAGTCCACTGTCATGTCGAGCCAGGATCGCGAAGCGGCGTGTTTAGTACGGGACGTACCTCGGAAGAGGTGCCCTGGTTTGTCAAATCGCCAGCGTGGATCAGAACGTCGCCCTTGGGCAGCTTGACGGCGTGGTTGTGGGTGTCGGAAACGCAGACGAATCTGGTCCGACGCAGCGCCGGCGATCTCGCCGTCTCCTTTGCTCGGTCTCCGTACCGCTTGATATCGGAACCGTCCATGGCTGCGAAAAGAGGCAAGAGAAATCCAAAGGTGAATGTCAAATACTGCTATGGATAGGAAAGTAATGCGGTTCATGAATCTCTGGTGATCAATCTCGGCTCAAATTATCGAATACCTAAAGACGGCTGGAAAGGCCATAGGTCGTTGGGGTTGGGAAGTCTTGTGATCTGTGATGGAATGCCAGCCTGGTTGGTCGGTGCCCTGGTGTTTGTTTTGGTCATCCAAATTCAGGCAGCAGGCGCAACCAACCGACGGCATCCGCACGGGCCAATGATGATCAACATCTGCAGCGCCACGGCGGAAGCTCCTATGCACATTGCAACTATGGCGCAAGACAAAGAAAGACACGCCAACGCCTCACTTCGGACCCTGCCGGCGGTGAATCAAAAGCAAGGGATTCCATGCTGCTTGTCTTGCTTTTGAGGGAAGTAAAGATGTCTCGGATATAGGTCTCGCTGCAGGCATTGTCGCCAAACCGTGCAACGAACCGTAAACTTCGAGAACTGCGCCTCCAAGATGAGGCCTGAAGAGAGCAAGCAAATCTTCGATCGGATTCTAAGCAAGGCACGGGCCCCGATAGCACTGCGGACTTTTCAATGCGTTGTTCCTGACTGGCAGCCGAGCAAATGAGGCGGCCACGGGTCGGTGAATTGAACCAGCTCCAATCGCGGCCTTTTGAGCTGCAGCATCCCGTGTGGCGAGGCCTCGTGCAGCAGGAACCACTGGCTCGGAAGTCCCCCGTCGGGCCTCTCCGCCTCCCTGTTTTCGTCGGCTGGTCCGTTGAGACCCCCTTTTTTCCGAGAGTTCGCAGGCGTGACCGTTTGGCATTCAGTGCGCGTGCCCCGCTTCACCCCCCTTTTTCTGCTCCCTCGCGCTCGCTTCTCTATGGCGCACATCTCGGCTGCACTGATGAGCGGGCAGCTTGGACATCGAGGGATCTGGAACCACCGGCAAAGGCACAACATGCAACGGCAAAGCTTCGTCACGCTCCCAACAGCAGCAGCCAGCCACCTGCACAGCGCCCACCGCCTTCTGCACCCGAGGCGGGGGCTGGCTGCCAGGTGTGCCTCAGTCAATGGTGGTTGAATGCCGGCCTGTCCCTGACCTTGTTTGTTGACGTGGGCTCGCTCGAGCTTGTTGCTCGCCTCGCCTTCAGTGCGCACGGCGCACGGTGGGGCGTATGGGATTGCAGGCCACACGGCGCAGGCTGCCCCCTTCATGCGTCGGCCTCTCTCCGCCGCCGGCATTGCTCACAATAGCAGCCAACTCCACCACTAATCTTCCGAAGAGAAAGCAATTGAAGACGGCGACCGGGCCATTATTCTCTCGACGTGCCATAGGAACACGCCCGCGCCCCAGGCCGTCCGCATCCGCGATGGCGGAGGGCGGAGGGCTGGGAGCCAACATGTTGTGACGTCGACTGCGTCGTTTGTGCACTGTTCGATTTCTGTTTTGACGATGCAGGTCTGGTGCACAACCCAGACGCGATTGGACTGCCGGGAAGCAAAACAGTGATAAAAGCCAGACCCATCAGCGACCGAGCGAGTGGCTCGCAACGTTCGCTTCATCTTGCACCCCTGTAGCTCCCCAACCCCGTGCCTCCAGTTCCTCCCCAGGAAGCAAGCTAGCGCCGCAGCCAATTTGGCTCGGTCGGAATTGGTGGGTCCACCCCGTCCTTTGCGACTACCCTCCAGCTCCAGGCTTGTTCCCGCGATCCATCTGCCCCATAACTGCTGGCTGGCTGGAGGAAAAAATCGCCCAAGAAGTACTAACAGCAAACGGCCCAGCCACGCCAGCCTTCTCCCTGATCGATAGGGTCTCCAATCGCGACGGCACAGCGCGACACGACGACACCAGCCGGCATCGCCGCCGCAGCCCAGCGTGCCATCCCGTCATCAGGACGGCCAACGAGCGAGCTGACGACGGCCGGCCCCTGACCACCGTCTTTTGTTGACCTTGACTGTCGTTCACCGAAGCCTTCCCTCGATTTGCTACTCAACCGGCTCACCATCGTCACCATCACCCACCAAACCAAGTCGCGCCTCCCGGCAAATTGGTGCTACCGACATCTGGCAACCGCAGCCTACATGCGGGTTAGACTTTTCATTGTGCCGTGCCAGAAAGCATCGACCGCTTGCCTGGTGCGATAGCCCAAATCTAATTTCCCGGGTTTCTTCCTTCAACAACAGCCAACACATCTGACGCCCACCACACCAAATCCTTCAACGTCCGAGAGCCGCGATTGGGCCAGCAGAGGCCCCGGCAAACAAGCAGTGGCAGAAACAAAGCAAAAGCAGAAGGATTTAGAGACGGGAGATTCACGATTGGCCTCGCAGTCCCCAAATCCGTGCACTCGAGCCGGCTGAGTTGACGCTCGGCTAGGCCAAGCACCGTCGGCGTGTAGTCGTCTCACCTGCGACGCTCCTTCGCGAGGGCACCATGACGGCCATGTCGGCCGCCCCGACTGCGGCTTCCGGCTTCACTCCACCGAGCAGCTCCCACGGCAGTGGCAGTAGCAACGTGAACGGAAACGGCTACGCGTGGAACGGCAGCTACTCCACGGCCGAAAATGACGAGGTGAGTGGAGACGACCACGAGGCACAAGACACGTCCCGTCGAGCTACCGCGTTTGCATCGGCCCGTTCTACATTCCAGCACCCCTTCTAGAACCTCCATCCCGCTGCGGCTTCTCCGTGAGACCTGCCACTGCTCCTGCCGTCTTCCGCTGCTTCGGAACTGGTTGTGCGTGCTGCTGCCGCAGGACAGGCTTCATGGAATTGATCCATAGCATTTGATAAGATAAAAAAGACACTGACACGCGCCGCAACGCTCCCCTGCGCCTTCCCCTTCCTCTAGGACTCGATGCATTACAGAAAGACGGTCAACCGCTATGACGCGACAAACGGGCATCAGATGTCACCGCTGATCTCACAGAACGGATACTCGCCATCGGATTCGCCTGTCGCCCCCACGCCGAAAGATAGCGATTCCAACCTTGCGGGCATGGCCGCAGCTGCCTACGTCTCGCCCCCGTACGGCTCAAGTGCCGTCAAATCCCCTTCAACAAAAGACAACGCCACCGTCTCCTCGGACAGCCTGCCAGACACATACAGAAACAGCAGAGGCACCAAGCGCCTGACGGGAGAGGTCAGTCCCACTGGGAGCTTCGGCGGCTTGCCAGACGACTCGAAATGGATCCATAGAGACAAGCTGGCTCGAATAGAAAGCGAGGAGCTGCAGGCCGCCGGCATCTTTCTCTCGGCACCACGCTCGCACAGCCGGCCGCGGCACGCCACGCAAGAACGACCGAGCGCCACTAGGAAGACATCGGACGCCGACCTGCACGGCTCTTCGAGGCCGCGCAAGAACTCCTCGGCCATCGCCGGTTCGACGAGCTCTGGGGATCCCAGGCCTCAAGGAGGCGCGGCCAACTGGGACTTGAGGTTGCCGGAAGAGATTGCCGAGGCCGAGGAGGCGAATTATTGGACGTCTGTGAACGGCATGAAGGGCTCATCGCGGATCCCCGTGGCCAAAGTGAGCCCGGTGCCCATACCATCCGATGTTCTGGAGCGCGATGTTCCCGCGAGGCGAAGGCGGGATAGCAGCCCCAATGACGAAGGCGCGGACATCAAGATGCCGAGGACACGAGCAAGGAGCAGTAGCGCCAGCACCAAGCTCGAGGCAGCAGCCAACACCGCCGTCGGCAGCACTCCCCAGCCGAAGCGCACCGCAACCGACTCATCGCCCAAAAAAGCCACCAACGGCTCGCCGCCGAGGAAAGCGGCCAGCGTCAGGAAAGGGTCCGGGAAGTCTGGAACCGGGCGACAAAAGACGCGCGGCGCACCCAGCAAGGACTCGACCAGCAGCGCGTCCGGTACCACGCGACCGTCTACGAGATCGGGCGACCGTGAGCTCTCGACGGCGTCTCCAGTCAACAACACGCGCGCGCCCGAGGGCGACCCGCCGTGGATGGTTTCGGCGTACAAGCCGGACCCGAGGCTGCCTCCGGATCAGCAGCTCCTTCCCACCGTCGCTAAGAGGCTACAGCAAGAAAAGTGGGAGCGCGAGGGCAAGTTTGGAAACATTTACGACAGGGAGTTTAGGCCGCTCACAGACGAGGGATTCCTATCGCCGCCCGATCCCAAGGACAAGGCCAACCCCGAGCCGACTGAGAAGCCGGAGGAGAAGGCGGAAGACTGGCCTCTGAAAGCCGAGCCCAAGAGCCCCACGGCCCCCTCACTCCGCCAGCAGCGGACGGGATCCTATTCCACCATCCCCAAAGTTCAGGACCCTCCTCAGAGCCCGGTTCCGCCATCTAGGGGCAACGGGGCGCCCGGACAGCCGTCTCCTTTGATACGCGTCCCGGACGTTCCGGACGACGATGCGAGGAAGGAGAAGAAGGGCTGCATGTGCTGCATCGTCATGTGATGGCGCTGCTGCTATTGCCAAAGGCGTCTCTGTTCTCGAACTGCCCCAGCACGCCGCCGCCCGAACTTGAGGCTGCCCTGCATGCCGCCAAGACATCGGATTTCCGTACATAGATTGTTCTCTTACACCACTCTTGACGACCCTCACGGGCGACAAGGGCCGCTGAAGCCCCTGGCACGATACCCACAACTCGCCTGCAAACAGACGCTCATCTCATCACGGTGTAGTCAAGTCACCGCTACCCGGATTCGTCAGTTTGGCCATCAAGCGCTCATCCATCCATGGCCCATCACCCGCCCAAGTGAACTCACATCCTCTTTCTCAAGCTCGCCCTCGCCAGGGTTCTTCTCGGCTCCTACGACTTACGATTGTTATCCTTGTTTTTTTACACCTCTTTGCCAAACCTTCGATTCGCAGATCTCAACGCCGGTGTAATTATCATCTCTCACGTACCCCTCCCTCACACCCCACACCCACAAAGCCATAGACGGCACTCTTTTCTTTGATTCTTGCTTATCTTGCTTTCTACCCGGCTTTCTCTTTTTCGATTCGCCACTTTTCCAACCCCGTTCAAGCGTGCTTTCCATACCTGGAGTTCTACTTTGCTTCACAGGCAGCCCCCTCCGGGGAGTCGATGCTTCTCTTCGGGAGTTCAAACGGAGTTTTAGTCGGTCAAAAATCAGGAGTCCCCGCGAGGCTCTTCTGATCTAGTCGAGTCTCGGGTCACCCCTCAATATCCTATGGGTTCTCACGAAAGCCCGTCCTGTTCATGTTATTTTTTTTCTTTGTCCAGTTACATACCACCATCATTTTATCCGTCTATCTTCGACCTCGTGAATATCTTTATCTCTGGCCCTCTCATTGTTTCGATATTTTGCATGGCCAGTCTTGATTGGGAGGGAGTTTCTTTTTTCTTTGCCGTTACATGGAAGCAGCTATCCGTTCAATTTCCTATCAGACCCTGTCTCTTGTCCCGCTCGTAAAAGCCCATCTTGTCTTTGCTTGTCGTTTTGTTGGCTTCTCCGTGGCCAACTGAGCCATATGCATATTATTACCTCTATTCTGGAGGTGGGCTCATGATCGCTAAACCTCGCGACGGGACGATCTCCCGAGACATGTATTCTTGGCTGTCTTGGGTTAGAGATTGAACCAGGACAGTCGTCGAAACTAGCTGTCTCTTTCTATTCTTGATTTTCCCTTTCCACTTCCTTCCTGTCCCGAGATCTGGGAGACATGCCATGATGCAGTGGGCTTTTATACCCACACCTACACGCTGAGAATGGAAATTGGTCTTTGTCGCCGTCATGGGACAACGGCCACGCTTTTTATTGTCTCGGGGCTGCCTTGACGGGCAGTCGCACCAGAGCCAGCACCCATGTTGTTCCTCCTACCTCAGGGCGTCAAAAATGCAAATCCTTGCAGCATGTTGATCATTTGACGCTGCTGTTCGTTCAGGTTGATTTTGATTTTTGCCCCGAGTGTTTTGTCTCCCTCACCCTCCGTCTCATGTATATACAGAAGGCACAATGGGACAGGTTGGAGAGTTCGGGAAGACAGCTGTGCCGAAACGCCGAAGAGACAGGCCTCTTTGACTGTCGCACCTGTTTATAAGCGGCAACATCCCGGCCGGGAGGACGCTGCATCGTGCCTAGATGCCGAACAGCAGGCCACTCGGTCGGACGGGGGCGGTTTCGGGGTCTGAAAATGAATTAGAACCAAGATGGTGTACTGGTCGATAATGAAGCGCTCTTCACTGGTCGAGCAGGCAACCAACCGCCTCGAAATAATCGGGGTGATCAAAAGTTTCGTGGAAAGATCTGTTTCGGCCATGGGCTGCTGTGCTGGGTCATGGCAGCAAGGACTGCTAAGTTTCTTAGCATCCAAAGCGCCCTTTGCCGCACCACCTACCTCTGTCTACCTATATATCTTCCTCCTTCAACCTTCGCTAGTATACCACGTAACCACGCCGAGATGGGATAACAATCATAGGCGAAAGCGTTCGATACCTCACGTCGATGCTGCAGCGTTCTGTCGTCGGGATCCGGCCGCCTCTGCGCAGCGACTCCTCTAATCCAGATGCTTTTACCGCCTTGCCTTGTTTTGCTTTGCCACACGATCCGGAAATGCCACATTGCCCCGCTTCTCGCCCTGCACCAGCCCAGGAGCACTGTATCCCGCGAGTGTCCCTTGGTCGTCTGCCTGCCTGCCTGCCTGCCTGCCCCCTCCTCGGCCGCGACAAGAGCAACGCCGATGCCTGCTTCCGTACCTGCCGGACGAGACGGCACAGCTGTCGTGCGCCGCGTTGAGCACGGCTATGTTAGCACGCGCGGACCGCGCGGGGGAGGGACCTCGGTTGAGTGGGCTGCCCGCTTGCTACGGCGCAGGCCTCCCCATGGCCGTCGACCTAGCCGGCGCCGGGAATGTCTTCTTGGGCGGGTTTGTGCTCTGGGACTCTAGGCGGCGAGACTCGAGATTTCCCCGAGGGAGGCGGCAGTCCAGGGTGCTGCTTCGGCCGGATTTTCCTCGGGAAACACAGCCTTACCAAACGGGCACCCGCCAGCCGGTGACTCTCGCGAGTGGGAGAATGGCGCCGTTTATCGTGCGTGGCCGTCCGATTTCAAACCAGGACTCGCCGCGGCAGGCGATAGTTTGTAATCGTCCATGACACACTAAAAAATACATTGGCCGTGTTCCGGTACGCTTACGCAGCGGCCACCGCACCCTCAGACGTCCGGTAATATTCAATTCCATAGCCGGCGATGATCAAGTCGCCGCCTTTGGGTGGCAACGGTGCAGCTGGAGTCTGTAACTGGCTGATAGCCCAACTTTATCGCCCTTGCTCTTTCCATGCCGACGCCCGCACATTGTGACGCCTACAAAGGTCGCCATGTTCTCGAGCGCCGCCACCGCCCTTGGACAGCGAGGGCGCCTGCATTGAAGCCAAACATCGAGCCTGGGCGTCCCCCGGCCAAGTAGATACAGTCGGCTTCATATAGGCGCCGGCCACCAGGATCCAGGCCCCTTGGAGGTCGTATCGTATCGGCAAGGGTCCGGTCATTAATACGCGCGCTCACCAGTGTAGGGGAGCTTGTGGGTCGCTGTTTGTCTACGACGGCGCCTCAACGATTTCGTCTCCGCTAAAGACGACTAGGTGGCTGAGTGACAAGGCGCAAGGGTGAGTGATGACCAGGCGTGTCAGACAAGGAGGAGATGGCGTACGCCATTGTAGTTGGGAGTAGATCCCAACGTGTCTACTAGCTGCGAAGTTACGTCCACGTGATAGTGATAGGTATCAAGCTACAGCCGACCCGATCGCGAGCGTCCACAGGTACCGGCTACCTACTCGCACTAGATCAACTGAAGCCCGAAGTAAACATTTAGGAATACCAGGCGTTGAGCATGGTTACAATCAAGCACACTTGATTCGCGGCGAGGATGGCGTTTACAGTTTCGAGAGCTACAAGCAACGTTCAGTCAGGGAGAATGTGTCCGCCAGCATACTCTAATCAACATGATTTATTTGTCGGCAACGTTAATTGCTATCAGCGAGAATCCACCATCCCAAACTCATATATCCAACCGAGGCGGGCAGACTGCATTGGGCATGGAAAAAGCGGAAACCAGTGGCGGCAATAGCAGTTAAAAACAGAGAACCTATAACATACAACAGCATCTGTAGCACTCATCCGATTAAATGAACCCATAAAGGCAGCATCGGAAGTATCTGGCTCCCCGCGCCGGGCTGCACATGGGGCAAGGAACTTTAAATACGTGAATACTACCTCCAGATCCCGAGCACAGATGACTCGCCGGGTACTACGGTATATGTAGACGTATATATAGACGGGCGACTCCTAACACGCCGGGGATAACTGGTCGCAAAATGGTCATGCTGTCCAACCGACCCCTCGTGTTCGTCGTCTATCTCCCAAGGAAGGTGCGCACGGATCTTGGGGCTCCATTGGGATAGCTTCTGGTGGATAGCGTCACTTTCAGGAGAGCATTAAGCTGCAATTGCGTGCTCCACAATCCTTGGCTATCAAGCTGTTCCCTGGGGCCTACCATCAAGGTCCTCTGGACGAGTACAGCTGCAGGACAGATGACGGGTCAGGCCAGTGTCAAGAGCGCTATATGGCCGACAAGCTTCGGTGCCATTTGCCATATGCCAGCTGATAAGAATAGGGCGTACGTGCGTGATACACGAAAGCCCTGGTGTGGCGTGCTGCTAGCGGCAGACAGACCTCGAGACCCCTCTACCCTGAAGAGGAGCTTCAAGCCGCCCAGGTCCCAGGTATGTAACAGAGGGTGACAGTACGCCCAGGCCAGTCTCAGAGGAAAAGAGAATAGAGGTAAGGGGCCAAGTCTCGCATGCCCGAGTCGTGTGCCGGTGGAGATAGCACGTAGCCTTTTCAGACGGTGGCGAGGGACGAGAGGCATTTTGGCATGATGTTGCTACAGCTGCACGTCTCGTCGAGTCGACGGGCTGCCC